>CM062395.1:17691928-17941616 GCA_031304145.1 Cardiospermum halicacabum
GACTCTTTCATCATAAGTTACAAGTTCAATGATCAAATGAATAAGATAGTGAACAAACTTTGTTGATAATGTAGATGTCGTGATTAATCCTAATTTATGCTCTAATACCAGTTTGTTAGGAATAGTAGGAACAAAATAGAAGCAACCATAATTGAAACAAATAAAAAAGTAATAAAGAAGTAACACAAGATGTTTAACGTGGTTTGGCGATGTGTCTAATCCACCCAAAGATAGCAAATTAATTATTAAGAAATGAGGATTACAAGTCTTTCAGACAACACACACTCTCTCTAATTCTATCATGCACTCTACATACACTATAAATAGCCCAATTAACCAATCTATATATATATAAAGTAGAAATCTCAAGCGGGTCCACAAAGTTGACGTGGCACGCTTGAGAGTTGAGTATTGGGTTGAAAAACAGCCAAAATCGAATTTTTTGAAATTCGATTGAATTTTACCAATAAAAAAAGACGCGTGTACTATTTTTTTTTACTTCAATTTTAATTAATTAAAAATATATTTTGAGGTTTTGAATTATTTTCTATAAATGTCCATTAATTATTTTCTTTACATTTTCTCTTTCAAATCTCTTTATCACATCGGCTTTTTTATAAACTTTTTAATTCACTATTTCATTTCCTCTTTCTTACGTTATTTTTGTCCTTTCATTTTCATTTTATTGCCTATAAAAACCATTTTTTTACGTATCATATTTCTTACATTTTTATTTTGTCCATATTTCAAATATTTTTCAATTCAGGTGATGTTTATTTTAAGTTTATATGTATATATTATTTAATTGTTATTATGTTTTTGTGTTTTTTTTTCCCTATTCTCTCTATTTTTTCTTCTTATCTTTTCATTATATTTTAACTAAAAAAATCATATTTAATAGATATGTTTGGTTTTTGTAGGTGTATATTCCTAACGTTGTAACGAAGCTCTACACGTCAAAAATGGAATACAGTGAATCTACATAGGGTATAATTTTTTTTTAATATCTTTATTTTTTTTAATTGTTTCTTTATTAAATTATATTGTTTGATCATTTAATATTATAAGAAATTCAAATTGTGAAATTAAGATTCGATTTGAATTTAACAACACTTCGCTTCTGAGTATAGTTTGACTATATTTTTACTTTAATGTAACTTTTGTTTTGTTGGATTTTTAAGACACCGAGTGCATTGACTATTAAGATGAAAATGAAAGTTCTTCCTATCAAATTTAGAATATTGGTATAATTTGTTTTCTTTGTATTATCATATTTATTTATTTTATTGAATCCTATTATTTAATTATTTGATATTGATTGATATTTACGATTTTTATTATTAATTGTATTAGTAAGTATTCTACTAATTTTTCTTTAGATTTGTCTTTTTATTGTGCACGTCAATTAACATAATATAATATTCCTATGAATTAGTAGTTAAATATAATATTTCTCTGAATTTGTAGTTTTTACAAATATGAATGTTTGAATTTATTTTAATATTTTGAATGACTCAATTGATTCTATTTTTCATAATATATTTTGTTAATTTTTAATATTTTAATATTATATATTTATGATATTGTTGGACATGCTAATGTTTATATTCTTAAAACTAATTTAAAAAATTCTAATATATTTTGAAAATAAATTTTTATAAATGATAATATTTATTATAAAATCTTTTGAACAAAATTATTTTACATTCAAATATTTAGTATCTCATTAATACTCCACCATCTTATTTATTTTATTTGTCATTTTAAAAATATATAAAATATTCAAAATTTTTGTCGTTTTACATTTTCAAGATCTATTTTTAATAAATTTCTCTATTCTATTCCTACATTTGTATAGAAAGAGGATGTGTATTCAGAATATTAGATGAGAAAAACATATTAGTTATAGGTTTTTGATTTATTTTATATGTTATTTAATGTTTTCTTAATAAGTGTGAAAAATCATTAAACACCAAATAAAAAGAATCTCAAACGGAAGTATTATTTATATATCAATTCAATATATCGATCTAATTATTCTCATGACTTTTCATTTATTTTAAAACTAGGTAATTAGCTCGTGCGTTACACGGGAATATGTACATTATATAATATAAATTTTATATTATATTAAATTTATTATTATTGTATTTTTAATTATATTTATTAATATATTGAAATTTAATTTATCCAATTTTAAAGTATTTTTTTAATTATGATAATCAAATAAGTTTTTTATTTAAATTTCATTAAAAATCTATTAGGCAATATTGATGAATAAAAAAATTACTATAGTGTTATGTATAACAAATGAATACTAATAAATAAATGATAAAAAATAGGAAATTAAATTGTTGTAATTATTTGATCCATGAATGAAAATTTGGAATGACTGAATTACTACACTTTAACATCTATAATAATCAAATCAACTGATAAAAAAAATTATAACAAATTTTTAAGATTACATTATTAACACAAAAAACATATCAACATAATAAAGAGAAAAATATTAAAAATAATTTAATGTTGATAAGTTCTTTTAATTATAATCTAAATAAATATTTTTATTAACTAATTTAAGACCACTTATACTTGATTTGAGAAATAAATAATTATTAAAAAAAACTAATCTTTTATATTATCATTGACTTGTCATAAAGGTAAACAAATCAATTAATTTTAATAAAATATTCTCTCCAGTACAAAAATATAATGTATCATTTAAATTACATGATTATTTTTAAAAATATTTATGAATATTATAACTAATCAAGTTTACATTTTTATTATTGGATATTTAATATATTGTTGAAATATTATTTATTTTTTAATTAAATTTATTTATTCAATCTATTAAATGCATAATAAAACCAATTTATCATTTTTTTTAATGGTTAAAGCCCTTGCAATCTAGTATTTGTTCTCATACTTTACCCTTTTAATATCAATTATTCATAACATTAATTAAAACCTTTTCAAATTTTGTAACCTTCTATTTCTTTTAAATTTTTTATTTATTATCACTTATTATAACTAAATTAAAGTAAATCTTATATATTCTCTTATTAGCTATCCATTTTTTATTATGTTATTATTATTATTATTATTAATTCGAGATTTACAATTATTACCTTGAAAACTAATTGATTATAGATAAAAATGAATAATCTGCATAAATTTTTAGGCTTCGCATTTGTAAAAATAAGGAGATAGAGATAACATACTTATTAAATATAATTTAAAATAAATTAATGATCCCCACAAACAATATTCAATTTGAGAAATTTAATAATTTAAAAATATACCATTAATGTATTATAATAAATTAAAAATGTGAAATTTTATAAAAATGATTGATAAATTATTGATTACTTTTTTACATATTAATACAAAATATTTTTAGTAATATTTATTATTGTCATAAAATATCACTAAATATTATTATTTACATATTATTAAAAAAACTAATATTTTAAACAAAATATTAAAAAATATATATTTTTAGATGACTATATTATTATTCATAAAATTTGTATATGTCTATAATACATATATTGTTTCAGAAATTATAATAATAATAAATTTAAACTATTATTAAAGTAGATTATATTTGAGATTCCTAAGTTTATTAACATAAAAGAATTATAAAAATTATAAAATTTAAATACATATAAATAAAATAAATAAATATAGACTAATAGGGATACATTTTCTTTAATTTTTGAACCATTTTTTTAGTGCTAATTTCTAAATTCGATAATTACCGATTGCCAGAATTTAAAAAAAAAAATCAAATAAAGATTTATATGTTGGAAGAGAATATATAGTTGGATGAAAAAAAGAAACAAACAAAAAATTTACAGTCAAATTATTTATAAAATCATTATTTTTATTGACAATTAGAAATGAATAAGTAAAATTTAACTTTTAGCCGACCCCACTAATCTGACGTATTATTAAATATATAAAGCGGAACTCTAATAAATATATTTAATAATATTTTTATATAATTAAATTTATATTTTTTAAATATTTATTTAAGTGATGATCCCATGCTGCAATGGAGAATTATTTCTTATTTTAAACTCATAAATTAAATAGTAATAATCTCACTTATTCCAATATTAGTAGTTAAATAATAAAATAATGTTTAGAAAGTATTGATAAGAATAATTGCATATAAAAAGTGTGATAATCATCCATAATTGCTATATCATTTAAATTATATATATATATAACATCTATAATAATAATGATAAATTTATGAAATATTTATTTATCACTTAAACTTCCCAAATTAAATATTATTAATTATTTTAATTATTTATATTGATATATAATAAATGAATATGAATAAATAAATAAATAACATAAAAATAAGAAATTAAATTGTTGTAATTATTTAATTAGAAATGGTAACCAAATCAACTCATTTAAAAAAATGCTGCGATTATAATTTACACGGTCCATAACGAAGAATATATATATATGAGAAGATAAAAAATATAATACTTATTTAAATCAGAATATCAGTTAAAATAACATATTGTTAAAGTGAAAATTATTAAAATAAAAATGACTGTTATTACAATTTCAAAATAAACTAATATAATTATATCAATCAGTAAAAAGAAAATACATCACCATGAATAGAAAAGACGAACAAAATTATAAGTAGAAGGAAGAAGGACAATGGAGAAACCAATATATGAATATTAATCGTTAAAAAGAAAATAGATAACCATCATAATAGATAATAAACAAATAAAATTATAAAAATATACGTTAAAGAATAACAAATAATCCATAAGCAATACAAACTATTAGTAAAAGAAAGGAAGAGAGATTACCAATTTCCAGGAGGTTCAAAATTCAAAAGATTGAAATTATATGGAAGAAAGGTATGAGAAGACTTTTTATAGTATAAAAACTAAATGAAAAAGACAAATCGCTACCTTTTATTTTAAAATAAATGCTTTTGATTGGAATTGAAAACGTATCACTTTAATGGTAATGCTCTTTATTGAAAAATTAAAAATACATCATTTTAATGTGTTTTTATTATCTTGGAATATGAAAAAAATTTATTTACTAGTATATTTATTACATTTTCATTTATTATTACGAGCATTTTTATAGCATATTTTAAATTAAAATAATTAAAATTGGAGGAGATAACAAATGTTGACGGAAAAAGAAAATAATTAATAAAAAAAGTGGAAGAAAGAGCGGTGAAAATACTATCACACGTGTCATCTTACAATTGGCATAATATGATCGATTTTCAAAATTCGTTGTTTTGGATGTTTTTCAACCCAAGCGTGAGCTCTCAGCTATGCCACGTCAATTTCGTGGGCCCGCTGAACAGTTCTGCTTTATAATATATATAAATTAATTTATTTACTAAAAGTCAATTAATGACTATTTCTTTTATTCCACAATTATTCCTCTAAAATCTATAACTATTGTATTAAAGACATATTTATTGATTTTATTAATATTGGCTTTTTAATTATTTTAATTATAAATATAATTTATAGTGAATATTTATTTATTTTATTATATACTATTTGATTCCTTTCTATTCTTATTCTCTTTTCTTTTTTTCTTCAATTTAAAAAAATCTATTCATTTTTCAGGTTAACAACATTTCATCTATTTTTCGTTATGCATTGTTTAAATATGTGTATTTCATTTGAAATGTGGAATTTTATCCAAATTTAGTGTATGGATGGCTAGAGAATTAAAAATTTAAATTTGAATCAAATTGACCTTAATTCATTAGTGCTACCAAATATCAACATTCACTTTTAAAATAATTCATTTCATTAATTCGTCAACTCTCTCCTCATTACTTATCTTATATCTCTTCATTAGTTAAAGTCAATAATTTTATTTTTGAAAATTTAATTTCTTGATATGAGCGAAATATATGATTTTTTTTAAAAAGAAAAGCTATTCAAAGCTTTGTTATCAAAATGATCATATTATAAATTATAAAATTAAATTATGTTATTTTTCGAATAAATATTTGAATTTGAGATTAAAATTCTAGAAATTCTCAAAAATCTGGATTTAAAATTAAAAAATTTAAAATTATGAAATTGAATTCCTTACTTTCAAATTAAAAATAAAAATTATACCACAAGAAGAACCACTACCTTAACCAATTCATATTTTACCCAGTGAACCAATTTTTATTTTTTTAAATAAAAATTTATTCATTTTTAAATTTATTATTATTATTCCCTTCAATTAAGTCTTTTTTTTCTTATTGAGCTATTATTTTTATTTATGTTTGAAAATTTATAACTTAGAATATTTATAGATTAATTTATCTTAATTTATTCCTTAATAAATTCAATTATATATTTTTATGTTGTTAATATTCAATATATTTTAAATACATTTGATTTATTATTCTAATTATATATTGAATAAATCTATTTAAAATTTTCATTACCTTCCACCATCACTATTAAATTAATGTAGCCAAATTTTTACTTATATCATATTTTATAACTATCTCATTAAAATATTACCTATTATTAATTTGATATCTAATAAAATTTAGTTATGTCATTATTATTCCAAAGTTTAATACACTATCAATTTTGTATTAGTTTTAGTTTTTTCTTTTAATTTGATTTCAAGAATATAAATTTATTCTAGTCAATTAAATATATTTCAATTTAATTGCCCTTTCTAACATAGATTAATCAATATATTGATTACAATCTTTTCAAGTTTTATAATTTTTCATTTATATATATTATCGGATACTCAAATCAATTAAAGCTAAAATTTTTTATTGATAATTATTTTTCTCATGTCTTCACTATTATATTAAAATACTATTATAATTAAGTTTTGAATTCAAATATTTTACCTATAGTAGATTATGGATATTAAATTATTTTAATTATTTATATATAAAAATTTTCTCATATAATAATACTAATGAAAGATTGACCGAGTAATGTTGTATTTTTAAGGATGCTACATCAAAATTTAACAATAATAAACAAAATAATATAATATAAAAGGATGGGATGCCAACAAAATTATCCTAACAAATAAATAAACGTGAGGATATCCTCCCGAAGAAGTTTAACTTTATTGATTTATAGAATTTTTTATAATTATTCTATTTATATACACAGTATTGTATATATTATTTAATTTATTAATATAATTGTCATAAATATTAAAATTATATAGTTTGAGCATTTGCTCAAAAATCTATACTATTATCTATTTTATTCACTGTAAATAATAATCTGAATTTTATTTATATTAATGTATCAATAAAAAAATTCAATTAAATAATCTATATTTCTTAGTTATACATTTTTCAATTTATTTTATAATAAAAAATTAATTCAAATTAACACCCGACTATTATCAATGAAAACTAATTTATGGTTTAATGGTTTAATTTGTCACTAATAATTTACTCATAGAATTAAAAAAAAAAAAAGAAACTAATTACCATACTAATTTTTGTAGTTTTCTGTTTGTTTAATATATTTTCTTAAATCAGTATTTCAATATTTTAAATTAATTTTAATTTCAACTTATTTAGTAATGATAACTATGTTCACAAATAACACAATTTAAAATTTAAAATTTTCAATTAATTTATATATTATTTTTTTAAAAAAATCATTACATCGCATAAAAATTCAATTTAAATATTGAATTGAATTTTTTTAATATTTTGTTTAAAAATAAATATAATTTTATATTTAAATATACTAATATGTAATTATTTTATTAAATTAAATAAAAAATTTATTTAATATATATAAAAATAAAATTTATATATTAAAATTCATATCTCGTGCAAAGCGCCAAAAATTACACTAATTGAACATAAATGAATAACAAAATCTGATGAGATGCATTAAACTATTAGAGATAGAATGTCTTCCCCAAGTCATCCATTGTACCAATACTGATGCTATCTGTGCTGGACAACTCTTGATGATTGGCATTATAACCTCAATCCATGATCACCACCTTGAGAGATGAGATAAAATAATTACTTCTTCATGATAGAGGCCTATTTATAGTAATCATACTTTCCTAATTAGTTTCCTTCCCAAATAAGGAATAACAAATAATCATAATTAGAAAAACTAAATTTTTTCCACATAAAGATTATAACCAAGTTTAAACAACTTGCTGCTCGGTGATCACTCGACATTATAGGGAGTAGTGAGTACTCGACTATTCGAGAAGTATTCGGATCTTATTCAACGGCTAATAATAATAAAATAATAATAAACTTATGTTGTAATATATCATCAAATGTATTAAATCCATATGAGTCTATTGTATCTTCTATATACTTTGTAATCTGTTTATTTGTTTTGGGCTTTGGTGTAAGTTGTGGGCTTGGTGTTTTTTCAGAGCCTTCACTTACCCACAACCCGACCCTGATCCATTTGTGGATCCGCGCCTCTTACTAGATTATGTTGAACTCTAGGTATTTAATCTCTTTTTCTTGCTAGTGGTCATTTGATGAGAGAGAAACTCTGATTGTTGTTGTTGTTCTCTCTCTCGTCCGTCTGCTAGGATTTCTACTTTGAGTCTGTGATCTTTGTTCTTTGTGATGTTTGATGATGATTAGATTCTCTGTAACGGTAACCTTACTCTGATTCATAGTGCAACCGGCTCCTCCCTCTTGGTCTGAGGTCTCCGTGGACTAGCCACTTTTGTGGTGAACCACGTATCTTGTTATTGCAATTATTGTTTGTTTTGCTTATTTACCTGTTGAATCTGTTGTTTAATTCACAAACTGGTATCAGAGCTTCTATTTGTGAGTTAGATAGAACCTGTATATTGTTTGTTCTCTATATAGGTGCTTGTAATAGATCGATCTTCGTGATTCAGGTAAGCTTGTGTTTGGTTGTGTGATTTGTGTGGTTTTTCTCTTCGATCTTTTGTAGATCCAGATTTAAAACCCTAGGATCATTTTTGTATTGCGAATCTGTAAAGGCTAGCTCAAATCTTTGTAGATCTGAGAGAGTCTTGAAGGTTCTTTGTGAACAATTGAAACCCTAGTAGAGTTCTTGTTAGGCGTCTAGGTACTATTTGTTGATTCTGTTATTCTTCCTTTGTATCTGACAAAGTTTGTGAAGATGACAGATACCTAATTGCTATATTGTTGGACTTGAAGAGTAGAACTGAGCAAAGACTCTCAGACTACTAGAGGACAAGTTGGAAAAAGCGGCTGAAGGCAATTCCAAGAGAAATCGGAATTGTGGAGGAAAGCAGAACCTGAAATCGTTCAGGATTCTGTTGCGGAGCAGCTTAGGACGACTGAGAAAACTTTAAACCCTAAAACTCTGTTATTTCCTATTTGCCTACTTTACTTCTTTGTGATATTACTTGATATTATTGTGACTTTGTGGAGACTTTGGATTTTGGCTGAAGGGATACAAGCTTAGTACTTGTTAAAAGTCCCGAACCGCCTGCCAATACGGAACAGATTGACTTGTGTGACCTTGGCTGAAGGGATACAGGCTTAGATCCTGTTAAAAGTCCCAAACGTCCGCTGGTATGAAACACAGCTTGTTTGAGACCCACTATCTTGTGTAATTCTTTGTGATTTGTTTGATCTATATTGCTTGATTGAATTGTGACTTGCTTCTGTTGTATATCTGATTGTTTAACCATTTGTTTGAATCAAAATTGTCATTCATTGTTTAAATTCTTGATCAGCCTTACATAACCCTTAACAATTCCAGTTTCTTGACTCTGTTTTTAAAACATTTTTTGGAATAAAATCATGGCTTCAAAACCAAACTCAAACTCTATAAATATAGAGATTTTTTATGGCTCTCAGATTTCGTTTTATGGCAAAAGAAAATGCTTTCTATTTTAGTACACCATGGAATTGAAGAGGCTGTAGATTCAGACTATCCCCCTGATATTACTGAAGTTGAAAAATCAAGAATTGCTAAGCGTGCATATCATACTATATTGTTGCATCTTTCTGATGATGTTTTAACTAATGTTGCTCATGTTAAAACTGCTGATGCATTATGGAAAGCATTAGAAACCAGTTATCTTGAATCTGATATCCCTAATAGAATAATAAGCCTACATAAATTGTTTAGTTTCAGGTTTGCTTCTAATAAATCTGTTAATGAGAACTTAGCAGTGTCTAAGAGACTCGTACAAGACCTTAACAGTAGGACTAAAGAGACTGAGAGACTCAGTGATGAGTACTTAGCCATGGTCCCACTGCATGCCCTACCCGAAACCCACAGTGTGGTGAGGGAAATTATCTTCTTTAATAAGCAAGCCCTTATACTAAAGACATAATGGATGCATTGCATTTTAGGTCTATAGGGGAAGAAGTTATTAAAAAGGAAAATGAAGGTCTGTTTGTAAAACCTGACAATAATAACAACAAGGCTAAGGGAAAAGGGAAAAGACCTCAAAAGAATAATTGGAATAAAAATAACAGTGGTAAGCATAAGGGTAATAGGAAGGTAAAATCTGGACAGAAATCTGATAGAAAATGCTATTATTGTAATAAGACAAATCATCTTGTTAAAGATTGTTTTTAGAAAAAGAAAGATGAAGCAAATGGCATTAATAAACCCACTGCATCCTCTAATTCTGCTGCTGTTGTTGATCAATTTTGTGAAGGTCTGACTATTGTGACTGAATTGCATAATGTGATGTTTGCTAATAATGATTTGAATACTTGAGTGATTGATTCGGGCTGTACTCACCATATGTCTCCTAATAAAGGTTGGTTTGCTAATCTTAGAGTAAATAGGGAAGGTTTTGTTCTGATGGGTTCTAATCATAGGTGTAGCATAGAGGGTTTAGACTCTGTTGCCATTAAGTAGTATAATGGTACCATAACCTCCATTAGTAATGTTAAATGGGTTCCTGAACTTAGGAGAAACCTTTTGTCTGTCAGCTGTCTAGGAGATGTTGGTCTAGAATGTGTCTTTAAAGGGAACATAGTAGCTGTCACTAGGGCCAATACCAGAGAGGTTCTAATGAGAGGGAATTTGGTGGGAAATCTATATATCCTAGAAGGTGAAACACTAGAAGCCTTAACAACCAAAACCAAGCCTAGTGCAGATCTAGACAAAATCATTCTGTGGCATAGAAGACTCGGTCATATAGGTAATCATGGGTTGAGAGAACGTCAGAAACAGAGCTTAATAGATAAGGATATTCCCAGTGAAGTTCCCCTTTGTGACAAGTGTGTTCTTGCAAAACAAACTAGGCTTCCTTTTGAAAAATCGGATTTTAAATCAAAAGGCATTTTAGAATATCTACTTTCTGATTTATGGGGTCCTTCAAGGACCAAAACCTTTGGAAATTGCATTTATTTTTTATCTATAACTGATGATTTCTCTAGATTTTCTTGGACATTTTTACTAAAATCAAAAACTGAAGTTTTTGAAAAATTTAAGTCTTGGAAAACTTTGATTGAAAATGAAAAAGGGAAGAAAATAAAATGTTTGAGAACTGATAATGACCTGGAATTTTGTAATGAACAGTTTGATAGTTTCTGTAGAGAGAATGTTATCAATAGGCATCACACTGTTAGGTACACCCCCCAGCAAAATGGGGTAGCTGAGAGACTAAATCGTACCCTATTAGAGAAAATTAGAAGTATGCTCTTCGAAGCCAATCTTCCTAAGGTTTTCTAAGGTGAAGCTCTTAGCTATGCTACTTACCTTAAGAATAGGACTCCATCTTCCTCTTTAGGGTACAAAACTCCTTATGAATTCTGGTATAGTAAACTACCTTGTCTAGATCACTTGAGGGTCTTTGGCTGTAAATCCTTTGTTCACCAAAAACTTGACAAGTTGGATCCAAGATCAATTGTAGGGATCTTTATGGGCTACCAAGCTGGTACCAAGGGTGTTAGGATAGCCTGTAAAGTTGAGTCTGCCTATAAGTTTCTTGTCTCAAGGGATGTTGTATACTCAGAAGATGAATTTCCTGGCAGCTTGGTCACCAAGCAGGATGGATCTTCCTTATATCGGCATTTGAAACTGCATGATTATGATATTCAGTCTTCTGATAACAACACCTCTAACAATCAAGATCAAAATCCAGTGACAGAAACTCAAACAAATCCAGTAAACACTCCTGAAATTGAATCTGGAAATGATCTAAACAGTCCTGCACTTGTAGAAAATTCTGGGAATGATTCTGAAATGGTTGATGACCCTATTGGTCCAGAAATGGATGAGACTTATCATGAACCTGATCTAGATGGCTATATCCTTGCTAGAGATAGAGAAATGAGGTCAACTAGATTACCCTTCAGGTTTAATGATTATGTTGACACAAATCTGGTCATTTATGCTTTAAACACCAAGGTTGAATCCTGTTTTGTTCCCAACAGTTTTAAAGAAGCTATATCCTGTGTTGATGCTATTAAATGGTAGAAAGCTATGGAAAATGAAATAGCCGCCTTGTTAAAGAACAAAACATGGATTCTTGTTAACAAAATTGGGAACAAACGTCTAGTGGCCTGTAAATGGATTTACAGGGTTAAGGAAAACCTGCCACTAACTGATCCCAACAGGTTTAAAGCAAGACTTGTGGCTAAAGGGTTTACCCAAAAACAGGGTGTTGATTTTGAGGAAATTTTCTCACTTGTTGTTAGGTATATCACCATTAGAATTATGTTGGCTCTCACTGCTCATTTCAATTGGGAACTTGAGCAGATGGACGTCAAGACAGCCTTTCTACATGGTTTTTTGGACAGGGAGATATATATGGATCAATCTGAGGGTTTTTGTGTTGATGGTGGTAAAATGTGTCTTTTGAAAAGATCACTGTATGGTCTAAAACAATCCCCAAGGCAGTGGAATGAACGTTTTCATCTTTATGCTATTAAATTGGGTTTCAAACGGAGCATGTATGATGTTTGCTTGTACTTTAAGGTAGTGAATGAATATCCTGTGTTTATGTTGTTATATGTTGATGATATTCTGTTAATAAGTCCTATAATGAAGTTGTTGAATGATATTAAAGCAGGTTTAAGCAAGGAATTTGAAATGAAGGACTTGGGGGAAGCCTTAAAGGTCCTTGGAATGAATATATCCAGAAATAGGGATAAAGGGGTTCTTCATATTGATCAAAGAAATTATTTAGTTAAAGTTCTTAGGAACTTTGACATGTTAGAATGTAAATCTAACAGCCTGCCATTGTCTGCCTGTCATAAATTAGACAGGGAAACTCCTGATGATGATCAAATTCTAAAAAATGTACCATATGCTAAGGCTATAGGTTCCTTGATGTATGCAATGGTCTGTTCTAGGCCTGATCTAGCTTATTCGATCAATGTACTCAGCAGGTTTATGATGAGGCCTGGAGAGGAACAATGGAATGCCATAAAAGGGGTTCTGAGATATATTAAAGGGACTTTGGATTATGGTCTGGAATATGGTAGATTCACTAATAATGTTTGTATAGCTGGTTATACCGATTCAGTCTTTGCAAAAGAGTGTGAATTTAGACGTTCTATATCTTCTTATATATTCACTGTGTGTGGAAACTGTATATCTTGAAAATTTAGGCTACAATTTGATGTAGCTCTTTCTACAACTGAGGCTGAGTATATAGCTTTAACATAGGGCTTAAAAGAGGCTCTTTGGATACAAGGCTTACTGAAAGAAATCAGCTTACTTGAAAATAAAGCCATTGTCTATATTGATAGTCAGGGTGCCTACCATATTAGTAGAAACCCTTTGTATCATGATAGAACTAAACACATTGGTGTTAAATATCATTTTATACGCCTTAATGTTTTAAATGGTATCTTGCAGGTTGAATAGGTATCCACAGATCGGAATCCTTCTGATATGGGCACTAAAGTTGTTCCAGCTAAGAAACTTCTGTTTTGCAGAAGTTTCCTACATCTCAACAAGATTTGATCATGAAGAACCTAAGACCAATGAGGAATAAGAGATGGAAGAGTACTTGGATGGCACCAGGATTGAAGATGAAAAGAAGACTCATTAGCATTATATGATATATTAGGGGAAGTTCTGTTGTAATATATCATCAAATGTATTAAATCCATATGAGTCTATTGTATCTTCTATATACTTTGTAATCTGGTTATTTGTTTTGGGCTTTGGTGTAAGTGGTGGGCTTGGTGTTTTTTCAGAGCCTTCACTTACCCACAACCCGACCTTGATCCATTTGTGGATCCGCGCCTCTTACTAGATTATGTTGAACCCTAGGTATTTAATCTCTTTTTCTTGCTAGTGGTCATTTGATGAGAGAGAAACTCTGATTGTTGTTGTTGTTCTCTCTCTCGTCCGTCTGCTAGGGTTTCTACTTTGAGTCTGTGATCTTTGTTCTTTGTGATGTTTGATGATGATAAGAGTCTCTGTAACTGTAACCTTACTCTGATTCATAGTGCAACCGGCTCCTCCCTCTTGGTCTGAGGTCTCCGTGGACTAGCCACTTTTGTGGTGAACCACGTATCTTGTTCTTGCAATTCTTGTTTGTTTTGCTTATTTACCTGTTGAATCTGTTGTTTAATTCACAACTTATTTATCGTTGGTCAAATGAGATCAACAAAATAAAAAATATATTTTTAACATTTAATAAATTATGCTATATTCAAATAAGAAGTTGATTATCATAAAATAATCTTTATTTCAAGTAAATTTTCATAAAAAAAATAAACACAAACATCATAATATAATATAATATATTATAATATAAAGCGACAAAAATATTAATTAGGCGAGTATATCCGAGTTAGGCCGAGTAAGTCCGAGTTGGTCTGAGTAAATACGAGTTGGTCCGAGTAATCCGAGTAACCAAGAGGATCAAGTTGATTGAGTACTCACGGAATACTCCCAAGCCGATTTTTTCTACCGATTTTGATGTAATCAAACCTGTGGGGCACCAAGCGGTGATTACTCGGGGAGTACTCGGCCTACTTAGCCGAGTTTTAGAACAATGATTATAACAATAAGGAAATAGATTTAAACTAAAAATAGGAAGTCCTTTCTAAATGGAATCCTTTCAAAATATGAATCTTTGGTATTCAAGTAATTACGAATTTATTATGATTCAAAACATTCTAACCTGAAGTGTTACTTTGGGGTAATTTTTTTTCTAAAAAATAAAATTAATTATAGCAAATATTCAAATAAATTTAAAAATAAAATAAAAATAATAATATCTTGTGCTCAGTTAATATCACAAAAAAATTTGGGGATAGAAATGGTGTATAAAAAATGGATGCATATGTAAGCTTATTTCTTCTTAAGCACACGAGTCTTAGAAAGACTTTTCATACTACCTCTGTTTTTTTTTACTCGTTGTGCACTTTTTGTTTGCACACTATTCAATATTTAATTTTAATGATAAATATATTTAATTATGTACAATTAAAAATTATAATAATTTTATATTTAAAAAATAGACATTAAGACAAATAAAACAATATCTCACTTGACTATAATTTTCTTTATACATAAATAGCAACATGCGAAATAAGATTGATGATTGATGGATGAACAGTAGTTACAATGTAAGTGTAGCCACAAAATAAAAAACGGAGGAAGTATTTTTTTTATATGCAATGATTTGATGATAGGTTGAGTAGTACTAAGTAATACGATACGGTCGTTTAAAATCACATTCATGGCCTCGTCAACACAAGTTCAGATAGATTTTTCATATTCAACTTCCAGTTAGCCGTTGAATTTTACATTCAATAACCATTGCATTTGAGGTGCGGGTGTTTATTTGGTCCGTATCGAATCGAATTAAATCAAATCAAATTTGTCGGTATTTCAAAATCAAACCGAACTAAATTTTTCGGTTTTCGATATTTGGTGTAGTGACTTTAGGACCGAGTTTTAAAATTCGGTTCGGTGAAAACCGAAATAATTCGTTTCAGTTGGGTAAATTGACCAATAACCAAATTTTTTTAAAAAAAAAACAAAAAAACAAAAAAAAACAAAAAACAAAAGAAGAGAATTCTTATTTTAAAATCCTAAAATTGACAACGGGTTTGTTAGGTCATTATTGAACCTTAGGGCATTGAAAAAAGATACCAAGTTGAGTGATTGATGGTTGAAGAAATTTGGTTTTCGGTTTTTGATCTTCTAGACATATTTATTAAAAAATTTGAATTTTTAATTTGATACACATACCAAAAAATATTATAAAAATTAAAAATTAAATATCAACCCAATTTTTAAAATTTCAATTTGATCCGTACTTAAATTTCAATTTTTATTTTTTGATTTTGGGTACTAACCGGAACAAACCTCTCAATAAATGGTTTAGTATATTTATATATTACTCAATTCCGTTCATATATTTGGTAGCATCAACCGTACCCTTGTCTCCAATTTCTTCCCACTTTAACAACCCACTTTTTCTTCTTTCTTTCCCTGTGAGTGAATAAATTTCTCAACTCGATGAGGTCATCCCAAAAACATTCTCACTCTCTTCAATTGGTTTAATTTGGATAAGGTCACCCCTCTTAATAACTTTAAACATGATTTAACAATTCACATTTTTGTCTTTATAACAACTAAACTAATTCATATTCATGGTGATACTTTGAAGCACGCACGCATGTTGGTTCTTGCTAACACACTGTTTGTTTGATGATGATCATTATTAGCTACATGATTGGTCACCATCATTTTCATATTCTCTTCCTAGTACGATCTCCTGTTGCCAATTTCGCAGTGATCAATCTCAATCATCTTTTTTAAAATAACATTTGTGTACATATACTGTTTACATACAATGCCCAACACTACAGTCACATTCAATTTTGATTATTAGTTTCTCAGTTTAAGCCACAATAAAAAAGAGAGAAAGAAGAAGGGTCCACAAAGAACCGCGCCAATTCAATGGTGACATGAAATGCAGAAGTGTCACTGTGCGCAATATATGCTTGTCATCATCAGCTTTGAACCTAACCCAAATAAATAGGTGGAGTGGAGACACACGTCAACCTCTACATTTTCGATGTTTTTGTGTCTTCAAAATTAAATCGACTTATATAGTTTGTGTTTTCATGCTCTTTAGGTTTTTTTATTAAGGAGAGGAGATCATGCAAGATCAGTTTTTTTACTATGTTTGATGGGCTCAAATCATTGGATATGAAAAATGGGCTTGTGGTACCTATAGAACCCAACAAGAACATAAATGAGTTGAATTACACAATGGCATGTGGTGATGATGACACTTGGATGAGATGGGCTTTCTTTTCTTCTCATCTCCATTTTTCACTTTTTTTTCCTTACATTTATTATTATGATTATTATTATTATTTATTTCCTATAAAAACTTTAAAAGGAGTTTTATAACATTCCTATCCTAAAAACTTTAAGTTCCCACGAACCATATATATATATATGGTTCGTAGTTAGTGAAAAAAAAATAAATATTTTCGAATTTAGTATTTATTCGTCGAGAAATGAAAAAAATAATGATATTTTCATAATTTTTTATTTTAAAAATAATTTGAGTTATGAGCATGCTTTAAAAGTGATTTTTGCTTTTCTACATAAATCCCTTAAGATTTAATTTCATGAAAACATCATTCATAGTTTAAAATGCTTTTAAATTCATTATTGCGAAGATTGAGAGATGTTAGAGTACAGGTGGCAGGTTTACTGCATATTTAATTTTATTGAAAGTGATAGAATGGGGTTCAAATAGAAGTATCATTATGCTCATTTGGTTATAAACAAATTCACCAAAACTTCTAAATCTTTCACATAGAGTCCTGGAAAATACAAACTTCTACTACTCTCACTCCCTCTCTTTGCATTGCAATATATCAATCAATGTCATGATTATTTCCCCAGCAAGTAAGAGAAAAATAACAAGCCTTTCGATGCTAACAAGACTTACCAAAACTCATGCCTCTTGATGAAAACTCCAAAATCTTTTTATTTATGCCAGTAATCTTCTCAACCAAGGCCTCTTATGATATTATTGATTGAGACTTCTCAAATGCTACATCAACCATTTTGTTCATTAGAACATATACAAATCCTAAGAATCAAAACTTTTAAGAAATGTAATAAAGAAGGTTCGCTAATGGTCAAGATACTTAAGAGCAAACATGAACAGAAAGTTAAAATCTATACAATCTCCATTTGAAAACTTATCCATCACTAGACTTAAATTTTATAAAGCGCCCAGGAAGAAAGTGATTGACAATGCAAATTTAGTTAATTTGTAGAAAATAATTCCCATATTATAATTAAAAATGAGTAACAACCAGTAATGTAGTATATGAAGAATAATGTAGTTAGCATTTCTTTATTACATATTGATAACTTGGTTTATTCACTCCATTTTAAATAGAATTTACCCGATTTTGAGTTGAATCAAATAGCTTTTGATGTAAGAAATGTTAATTTTAGGGAGCTTGGGTTTTAAAAAAAAAAAAAGAAATTAAGATTTTCAAGACTCCACTCAGAACCAAGAAATTTGGTGGAAGTAGCTACAAGCTAAAGTTTCAAAACCGGAGCAAAAGAGGAAGAATTGAAGGTCTCTGAGCACTTTCGTGTCCTGATCAGCGTTTTGGTCAGGCACCAAAAGGCGCGACATCATAAGGAAGAAAATAGAAAAGTGTATCTAGACTTTCTTGCACTTTGTTCTGCCCTTTGGTCACCTTGACCAAGAGACGGAAAAGTGTACCGAGACTATCTAGAGCCCAAAATGGAAAATTATGTCATTTTTTTGCATTTCATAAGGCAATTCAGAAATTTACTTAGAGACATATAAAACACAAAGAGAAGGATTTTGAAAAGAATTATAGAGAAAATTAAGAGCCACACTTATCCATTGAAAGTCAAGGTGGAGACTTTCTGGTGGATTTCAAATTAGGCAGCAAGGATATCACTTCACCAAGCTAGTTTAGTTGTTTTAATCACTCCCATGTCTCTTTTGTTTATAGCTTGTGTTTTATATCTATGAGTAGCTAAACATACTTTTAGGTTATTTGAACCTTAACTTTGTGATTATTGTTTTCTTTTATTAATGGATGATGTGAGTATTTATTTCATATGAATTGGGTGGTGATGATTGATCAACATTTACATTATTTAATGGCATAATCTAGCTTGAAAGAGTAGGTTTTGTTAGATTTCAATTCATATGCTTTAATGAACATAATGATAGAAATGAGTTGTGTAAATTGCAGAATTAATGGTAGGGGATTTAAATGAACATAAATGACATAGATGGGTAACTAGGATAGTTAGACTACTATTAATGAAAATTAAGGTAGTAATTATTATTGAAATTAAATGTTGCTCATTAACATTAATGAATAGCGAGGTTGCATAGTAAAAGGGATAAGAGTCTCTCACTTCCAATTGATATTCTCATTTGTTCACTTCTTGATTTTTTGTTTGTTTTAGTTTACTAGTTTAATGATCATATTTGTTAATTTAAATTGATCTTTCACTTATTGGATTTAATAGACCATAGTTTCACATCTAAATTAGTCAATCATCATGGATTGATACTTTTATTAGTTGACAAAGTAACGTGTGCTTGTACTTGGGCCGAAATCCCATCACATATCACTTAATTACATATATATCACTTAATCCTATGCTCACTATCCAACTATTTTCTACACATGCATCATTTAACCTATTAATTTCTACCGAGTAAGGAGAGAGTGTAGTTTGCGAGTTGCTTTTTTTAGCAAACTCTTTTAATTTCTATAGCAATTTAGATATTCTATTATGAAAAAAAAATTAGTATATGTAATAGATGAGAATATGTAACAATTAAATTAATATTACTAACCTTCAAGTCGTATTTTCGGACACTAAAAGTCACCACAAAAAAAAATTTTGCTTAATAGCTTAATGTGTACTAGCTCATAACTCAATACAATATCCTAAAGATATAAATATAGTGGGTATATTAGCATATGGCGTGTCGGCCAATGTTATCGATGATTAGGTGTGAATTGAAGAAAACACTACAATTTGGTGTTTAGAAAAGTTTGTAAAAAATGTCATTGCATTGTTTGAGGTTGAATATCTACAAAGACCAAACCAATCTATATATAATATAAAGCGGAACTCTCAGCGGGTCCCACGAAGGTGACATGGCATGCTGAGAGTTCAACGTTGTATAGAAAAACATCATTTTTGGCTATTTTTGAATCCCAGCGATATTTTTACGATATTTTGATGAGAATGTAATATTATGAAGAGATATCGTTTAATCTTTTTATCTCTCTACTCCCCTTTAATGATTTATAACTCCAATGTAATAATAAATAACATACTACTTTAATATTGAGTGTCATTCTCTCTTTCTCTTATAAAAAAAATGGATTACTTTTAAAATTAATGGGCTTTAACTAACATTTTTCTCTCCCATCTATTTCCCTTCCACTTCCTCATCCTCAATTAACCGTCAAATCAAAAATATATAAATTGAGATCATTCTCACACAATTTTCTCCTTACATTTTCATCAGTCAAATCGCGAAAGAACTTGCAGCTCCGACTTCACCACCGGTGACACTCACGAAGACGTCGACAATATGGGTTGGATCGAACTTTGGCGATATCTTAATGAATGGTTAGAATGATGGACTACGATTTACGAGTTATCTTCCCTTCCATATTTCCTCCACCATTAAATTTTATCGCACTCTTCATCTCCCTCTAATATCTCAAATAATCTTTTTATATCTCCGTTTCATTAGTTTATATCTGACGTGTAAGAAGTTTATTTAGTTATAATGAATAGTATCGAGTATTTGAAAAGTTATACATTTGCACGCATTTTCATGGTTCATCTCTCTTTATGGTTATTGAATACTAATAAGTGTTTGTCTTTTCTTCTGCTATCTCTCAATTTGTCACGCCATGAATTACTAATTGACCTCAATTAACATTGCGTAGATTCTTATGAAGTTCTTGTATTGTACACTTTAAATTATTGGGTGTAGATCTACTTTTTACTTATAATTGATTTGTGTCTCTTGAGTAAGAGTTGGTTGTATCGTATATAATAACTGAATATTTGCGTTAGATTATTACTTAATAGGGATATTCAATAATTATAATCGGCTCTGAATATGAGATAAGTTGAAAGTTAAATTTTGGTTCAAAACCACAATTTCACCGATTAACATAAAAAAAATTAAAAAGGTCACTTAAAATGATTAGAACTTATCATGCAATAGAATCCTAATATCATCGACCATTTAAAGATTTTCACTAGAATAATTTAGATTTCTCAAATTTAATAAATTTCAATAAAACTCATTTTTTATATAATACTTACCATCTATTAATTATTAAGTAAAATTAACCTATAATTCAACTATGTATTAAAATTTCTCTATACATTTAGAGAGATAATTGAAGATAATGGTGATCATGCAACTACATTGGTGATCATGGAACACAAAACGGATTGAGCTTTATGTCGACATATGAATTTTCATTTCCAAAAATACCATTTTATATTATTTGAATTAAATTTTACACTATATATGATGTGCATTAGATTGTGTTAAATAAAGTTACATACTCTTAAATTAAAATATGGGAAAATTATATAAAACAACCCAAATAAAGTTTAAATTTTCAAAATTAAACCAATAGAAGTTTATTTCTATTTTTAAGTCACTCAAACTTTGATTTTCAAAATTAGACCATCACATATATGAAGGTCCTCTTCACAGACCACCTTCACACATTCACAGATCAGTGTAAAAGATCTTCACAGAAGAATAAAATGGTCAATTTGGTTATTTTTTAAAAGTGAAAGTTTGAAAGATTTTTTTTGTAAATTTTTTAAAGTTGGGCTATATTATGTAAATAAAAGTTATAAAATAACAAAAATGAAAATAACCCTTAAAATATTCAATTTATATTTAAATAAAACTACAAGTCTATCTTAACCTTAATTATTCCACTACCATCATTTGCATTTTTGTATTTAATATTAAATTTTAATATAAATTTAATTTTTATCTTTTTATATACTTTAACTCTATTAAATAAAATTAAGACTATATAATATTATTAACTATTTCTTTAAACCATTTAAATCTTACAAATTTAATAAATTTAAATACATCTTTTCATATAGTTTAACTTCCAATCTATTAATAATTAAAATATTGAATGATGAATAATAAAATTTATAACTAAAATCTTTATTCAGATACCCATTAATGATTAGAGTTTAAAAATTTGTTCATCTGCCTATATAAATTAAATATATTTATTAGATAATATTAAATATCTTTTTCTTATTAGTTCATATATAAATCTTTTAAATAATAGTCAAATTAACAATACTTAACATTTTTTTCCCTTTAGAATCCTATAATTTTTTGAGTTTGTGAAGAAATTCACCCAACAATAAAAATACATTCATATAATATTTCTTAACTAAATAAAGAAAAATACTAAATGACCATCCTTTATGGGCAGCAGGATAATTCTTCAGGATAATTCTTCCAACTACATGAGGTTGGTTTTCAAAATACAAAAAGCTACCCTCTTTTAAATTAGACTACAAACATAAATGGCTAGCGTAAAAAAAATAAAATAAGTTTAAATGAAGTATTAAAATAAAAATTAAAACCAAAACTGAAAAGTAGGACACTGTGGACTCGTTCGTTTTTTACAACTTAACACGGGAGGCATCTTAACACTTAAATTAAGTGATTTAAAATGATTTTTTTTTTCCAAAAAAGATCAGAAATTAAGTGATTTGGCTCTGATTGATTCAAATAAAAATTTTCGCTGATTGGAAAAGTACTGATTTCAATTTTGTATGTAAATTTATTATTGTGTCATTCAACATTTGTGAATTGAATTGAATTATATATATGGGTTATTTCCAAAGAACACCCACTTTTTCAAAGGTTTGATTTTAAACATCCGGTTTTGTAAACTTTTGAAAAACAACCCCAAATTTGAAAACAACTAATGGTTTTGGTTTTTGAAGTAATTTTGGATTTTTGAGAGTGGTTCTGAAAAATTCTTTTGGTTTAATATTTTTTAATTTATACTTTTAATATTATTCAAATACAACCATATATTACATAATTTAAATAATTTTTAATAATTATGTATTTTGAGAAATATTTCATAAATTTTTTATTTAATGATTTTGAATAATATTGAGTTGTATTTATAGTTTTTGGAAGAAAAAAAAGTTTTAATGGTTTTAAGAATTTTAAAAAATTTTGTTTTGTAATCTTTATAGTTTAATAAATTTCTAATTTTAATTTTTATATTTAATAAATTGAAAAAAATATTTAGATTCAATAATTTAAAAAAAAAATTGTTTGATGATTTAAAAAAAAAGTTATTAAACTTTTAATTTTATCAATTATAGTAGAAAAGGTAGATTTAATAATTTTTAAACTATAGTTTGTTATCTTCTAGAAATTAAGTAATTACGTAAAATCATTTTGTACTGCCGAACCAAAATTATGAAAAAACTTGATAAAAAAAATTGTTTTTCTTCGATCTATTATGTATAAAAATTTCAAAATGCAGAATCAAATTGAATTAAATACATTTATTCAAAATATAGTTTCATAAGCGAATTTCAAGTCCATCTACATTATTTTTTATTTTATTAATTTTTATTTTAAAAATACCTATAATATTATTAGTATTCAATTATAGTATTAAAATACAAATTATAATAATACATTAATACTTATAAAAATAAAAAATATATATTATTTCATTAAATATTAACGCATAATAAATAAAATGCATAAATTTAAGTCGTTATATAGTAAAATTAAATATAAAAAAATAAAAAAATTGCTAAAATTATAAAATAATTTTTAAGAAAATAAAATGTAAATAATAAAATTTGAAACTATTAAATAAATTTTAAAAAATAATTTAAAATAATTAAAAGATCATAATTTCTCGAAACCACTCCACCACAACAAAACCACTCCAAAAACCAAAACCATTAGTTGTTTGGGGGTGGTTTTCCAAAAGTTTCAAAACCGGGTGTTTAAAATCAAATGTTTGAAAAAATTGGGGGGTTTTTGGAAATTACCCTTATATATATTTCATTGGCTATTGTGTCATTCTATATTAACATGCCAATTGAATATATATATATATATATATATATTGTGAATTTAAAAAATAAAGTGATAAATAAATTTTGTTATTCTATGTCATTAATTCCAAATATATGAATTTATTGAATATGAGATTGTAAATTTCAATAAAAATAATAAATATATTTAATTGCAAATTTCAATGAAATACAATAAATATTCATATTTAATGAGTGTTTTACTTTATTTTATATTTATATTTTAAAAAATTGGAAATTATTTACATTAATTACAATTTATACATCAATTTAATAATTGATTATTATTAACATATTTATTTTATTTAAGATCATAATTATTAAAATATTAAAATATAAATATTTATATGAAATTATGATAATTTATACTTAATATTAATTTTTTTAAAAATTATTAAACCATTAAATATTATAAAATAATAATTAATAAAAGGACAAAATTGTAAAACGGCAATCTAATTATCAAATGAAAAAATAAATTGCTAGCAACATCTTACTGCATTAATTAAGCACATTATATTTATTATATATTTTTATTTTTAAATTTCATACTATAAAATTATTCATAAAGTAATGTATATTTAAAAAAATCACAAGTGAATATAATATATAAAACTATTATAAATAGAATAGAATATGTTTTAAGGATAAAATATTAAATTATAAAGAGATGGGTTATATTAAGTTAGATCAAATATAAAATAAAAAAAAAACAAATAGGTATATTTTTATTTTTAAATAATATATCATAAATAATTATTAATATTAAAAAAATATTATGTAGAATAAATAATTTTTATTATATATATTATATATTTTTACATTTAAATTTTAAATTATAAAAATATTCGTGAAGTATTTTATATTTAGAAAACAATAAATAAATAAAAAAATATCATTACTAAAAATAATATGCAAAACTTTTATAAATACACTAGAATGTGTTTTAAGGGTAAAATTGTCACCATACAAGAAGATAACTTATTTTATTTTAAGTTACATCAAATATAGAAAAACCAAATAGGTAGAAATCTTAATTGAATTAAGACTTTTTGTAATTAGCACTTAATTTAAGTACTATTAAGTTTTAAGTGGAAAAAACAAACAGAGCCTATATCGATAATAGTGTAAATATAATATATGTCTATTTTTATTTTAGTATTATATTTACTTATTTATATTTTAATTATTGTTAACCTTTCCAGAAATTAATATATTATTCTAATTGTAATAATAATAACAAAATAATAATAATAATGATTAAACTTATTAGTATTACGGTATCTAATACAGTAATAATAACAATAATTAATAAAATGAAATGAAATACTAAATATTTTATATATTAATAATTAATAATATACCAAACAAAATGAATAATAAAGTGATTTTTAATTAAGATTATGAAAATTCTATCCGACTACAACTCAATAAAATTAAGTAATTTTAAATATCCTACAATTTTTTTATTCTACATCATCTCTTATATTGAATCAAATTAATGTTATTTACATTTTAAATTAAAAAATTTCTTTTTATATCAAATAGCTAAAATTCTATATAAAATTAAATATTAAAATTATATTAATCACATTTAAAAAAATCTTCTAAAATTTAAGTTTATCTATAGATTCTACCATTATTTAATATTGAAAAAAATAATTATGGAAAAAAGTATTTACATAAAATGAGCGGTGGCCAAACAAGTAATTTAATGAAATGTTGAAGTTATAGAATAATAAAAATGTGTAAATGGTAAAAGATGTGATGGAAGAATAATATGAATGGTTAACTTGAAATCCAAATTGAAATGATTGAAAAAATAAAACAGAAAAAAAATTATTAAAAGGAAATAATTAAATAATTTTTAAAAAAGAGTTATTAACATGTAATATAATAAAAATTATAATCATGTTATTGTATTTTTTTAATTATCAAAATATTCTATTTATCTTATATAAATAATTTAAATTTTAAATTTTTAACAAACTAACCATTAAATACTTAATAAAACAAAATAATACTAAAAATATAAAAATAATAAGTTTGAAGTTATTTACACCGTGCAAAGCGCGAGCATACTTACTAGTTATGTTTAATGATCAGTATAAATATGAGCGACCCGTAGGTTCTCAAATATGTTACGGAACGGTAAATTCTATGGTGGAAGCATATACCGATGCATGTCCTACATGGACCTATCAAATAACTCCGAATAATTATTGCGATGCCACATCAAATTTAATTATTTAATTGCAATTTAATCCTTAATATTTTTAAATTTTATAATATAATCTTTCTATATTTAATAATACAGTTAATTACATTGGAATGATTTATTTGACTAAACATTCACTATTTACACAACTTTAATCAAAATATATATTTGTCTTTTTAATTTTTTTAATATCATACAATGTTTGTCTGATTAGAAAGTCTCTACGTGGGCTAACCCACCCTAATAAATTCATATATATATATATATATTATTTTATAATATTTTATAAAATTTTATAATAGTATTATAAATAAAATAAATATTATAATAATTAATAAAATAATATATATAATTTTAAAATTTTTAAACCAAATCAAATTATTTAAAAATTATAATTGAACTAAATTTTAATATTTTAAATTAATTTAATTTTAATAAGATAATATTTTGAGTTAAATTGGTTTTGGTTGGATTTAAATTATATTCATGTAAGTGTGTTTGAAAAAAGTATTTCAAATAATATTTACATTTAAAATTAGCATTGAAAAAAAAAACAACAACAACAACGCTTGGCTGTATTTAGAATAGTGTTTAACATTTAAAATAACTTTTTTGATAGAATTATGTGGTGCAAATAACCACGGCTAAATTACATACTAAGATTGCTTGAGAAAATAGCTTAGAAGCTTATAAAGATATATAAATAATGAAAATCGGATTATTTTACCATCATCCTGGGCCTCTATTTATAGGAATCCGTAGTATTCTTTTTCTTCAAGGATTTGGTCTCCTTATCGTAATTAAATTGCGTTTCCTTTATCTGCCTATTCCTAAGAGGCTGGACTTGATGTGCTTGAATTAGACCTGATGGGCTTGGGCCACCCTGGGCCTCTATTTATAGGAAAGTTGTTTTTAAAAAAAAAAGGTTAAGAATGTTTATTGCATATATTATTTTTTTATTAATAATAATAATAATAATAATTTTGAAAATAATACTCCCTCTCTCCCTAATTAATTGTTACAGTTGGAAATTTGTAAGATAGTCTGATAAATTATAAATTGTCAAATTTACTCTTACAACAACAAATAAATTACAATTGAATATAAAATGAAAGGGCTCACCTACCCCACAAAAATCAAACAACATGTGGAATAAGTAGTATATTATATTGGTTAGTGGGGTTGAGTTGTTGAAAAAATCTAAGGATAATATTGTTTTTTCAATTATAAAAATTCACTTAAAATAAAAGTGTAACAATTAATTAGGAACATCCATTTTTAGTAAGTGTTAAAATTAATTAAGGGCGGAGAGAGTAATAATAATGAATAATATTATTATTATTGGGATAATTAACGAAAATACCACCGAGTTTTTTTTTCTTTTTATCTTTATTTTTTTTAAAAAAATCAAAGGTAGATTACAGTAAAAACACTTGAAATATCAAAAATCATTTTTTAAATAAGGAAACCGTTCTAGTTTTGCTAAACTGGGGCGGTTTTCTAGAACTTAACAAAACCAGTGGATAAATTCAAAATGTCCAAAGGTTGAGGTTTTTTTTTCTCAATAACTCAAAAACTAATATTATCTAATACTTATAATAATAAATCCTACATTATTATTATTTTTTTTTAATATATTATACCATTGAATTGGTTCGGACACTACCGTTAGAATTCAGTATGATGGAATAAAACCGAATTAAGTCCATGTCAGGGATGCATTCGAACATATAAATATCATACAAAAAACAGAGAGAATGTATGACAAAGAGAGAACGTCCGAGTGGATCTTAAAGACACTAGTTTAAGGAGATGAAAAGATATAACGTATAAATAAATCAAATAAAATAAAAAAATTGTGATATTAAAAATTTATAAAGACAAATAAATTTTTTAAATTAAAATATGTAATAAATAATTTATTTATTCAGTCAAATGAAATAAATATGTAAAATGTGAAATTAATTATGTCATTAAATATAAAAGGATTACATTATAAAACTAAAAAATATTAAGGGTTAAATTGTAATTAAATAATTAAATATGATGTCACCATCTAATAATTATTGTTTTTATTTGGTTGGTCCAATTTTATTTGGTTGGTCCACGTTGGACATGCATCGGTGGATGCATCCACCGTAGAAGCACCCGTTACGGAACATTGATTGCATGTAATGATAGTGGAAAAATTGTCTAAAATTATGGAAAGGTGTGTACTTGGGTGGTCACCATGGAGTTCTAACCATAATGCTTAAACCAGTGGCTTTAACTAACTTTTGGATATGATGTATATATTTATATATTGGCGTTTGTAGAACAAATAATAATCTCAATGTGCTAGATCGTTCATTAAGGTTTGATGACATTCTATGATGTTGTTGTAACGCCCGCAAATTGAGTCTAAAAGTTAGGGCCAATTTGAATTTTTTTTTTATGTTTTATTTTCGAAAAATTCACAACGGAATAAATCAAAAATAAATATTAAGGGCAATGATGAAATTAGGGAAAAAAAATTGAGACAAAAAGCTTAGGATCAAACATCTTATTTAATTCGAAAATTAAAAATTATTATTTTGGCTTTAGAATCGAAAGTTGATCTTTAAGGGAAAGATATGATTCAATTGGAAGCTTAGAGCCTATTTAAATTGAAAATTGGAAAGAATATTGATTTTTGGTCAAAACGTCAATTTTGGTAAAATTATCATTTTGCTCTACTGAGCGGAAAATCCAAATTTTAAAACCGGTGGCAATTTTTATTGTGAAATGTCAAAATAAATCTTGAGAAGTAAATAGAAGTGTTGGAAAAGTGTTTAAGTGGAAAAACGGGTTCGAAATTGTATTGGGTCCAAATTGGCCCAATCCACTTTTAAGTCCAAATGTGTTTCATGACACACTTAAGCCTACCAAACACACCCCATTCGTTTTTTACTATTCATCATCCCTACCATCCAACCCTTTCATATTCTCTCAACACTCTTTTACGTATTTTTGAACCCTTCCAAACCTTAGCCACCTCCTTCACATTTCACCACTAAAAAGCATCAAAATAATTCCATTATCACTTCCAATATACTTCTAAGGGATTGATTCACTACTCTAAGGTATCTTAGAACAAAAGTAAAACTTCACTCCCTCTCTCTCTCTCTCTAGTTGCTCTAAATTTCAAAAATGGTTTGTGGGTGTTGTTTCTTAATGCTTATAACTAGTTTCTAGAGTGGTTTTGAGATTAAATAGAGTGCTATTAGTTTTCAATTGAACTAAAATGGTTTTTACCCTAATATCTCTATAATGGTGACTTTGGTTTTGATATACTTGGTTCTAATGAAAATTATTATTATTTTTTTTACATTTAAATAATCTCCATTATTGATTCTAATTAGCTACATTTAATTAATGATGTCTCTAATGTCTAT
Organism: Cardiospermum halicacabum; assembly: GCA_031304145.1. NCBI lineage: Eukaryota > Viridiplantae > Streptophyta > Magnoliopsida > Sapindales > Sapindaceae > Cardiospermum > Cardiospermum halicacabum. The sequence continues at coordinate 17,721,685 of CM062395.1, forward strand.
TTTGTCAAAATCCCTTACTTAAATATTTAGATTTTGTGTTCTTAGATTTTGAAAATGGTTAATTGATGATCCTAGGTGGTTACTAAATAATTTTAGGTTAATTACAACCTATTTTGAATATCTTTAATCTCATTACTATGCTAATGCCCTTAATAGAATTGTTGTATGGTAATTTAAATGTGTTAGAACCATGTAATGATGTTGTGGTGTGTATTGATGGTTGTAGTGTGATAGTTGTATATTGGTGATGGCTTAAAACAAGTGGAAACCCGCACATGAGCGACTTTCTAACTTGTGGATAGAGGATGCGAGGTTCGTATTTCCGTTTTTGGCCCTACACACTTGTTTGTTATTGATTGGTGTATTGAATATATGTTTACTTGTAATTATGCCATGAAATTGGTTAAATAAGATAACCATCCAAAAGTTGATGTGACGAGCATACTTGCATGTTAAGACGCTAGAGTATATATGTAATGCATGTAGAATCATGCTACACGTTGCCTTTGAGAATTGAAGTTTTGGGTGGACTAAGTCCACATTGTTTGCGGATATCGAATGGCATAGGCTAGAGACTTTTCTTTTCCGCTCTTGATTGTGGTTGTTTGAATTTGTGTTCACATATGTCGGATAAATATATTTTGGTTGAATACATGGCTTAATGATTATGAACATATTGCATTTATGACTATGTGAAAATATATATCTGGTTGCCTTATGGTTAAATGATTTCAAATGACAATGTTGTCTTAATACATCTAAAAGGTCAAATGTGCAAATGAAAGTTAGGAAAGAAATGATAAATGTGTGATTGTGGTTGAATCACTAAAACGAATTAATTGCCTTTATTATAGCTAATTAGTGAATGTAGTGGCATGCCATAGGGAAATTCGAGATATATCTCCACATATGTAATGTATGTGAACTTGGTCATGGAATGACCTTAACAAACTAAGCGACGGCTCCTAATGGGTGTGACGACACCACAACTTTCAGGCCTAACGAAATGAAATCCATAAGGTAGATGACCAGCTCAAGGGAGACATAATCGGCTCTACGGATTTTGAATTGAGCGACGGCTCCTAACGAGTGTGACGACACCATCACCTTCGGGCCTAACAAACAAATTCAAAGATAGATCACCGACTCGAGGGAGACTAAATCGACTCTACGGATTATTGGTCTTCAGACCCCTAACGAGAGCTTAGCTCTAAAATGATGACTTCGACCCTAACGTCCCGTTTTCACTAATCAAGCTAGAGTTAAGAGAGATTGCATAAAAATGGCATAATATGTCTATTGAACTTGATTGTCAGGTATTTTGAATTTGATGGGCATATATTGTGGAAACTTATCTTATTAAATGTTTTGGAACTCAAATTGCCTTGAACTTGAATTGCTTGAACTTGAATTACTTGAACTTGAATTGTTTTAAACTTGGAACATTTCGAACTTACATTATTTTGAACTTGATATTGATATAAACATGCTTGATAATCAAGATGACTAATGAACTTGACCAAAGAAGAGATCATGGCATGTCTTACGCATGATCTAAATGTTTTGGCATAATTGTTTAGTGAGTCAACCCTTAGTCCAATACTCTTGCCTAGTGGTGTGATCCTAATGTGTTTTTGTCAAGTTAATAAGTGTCATTTATGACTTAATTGGCTAAATTATGATTTGGGAAATTATATTGAATGTTTGATAATCAACTTATTATTAACTTGGTTGGTAAGTGATGGTTTTACTTGAATTGCTATTGAAATAGTAAAACATATAAGAACTTGAAAAAATTGGAAATTGTGGACTTGTGTTGCTACTGCAACAAGTTAACCAAATAGGCAACTTGTGTAGTTTCGTTTGCCTAAACGGTTGAGTCGCTTGACGAATGGATTCTTTGTACGTGTTGTTTGTCATACATAGATGCATGTTTAAAATTTGGTCACATTCCAATGTCGTTTGGTCGGGTTCTAAAACTGAGCAAATCACTCAAATACCTGGGCAAAATTTGCATACGTACCATACTACAGTATGGTATGCAGTTCTACCAGAAAGCCGATTTTGTGTAATGTCTCATACCAAATTACAGTATGGCATGCAATTCGGTATGCAGTTCGACCCGAAAGCTAGTTTTGTATAAAGTCTCATACCGAATTATAGTATGGTTTTGCAGTTCGGTATGCAGTTCGGTCAGAGAGCCAGTTAGTGTAAAGTCCCATACCGAATTACAGTATGGTAGACAATTCAGTATAGAGTTTAGTATAACCAAAAATTCTGACTTGTTAGCCCTCGTTCTCCCTCATCCGAACTCCGATTAAGGTGTCGTTTGCGCCTACGGATCTTTCTTATATTTAAAAAATATTATCATTCGAATATTCAGATTTTAAATCTCCTCCAAGTGTTTGTAAACTTCAGCTTTTGAAAAATACGTGTAACTTGCATAAGTCTTGCATCCGGACTTCGAATTGAGCCCCATTTCTTGCTATGAATTTTTGATGATATCTTCTTTTTAATATATATTTTGAAATTATGGAAATAAAATCAATAATATTGCAAGGATTTCAATCTTCTTTAAGTGTATGGAACATCATATTTTTGGTATCAGATTTCTTAAGCTAAGAACCCCACGGTTGAATTGTTTCTAAAACTTTTTGAACTATTCATTTGAGTGTATTTATTCACTAGTGAATTTATCTACTTTTGACCATGCTAAAAGTTATTTTGACATCGAATATCATTTTGACGATAGTGTCTTTAAAAGTAATTAGGAACACTAGAGTTTTGTAATATGAGAGCCTTGTAATGTTTTCATTTCATTGATTGCTTCTTTTTCAAGAAACGTCCTCGTGTCTCTCATTTTTTATTTGTTACCGAATTATAGCTCGGTGTGTAGTTCGGTGCTTAGCTTGAACATATAACATATATTTTTTTCATTTTTCTTGTGTTACCGAATTGGAATTCGGTATACAATTCGGTATTGAGCTCGGACAAAGACGGTTCGATTCGTGCATTTGAGTCACCAAAGTGTAGCTCGGTATGGAATTCGGTGTACAATTCGGTATTGTTTGGTAATGCTTCTAAAACCTAAAAATTTGAATAGATTTAGGGTATGATTAGACCCCTTTTGATTATAGATTGAAATATGTGATTGTTTGATTGATTGGTGATCTCATTGAGTCGAGTTGTTTGGACTAAGCGGGGTTTGACTCATGAATTGATTTTCTTGATATGTCATTATGAATTGATTGTCTTGATTCGGTCATCATGAAATAATTGTATCGATTGATTTAATTGAAATGATTGTCTTGATTGACTTAATTGAATTGGTTGTATTGATTGACTCGATTGTAATCATTGTCATGTTGATCGCATTATTGATTGATGGATCCATATGGTTAATGATAAGATGAAAGAGATTAATCCTAATAATTGAAATGATTGTCTTGATTGACTTAATTGAATTGGTTAGTAAACATGAATGTGACATAGCATGCACTGACTATTACACTAGCATTATTGATTGCTAGGAATTGGTTGCGTTTGACTTTTATGAGTTAAGGTGAGTTTAGAGATGCTCACATTAGAATTGCATTGTGTGTTAAAGCATTGCATATTGACAGAAAGGTAAGAGCATTTGCGTGTGCTTGTTTGGGACATGGAATGCGAACTAGGCATGTGCTTGACCTTTTCTTCTTTTTTTTTTCCTGTAAAATGTGTTTTCAGGTCCGATCGAGCAAGACATGTGGTATTTGAGCTCTCATGGTGAAGTTCACTAATGTTGTAATCATTCATACATGTATTTTAGAATTTTATCATGTTTGTAAATGAACTCATAATCTATTTGAATTATAATTGTAAAAGATATTTTATTCATTTGGAATTTCTAATTATCGTCTATGTATGATTTAAACCAAGTATTATATATTTAAGAAAAGTAACATTTTTATTCGTTTTCCGCATAAATATCGTATAAACTGATTGACTTTTGAAATGTTCCTAAATCGTAAATTGCAATCCATCGTTAATGTGGCGGTCTAGGCCACCTACTATGGTCTCGGCCGGGGTGAGGGTCCGACGCTACAGTTGTGCTCTAGAAGTTAATGTCACAATGAATCGTAATAATTGTTCTATGATATACTACCTAACAGATGGTATATATTATGAACGAGCAATGTTTATGAAAAATTTCTCAACCACAAGGAGATAAGCGAGAGTTATTTTCAAATATCAAGAAGGATGTCGAAAGGATGTTGAACGAGCATTTTGAGTGTTACAAGCTCGATTCAAAATTATATATGGCACATCATGGTTTTGGTAAAAGGAAACACTTACTAAAATAATGAAACCATACATTATACTACATAACATCATTGTTGAGGTTGAAGGATACATATGCAAGTAACTTTTGTGAGATATACTCTTATGATGATGTCATAAATGAAATTTCACAACCAGAGTTCGGGGATGAATCTTTCGGTCGATAAGTGACACTAATTTTTTTCTATATCAAATATTATGATATTATAATAGTATTTGTTTTATATATTATATTATTATTTATAAATATATATTTTCATTTTTAAATAGATAAAATATATAAAAATTGAAAAAAAAATAATATTAAAAATACTATTATTATTTTAGGGTATAGATAAATGCGACACCATACTGCACTCTATTATATATTAAATGTATTTTTATTTAAAAGTATATTTAATTTTTATATAATATATTGAATTGTTAATTATATAGAATTTAAGTATAAGTTGAATTAAGATTTCATAAATTAAAATGTTAATTAATTAAAAAAATAAATATATTGTAAATTAAAATAATAATTGATTATCAATAATTAATTAATTAAAAATATAGATAAAATTGAAATGAATGGAATATTAACTAAAATCAATATTTATTTTTTTTAATTTTACCCCTTGTTGATGATGGAATAGGTGGTTGTGAATTAAATAAAGGTATAATAAATTTTCTATCCAAATTAATGTAAAATGGGCTGTTTTTGTTAAAATCTATCTTGTATTAATAAAATCCAACTCATTTGAAATATAAACCGATCGGAAAATTAAAATTTGTGACACTGATCCCATTAAATATTATTTTTAAAATATAAGATGCTTTTAACCTTTGCTCTCATTTGCTTGTGAATGAACATGTACCATTAAAATTAATAAATAAATAATCACGAGAAGGAATCATATACAATACCACCATCCCTTGTCGCAGAGGACAAAATCTTCACCTATGGCGTATGTCTGTCGTACGTCTACGTTCTTTTAATACTTTTCTTTGTACGCCTCATTTTTATTTAATATTTCATATAAAATTCAGTCCTCAATAAATAAATAAATAAATTAATAAATAAACAAACTCAGACAAAAATATAAATAACTCGACACTACATTTTTGCATTAATTATACAGAAGAAGAATTCTTCAAACTAACGTATCATCCAGTGACATTTATTTATTTATTTATAAAAAAATAAAAATAAAAAACAAATAGAGTCAACATCTACAAGGGTCTTAGATTTGAGGGCCCACAACAAGCCGTGTCCCTGTGTTATGTTTACCTTCTCTGAAAGTGCTCAACATAGACCAGACCTGGTCAGTTGCAGTTCAGCTCTAATTCTAATTCTAAGTAACCAACAATTTCGGCAATTCAAGATTTTACCTGTTTCGGCACCTGTAAAATACATTTATTTAGCTTGTTTTGATATTTTTTCTGTTACAGAGGCACTGATATCAGTTATCTAGGTTGCTGTGTAGTCTGTTTGGTGGATCGGTTGTTGCCACATTTGCCTTCACTCTACGCTCGGCTTTCTGGTGTGTGACTGTCTATACTATATTTTTTGAGCTTTTATTTCCATTTTCAATCTCTGGTTATTGTAGTTTTTTCCAGTGATGATCAGGGTTTAGTGAACTTAGTCTGGATAGTTATCTAGGGTTTTTATTGATTGGAGACTGGTTGCTTTGATGTTAAGGTAAAGTGTGTTTGGTGATACTAAGGATTTGGTTGCTGATTCTGGTGTTAAGATGATGATTTAGGGATTTGATGTGGAGGAAATGGTGCTGATATATGAATGAATATGTTTTGGTAGATTTTTACTAGGTGTAGGTATTTGTTTTTTGATTACCAGTGATGGCCACTGGTTCACCGTCGTCATCACCTCCTTCTGTATCTGTTCTGCCACCGACTCCATCATCGCCGTCTAACACCAGTCCACCACCTTCCTCCCCTCCTCTTCCTCAGCAAACTACTTCACCTTCTACACAATCGCCTCCCCCTGCTGTGCCTTCTGCTCCTCCACCCTCACTATCATCTAATCAAAATCAAAATCAGACTCTGCCCCCATCACCTCCTCCTCGACCATCTCTTTCTCCACCACCTCCAGTAACTAATCAACCACCACTCCCTACAACACCTCCACCACAGCCACCTGTTAATCCGCCTAATAATTCTGCTCCTCCACCGCCACCAGTAGATCCACCCAAAAGTTCACCGCCACCCCCTGTAGTTGACCCACCCAAAAGTTCACCTCCGCCCCCTACAGTAGACCCGCCTAAAAGTTCACCTCCATCCCCAGCAGTAGAACCACCCAAAAGTTCACCTCCTCCCCCTGTAGTAGATCCACCAAAAAGTTCGCCTTCACCCCCTGTTGTAGACCCACCTAAAAGTTCACCTCCACCAGAACCACCCCAAAGTCCACCTCCAGCATCACCTCCACCTAAAAAAACACCTTCTCCTCCTCCTCCTCCTGCAGCAGTACCTCCTAGTAATGGATCTCCACCACCTGAGTCTCCTCCTAAAATCGTTCCCCCACCACCACCATCCAGATCATTACTGTCTCCACCACCGCCATTGCAAGTCCCACCAACAGACAATGATGGTTCTACTCCTATTTCACCAGAAAGCTCTCCTCCTTCAAATAATGATGGCATTGGTACTGCCGGCGCAGTGGCAATAGCTGTGGCTGTGGGAGTTATAGTGCTTAGCCTCATTGGACTTGCTATATGGTGCTTTAGAAAGAGAAGGAAAGAGACTTCTGCATTTCATGGTGTATATATTATGCCTTCTCCTACGGTTTCTAGCAGTAGTCCCAGATCAGGTAAAACAGTAATCCACATTCTATAAATTCTTGATGCTGCCATTCTTTCTTGTAGGGTTTTACTTGTTTTTATTTTATAAATGCTGCTATATTCCACGAGAATATCAACCACAGTTGAGATAAAATGCCAGGTTATAATGTGACTCTACTGAGAAATCTATGAGGTCAAAAAACCCTTTAAGCTTGTAAAATAACAAAGAATTAGTAGAGTACCATACATTAAATTAGTCGCCATTGAACATCAAGCTATAATCTTGACCTTGTTTGAAGTTCATATCATTTGTTTCCTTAATTTGGTTTTTGCTTATTACTCCATTAGAAATTAAAGATCATGAGCACAGTTCCTACGTTTTCCTAATTTCAAACTGCATTCTGATAAAACAGTTGTAATCTGTGTCCAGATTTTTCCCCTCCAAAGGTGAATTCTTCAGCCCCTCTAATAGGAAGTCGTCCAGTAAGCGATACAGTTTATTCACCAAAAGAACCTGGAGAATTAGGAAATTCCAAATCGTTATTTACATATGAAGAATTGGTCAAGGCTACTAATGGATTTTCAGATCAGAATCTTTTGGGAGAAGGTGGATTTGGTGCTGTTTATAAAGGATATCTACCTGATGGGAGAGAAGTGGCAATAAAACAACTAAAAGTTGGTGGTGGACAGGGAGAACGAGAATTTAAGGCCGAGGTTGACATTATTAGTCGTATACACCATCGCCATCTGGTGTCACTAGTTGGTTACTGTATTTTTCAAAATCAAAGATTGCTTGTATATGACTATGTCTCTAATAATACGCTTGACTTCCATCTCCACGGTAAATCATTAACTTGATGTTTGTTAAAAATCAAGAAACTGTCTGCTAATAGTCTCTTTTGTTGATATTACAGGAGAAGGTAGGCCAGTTTTGGAATGGGCAACACGCATAAAAATTGCTATTGGTGCTGCTCGTGGAATAGCTTATCTACATGAGGATTGTAAGTACTTGAAGCTCAGATACTATAGTTTTATGCTCTTCTTTATGCAGAGCATTTTATTTATTCATTATTAGTGTTTATTTTATTTAGTTTTGTTTAAAGAGAAACAGAGCAAAAAGGAACATATATTAACATGTATTTTCATAAGTCTTGATATATGGAAAATGAAAATAAGGCTTGGACTAATTTTCAATGATAATGATACTGCTGTATAATAAAATAAAATGACAAAGAAATTAAAAAAGAAAAAAAAATGGCTGTGGCTAAGACAGGACAATAAGTCCCTGATTCCATTGTGTAGTGAATTGGCTTGATGAACTATAACCACATAAGAGTATTTAGATTTATCTGCAGCAAACAGAGTGCCCTTATCATCTGCATAATTGAATTCTAGGTGAACTTTGAGGTGTTCATGCTTGTGCAAAAATTTCTTTTTAGTTTTCTCTTGGCACCACTAATTTGGCATCATAGTTAGAGAATATAAATGCATAGGAATGTTTTACCGGTTGGCCAAGTATTCAGTTGTTCTTTTTTTTTTTTTAATATTTGGCCGAGTTAAGAGTTTTGACTATCGGGAACTCTCGGATGTGTTGTGCTTTGTTCTGTCTACTGAAGTTTGCTAGCCATATTGATATAGGATAAAAGTTTCTCTCATCAAGAAAAATTGCAAGGATTCCCTATTTTATACTATAAAAAGTTTATGACATTTCCTCTTGTCATTCTTCTACTGTCTTATTGAAAGTGCGGTCATCCATCTTTGCCTGTGTTACCTCCAAAGCAAGCAGGAATAAATAGATAGAGTTTGAGTAGGAACAACACTTTTGTCCTTATTATTTCATTCATTTTGTTTAAAGCGGGATCCCCTGCTATACAACTTCCAGCTGATAAGAAATCCCCATTGGCCTAGGAAAAAAAAAGCTTCTTTTCATTACCTGTAAAATCCCAAAATCACTGACCTCCTTGCGAGGATTAATTTCCAACCTAAAACTCTGACTAGCAAACTCCTAAAGCACATCAACCAACGTGCACAACATCAACCAGTTATAATATACTGATAAGTAAAAGACAACTTAATAAATTGTTCGATTTTTCTATGTAGCATTACACTTGGAATGGGGGCGTTAGACATCCTGAATGAGTCATCATTGATCATGACTGTATCATCCATCATGTTTTTATTTTCTTCTGCATTTGCAGGTGATCCCCGTATCATCCACAGAGACATCAAATCATCAAACATTCTTCTAGATGACAATTTTGAAGCAAAGGTATGCAGCGTATATTTATTTTCAGATTTTTGTACTACCCGTTCCGCATCTGCAAGGTTTAGCAGTACATAGTTTCTTGCAGGTTTCTGATTTTGGACTTGCTAAATTAGCTCTTGATGCGAATTCTCATGTCACTACGCGTGTTATGGGCACTTTTGGGTAACCACCTATTTTTTCATTGATTGGTCATGGAGGATTCATGGGGCAATCTAGTTTTTCAGCTTAGCTGCATAGTTTTTGAACTGATCTAGTCATTTTCCCTTCACATATTTTGTACTTTCAGATACATGGCCCCTGAATATGCATCGAGTGGCAAGTTAACTGAGAAATCTGATGTCTTCTCTTTTGGAGTTGTGCTTTTGGAGCTAATTACTGGCCGTAAACCTGTTGATGCATCTCAACCACTTGGAGACGAGAGTCTAGTTGAATGGGTAAATGAGTTTAAAGCATCCTTTCAAAACTTTCATTGCTTACATTTGGCTCATAAGAAAATGCATATTAATCTAAATTTCTGTAGATGTAATTACTGTTGTAGTAGACTAAATTTTGCTGTTTAGGAGTAGATGTTTTCATGCACTAAACTTTCCCTTTTTACTTTTATTTTTCTATAGTGATCTGCTTGATTGATTTTATCTGTTTCCTTAACCTGTTCCAAACAATAGATTTTTAAGAAATTCATTAAAAGAGGACATGATTTGTTTTCAGCTTCTTTTTTGACTTTTAGGATGTTTCTCTCATCAGAGCTACCTTGATATTCATGCAAAAAAGTATTTCGATTTCAATGATTATTTTAAATTGTTTATTAACATATCTGCATGATTTGAAAAGATAGGCTGGTAACTGTGTCTGAGTGGTTACACAAAAAAAAATATGGTTCTGTTTTCTATTGCATATATCAAGTCTCTTAAGCTCAACCATTCTGACCACGCGCTTATGTCATTTGCCAGGCTCGACCTTTGCTGAGTCATGCCCTTGAAAATCAGGAATTTGATAGTTTGGTTGATCCAAGGCTTGGCAAAAATTTTGTGGATAGCGAAATGTTCCGAATGATTGAGGCTGCTGCAGCATGTGTGCGACATTCAGCTGCCAAGAGGCCTCGAATGGGACAGGTAAAAAACTCTTCTTTGGATTAAACAATGTAACTCTAGTATTTGAATCTGTTGGAACATCTTTTTGAGCCAGCTTATGCTCATCAGGTTGCCAGAGCTTTCGATGGTTTTGCTGCATCTGATCTAACTAATGGAATGAGAGTGGGTGAAAGTGCCATATATAACTCTGCACAACAATCTGCAGAAATTAGATGGTTTCGGAGGATGGCATTCGGTAGTCAAAATTACAGTACAGATTTTTTCACCCAACTAAACTCAGATAATAATCCTGTGTAAATAACAGTATAGTTCTATTTGTCTATAGAACAAGTAGGAGATGTAGCCTGCAAATATAAAGGACCATTTTTAGGTTTGATGGATTTGCTGTGCCAGCTCCGCTTAGACATTGGTTTTGCATTCCTTCCCATTATCACTTTTTGGCATATACTCATGCTCAATACTTGTCAATAGGTTTTTGTAGAATAGTACTGCCATTCATTAATCTTGTAATTATGGAAATTTTCATGGCAATATAGTATTTTTTTAATTATTATTTTCTGTTTTTGTTTATTAGCAGTTGTTTATTGGTTGGATTAGCTTTCAGTGTGAAAGCTATATCAGGTGATGATTAGACATTTGAAATTTTCCTCTTTGACATGATTTCAAAATTATCAATAATTAGATCAAGGAGACAGATTACTTGCCTCAGAAGAGAAACCTCCCTGAGTCATCCAGAAACTGTGTGATTTCACCTTTTCCTTACAAGTAAACTAATATTATATCATATATGATGATAAAAGCAATACCTGGATAAGCTGAAGACATGGCTTGTTGGGAATAGTCACCTCTACTGTAAAGGTTTTTGCTTTACCCTTCATAATACCTCTACCTTCCAAAGAAGACAAGGAATAATAATAAGTTAGAAAAGACATGTCTGCTATTGGTTTTCTCTTCTCTTATGGCTATGGAAGATGGAAAGTTACTTGCTGCAGATTGTGTTGTCATCTGTTGTTGCTGCCACTGCTTGATCCTTCAAATCATCATCTTCGTCTTGCTCAGAATCCCCTCCAAAGTTGTTAAGTATGTGAAGAAGAAGCTTCGACATAGGAGACGTGAAACGATGATTATAAAGGGAGTAGCTGGTGGTTGTGAAAGAGTTGATGAAGCTGAAGAGGGAGAAGATGGGGTGGGGAGGAAGAATTGTATGGAGGAAGTTGAGAAGGTGTTGGAGGAGTTTTCGCGAAAGGGTGAGTTCGCATTCGGAAGCTTTTGGGGAAGAGAAGGATCGTCGGTGAAATTAGATAAGGAGAAATGTGATTTCAGAGTTGCAGAATTTGTCGAAATAGTTGCTTCTGTTACGTAGCTTCTTGTGCAAAATTGCAATACCGTCACGGAACATTATTCCAGGCCACTAACTCGGTAGTTGACTGCATTTATTTCAAAAGCCTCGGACATGTTGCCAACAAAGACAGACTTTGATGATATTTTGTTTATATTTATTTATTTATTTTTTAATTTCACTGCTATTAACCATTTGAAATTTTATATTAAGCTAATACACCATTCATGTTATAAAATTAAATAAGCAAATAACATATAAATAAACACAGAATTAGAGAAGAATGGATATTACTTCGGTAAACCCAAGCAAATCAAAAATCAGATTAGATTGATCTATTTGTAGGCAAAAAGTATACAAGCATGATTCCTCATTTTCAAGGACAAGTAGCATTTCAATCTCATAATAGGCCATGTAGCATCTGAGTAGAATCTAACAAATGTTAGTTGTATCAGATACTCTTCTTTGGATTTCAATAATTAACTATCTCATTAAATTTTACAAAAAAAAATTTAGTGGGAAAAAAATTGATAAAAGAGAAAAAGAGTATAGTTGAACTTAAACATTTTATAAACCTCCCTCTGGTAAAAAATACTCATAATCACCTAATTTGGAGAGTCTTTACATTCCGATTCCGTGAAGTAATTTTTCGAATGTGGACGTTGGTAATGTCTTCGTTAGTAAATGAGTCAGATAGTTTGAAGATCAAATATGCTTCACGTTAATTTGTCTGGATTTTTGGAGCTTGTGGGTATAGAAAAATTTGGAAGATATGTACTTCATTCTATCCATTTGATGTACCCACCTCTCACTTGGGCGATACAAGAAGCGTCATCTTCGTAAGGAATTGTTGGCTCATTTGATGTTTGTGGGATACCACATGAACTCTGGATATGATGTATAACCAATCTCAACCAAACACATTCCTAACTGACTTCATGCAAGCAAAAATTTCAGCATGATTTGAAGAAGTAACAACCAAAGTTTGCTTTATGGATCTCTAAGAGATAGCTGTGTCATTATATATAAAAATATATCCAGATTGAGAACGAGTTTAATGTGGATTTGAAAGACAGACGACATCAACATAACCAACCAAACCAGAAGGATTATCCAAATTCGAATAAAACAGCCCCAAATCAAAAGTTCCCCGAAAATATATGTGAATATGTTTAATTCCATTCCAGTAGCGACGAGTCAGGGAAGAACTGTATCTAGCCAATAAATTTACAACAAAAGCAATGTCTAGTCTTGTACATTGGGCTAGATATAGGAAGGCACCAATTGCGCTCAAGTATGGTGTTCCAGAATCCAAAATATTTTCATCATTATCTTTAGGTCTGAATGGATCCTTTTTGGGATCAAGAGAAAGAACGACCATCGGGATGTTTAATGGATAAAATTTTTCCAAATCAAATCTTTTTAAAGTATTTTCTGTATAAGCTTTCTGATGGATCAAAATTCCATTAGTTTTATGTTCAATTTCTAATCCCAGACAATATTTTATTTTCCCTAGGTCTTTCACTTCAAATTATTTTTTCAAATATTCAGCAGTCTCCTGATTTTCATTTTGGGTTCCAATCAAGTTCATATCATCAACATAGACTGCTACTATTACAAATTCAGATCCTGATTTTCCGATGAACACACATGGACAAAAAACATCATTAATATACCCTTCATTAATTAAATATTCACTTAGACAATTATACCACATTTGTCTAGATTGTTTTAATAATGATATTTGTAATTTTACTGAGTATAACCTTTGAGGTCTATTAATTTCAGAAATTTTTAATCCTTCTCGAACTTTCATGAAGATTTCCGTATCCAGGGAACCATACAAATATGTAGTTACCACATCTATTAATCCCATCTCCAGATTTCTTTCTTTGGCCAATCCATAAAAAAACTGGAAAGTAATTGTATCCATTACAGGTGAATATGTTTCGTCAAAATCAATCCTTGGTCTTTGTGAGAAACCCTGAGCAACCAATCAGGCTTTATATCTCACAATTTTATAACCCGATTTATATCTCAACGAACACCCATTTATAACCAACTGGATTAAAACTTTTTGCCGTTTCAATCCAAAAACGTTCCGTTTATTCTTTTTTTTGAATGAAATAGGCAGAGTTCATCAGGAATCCCTACTAGGTAGGCACCCCCTAGAACAGAGCCGAACTTTATTGAAAGAAAATAAAAAAAAAACAAAGAGTTTGTCAAAAACAATACCCAAAAGACATAAAAACAAGGCCTAAACAGATGGCCTGATGAAAAGAGGCCTAGACAGGGGGCCTAAAAAAGAGTAGAGGCCTAAACAGATGGCCGAATATAGTAAGAGGCCCATAATGGAGCCTAAAATGAAGAAACGAAACTGAATCATGAAGAGAAAAACATGAAAACGTTAGTGTCATTCGCCGGCAGACTGGCAGCGCACAGTGGCGGCGGATGGGTTCGCCGTCACCCTTCTTCTGTTGGCTGGCAGCGGGTGCTGACGGCGGACCTCTGCAGAGAGCGCCGCTTCTGTTCGCCGTCACCTGTCTTCTGTTGGCTGGCAGCGGGTGCTGACGGCGGACTGTTGGCCGTCACCTTTCTTCTGTTGGATGGTAGCGGACACCTGCAGAGAGCGCCGCTTTCTTTGACCGTCATCTTCCTTCCATTGGTTGGCAGCGGGTGCTGGCAGCGAACCCCTGCAGGAAGCGCCGGTTTTTGTTGTCTTATTTCTTCCGTGTGCGATGAGGTTGTCCCTCTCGAACGAGTCTTGAATCATGAGAACCTGAAAAAAAGTCTACCTTGGAGGTCCCTGCAAATGAAAGGCCAAAGGAAATCTGGGCAGGTAGTCCAAGTCTTGATGCTATCCATGGGAAGCTTAGTGAGTCTGTCTACTGCTTGGTTGCCTTCTCTGTAGATGTGCGAGATGACAAAGTCCAGATGCTTTATGTGATTAAGACAATTGAGCCATCTAGCCAAGAGGTTCCAGGGGACACAATCTGAGCGAGTCTTGACCAGATGAACCACCAGAGTTGAGTCAGATTCCACCCAGAGGCGAGTCCAGTCCTTCTCAATCGCGTATTCGATGGCCAGGATAAATGCTAGAATTTCTGCTTCGTACGCGTCTCCGAATCCACCTGTACCTGCAAAAGCAAACTTAAAAAAACCACGTGAGTTACGGAAGACACCTCCAGCCACCAGTCTTCCGTCTCCATCTCCCGCACTACCGTCTATGTTGACCTTGGTCCAACCCGACGAAGGGCCATTCCACCACACTTCCTTAACCACCTTTGGACACTAAAAGTAGCCGCTGAGTTTGAAAAGGGAGAGGGTTTAAAAGTCAGGTAGGGAATTGTACATGATGCCGAATTTGAAGGTTTTGAGGTTGTGGACAGTCGACCAAATTCTGGAGATAACGGAGTGATTAGGCATAGCTTTGTTGTTGAAGCATTTTCTGTTACGAGCTATCCATATTTCCGCACAAATAGAGCTCATGAGGATCTTCAAAATAGCTTTCATCCCAGGGCTGCACGCCCAGTGCATAATGGTGCTAATCAAGCTCACTATGCTTACATTTAGATTCAAATGAAATCCCAGCTTGTCTAAAAAGTAGTCCCAAATCTTCCTGCTAAAGCCACAGCCTAACATAATATGATCCGTAGACTCCGAGTTTTTTAGACAAAATGGCCAGGCTGAGACAATCGTGACCCCTTTCCTCCGAAGATTGTTTTGGGTAGGGAGGGCTCCATGAAGAATCTTCCAAACTACCATAGACTCCCTAGGCGAAATGTAAGGGGCCCATATATTCTTACCCTAGTCTACTTCAGGAAGGTGATGGGAAAATCCATCATAGGCAGCCCTACAAGTTACTTTGCCCAACTTTCTGTTCTTCCAAATAAGTCTGTCTGTCCCCCCACAAATGATTCTGACTTTCTTGATATCTTCACAAATATTTACAAAGTCCACTTCCAACCAATCTGGAAGACACCAACTACCATTCGAGTAGAAATCCGAGACCAGGGCATTATGATCTTCAATTCTTGCATCCTCGACCCTGTCTCTAATAGTATATCCCAACCAGTTCATAGACCAAAACTTAACCACGCTATGTTCCCCCACAAGCCATATAGTTTCGGCCAGCAGCCCAGTAAAGACATCTCTGATCGAGGACCAGATCGTGGATTTATAATAAATAGTTCTAGCAGAGCCATCTTTATTCACCAGCTTAGCTCTAAGAGGGGAGAGGATAGGAGTGTTACCTTCCAGGGTAGCCCAAGCAAGTTTGGACAACATGGCTTTATTTGTGGCTTTGAGCGTCCGAACGCCCAGACCCCCCTCCTTATTGATTGTGCAGACCTTTTTCCACGCAACAGTCAGTAATCTCCTTTCCGTGGTAACTCCAGTCTAGATAAAGTTTTTAATGCATTTATCTAGCGATTTCAGCATCAGAGCAGGCCAGCGGTATACTGCAAAAGAGTGATTAAGCAATCCAGATATAACAGATTTTACCAGCATTACTCTACCTGCCTGGGATAAAGTCTTCGTCCATGTATTGAATTTGGCCAGAACCTTGTCATAGAGCTGTTGTAGGTGCGTCCTTTTGGGAACTCCCGGGAAGATGGGGACGCCCAAATATACGCAAGGGAGGCTGCCAACTGTCATTTTCAAAGTATGTTTTACATAAACCATCGATCTACGCTGAACTCCGCTTCCAAAGAAAACATGAGATTTAGCATAATTCACTCTTTGACCCGACATATTTCTGTAGCGGTCCAGAAAAGTGACTTCTGTTTATTCAATGAACTTAATTCTGCCTAGATTGCTTCTTTCCATTTGGCCAGTCATTTCGTTTCTTACAATCATTTATGGATTGAGTTTCGTAATTATTATTCATTATATCGATAGCTACTGCATATGAAAATATATTATCAACAACGAAGTTTTCACGGTTCCAAATTTCTTTTGTATAATTAATAGATATTTCTTCATTTTAGATACATTTACCTCTTCAAAGGTATTTTCTCCATTCGGATTTTCAACTTCTATAATTTGTAAATTTTGACTAACATCTTTCGGAGGTATATCAATAGTGTTTCCAATTCTAACTTTTCATTTTCGTGGTATAATATTTTTGGACCCAGCATGTCTACCACGTCATACCCAAAGTGGAAATCGGTAATTAAGTTCGTAACAACAACGTTCGGGCAATCATTTGAAGCCTTTTAATAAAATCTGCTAATCCATTCTGGGTATGAACATGGGTTACTAATATTCAACATTTATACCAATTGACATGCAATAATCATCAAAAGCCCTTGATGTAAATTCACTAGCATTATCCAAACGAATATTTCTAATTTGATAATTAAGAAATTATGCTCTCAATTTTATTATTTGGGCAAGCAATTTAGCAAATGCCACATTCCGTGTTATAATAAATATACACATGACCATCTCGCGGATGCATCTATCAACACCATAAAATATTTAAATGGTCCACTTGGTGGATGAATTG
Source organism: Cardiospermum halicacabum (assembly GCA_031304145.1). Classification (NCBI taxonomy): domain Eukaryota; kingdom Viridiplantae; phylum Streptophyta; class Magnoliopsida; order Sapindales; family Sapindaceae; genus Cardiospermum; species Cardiospermum halicacabum. The sequence goes on from CM062395.1 coordinate 17,738,987, forward strand.
GTCCACAAATATCCCCTTGAATCATTTCCAAAAACGATACACTCAACATTTACTTTTAACGGGATGATCTGACTATCAATTTCCCCTGAGTACAGGCAGTACAAAAATTATCTTTTGATATCAATATTTTCAAATTACTCAATGGATGTCCATTAGAATTCTCAATAATTTTATGCATCATTATGGATCAGGATGACCAAGTTTATCATGCCATAACTGAAAAACTTTAGGGTCAGTTATCTTCTTATTCATTACAGTGTAGGCTTGAATCGAAGATATTTTCGTAAAATGTAAACCAAATGATAATGTATGGAGTTTTTCTAGAATAATTTTTTGTCCAAAAATAATAGATGTAATATATAAATACTCCATATTTTGTTCATTCATTGTTTCAATATGGTATCCCTTTTTCCTGATATCTTTAAAACTCAATAAATTTCATTTCGAATTACTTGAATATAATGCATTGTGGATACACATTTTTGTTCCCTTTTCTAACAATATTATAACTTTTACATATATCTTAATTAAATCTGCAGAACCAGATATAGTATTTACTCGAGCCTTATATTCAGATATGTTCAGGAAATATTTTTTATCTTGGAGGATAGAATGAGTTGTAGCACTATCAATTAAACATATTTCTGAAATATTTCCTTGAATTTTCATATCTTTTTTTCTTCAAATAAGCACAATATTTACATTTGAAAATATATCCATTTATATTTCTAACTTTAATTACAAAATAGATATATACAACAAAATTCAAAATACAGTCAGAAAATATTTACATAACTTCTATCTACATTTCCATATTTTCAAACATCATTTTTTATTCTCATTTATATTCTCAGTATTATTCAGGAAAATTTTCAACATCGAGATCATCGAAAAAATCAAAAGTATGAAAGTTTGAAATATTTCCTTAAGAAGTTCCTTCTCCACTGTCCATATTGGTAGCATTTGTTTCAAGAGCTTTCAGTTTCCCTTTCTAGGAAGCCTGATACAAATCCTCTAAATGTTGTGGAGTTCGACATTGGCAGAGAAAATGTTCAGTGCTCTCACATTTATAACAAATACTTCGGGAATTGCTATTTTGATTTCCCAAATTTCCATTTAGGTTCTGAGATACATCTCTTGTCCAGATCAGATTTCCACGATTATATGGATGAGAATGATTTCCACCTCACCATTGATTTCGGCCTCTACCACGACCTCCAATATTCTTATCATGGCCTCGTCCCTAGCCCCCATTGTTGTTATTAAGGCCACGACCACAACCTCATCCAAAATCACGATTCAGGTTTACATTACCCCGATATACATTATTATTTATTTATGGTGGTGCCATCTGATTTCTCAGCAATATCAGGTTTTGTTCTTCCATTCTCTTTAGATTGGAAAGTAATTCACTAAAACTATCAACTTTATTTATCTGATTGTTGATTGTAATGTTATTTGACCAGCATGGAAGGTGAATAATGTTTTTTCAATCTTCTCCCATTCAGTTTTCTTTTCTCCACAAAATTCTAATATTGCAACAATCCGGTGGAGTTCAGAACTATACTCACTAACTATTTTAAAATCTTGAAACCTTAAATGGATCCAGTCATGTTGAACCTTTGGAAGATCTATATCTTTCATTCGTTCAAATCTACTTTTCAGAGATTTCCATAAAATCGGTGGATCCTCAATATACATATATTCAGCTTTAAAGTTCCCATTTATGTGATATCTTATAATTTCCATTGCTTGAGCCTTTTGTTTTATAGAAGTTTCATTGTGTTCACATATATATCTTGTAAGTCCTTAGCTTACAAATGGACCTTCAAATCCAATATCTATGTTATGTAATTTTTCCCAAAAAGTTCCGGGGCATGGAATTCTAATTTTTTAAATTCTAACATTCTTCTTTTTCTAGATCTATACAAAAATAATGTACTCACAATTAATAATAAAACAAACTAAATATAACAAATAATTTAAATATAAAAATAAACAAGAATAAATAAAACAAGAACTGGAATATCATTATATTCTTTCTACAAATCATCTTTTCATCTTTTTTCTTTCTCTTCTAGTAATTTTTTTCTGTAATTCTTGCATTCTTCTCTTTTCATTTTTTTTTCATAATTTTCGATTATTTCTCCATTTCCCTCTTTTCGTCATTTCTCCATTTCTCTCTTTTCATATTTACAGATGAATAATTCAATATTTCTAGATAATCCAGCAACATAATCAAATTATCATTACCATCACATTCTAATATGGAGGATTCGTCTGAAGGCAACCAGAGAGTATACTCATGCTGATAACGTGCTATAAAATTTAATAAAAAATAAATTATAAATAAACACAAAATAAGAGAAGAAGGAGAATGGACATTACTTTAGTAAACCAAAGCAAGCTAAATGATTTCACATTAGAATTACTCATCATTTTCAATATCATAATAGTACATGTAGCATTTCAATCTAATAATAGGACATGTAGCATGGGAGTGGAATCCAACAAATGCTAGTTGTATCACAATAATTCCAATTTTATTATAAATTTATAAATTTTTAAAAATTCGAAACTTCAACAATCCATCAAATTGATCAACATTTTCTCATAAACGTGCTTCATGAGCTCAAATCCCTATTAAACTCGTTTCACTGGCAAACTTAAGACTGGAGAAGTGCTCTTCACGGTTGGTGATATCGTGAAACGTGTTTTTTAGGATAGATCGATCAAATTATTGATGTTTTTTTCAACCTTTTAAAGTTTATAAACTTAAACAAGTTTTGATGATTTATTTACTTAAAACTTGAAAATCTTATATTTTATAAATTTTTTTATTTTTTTTCTTCTTGAAAATCAACCATGTCAAATATATATATATAAATAAATATAAGAACCCCTCGATTGTCATATTTTTGAAGTTAACCCCATGAAATTGATCCAATTCGAATACATTTGTACATAATCAATCATAAAAGAAAATTCGTGATTCATTCAGATTAAACTTCTTTCCTATTAAGTGTCAATTTAACATTTCAACTCTCAAATATTGAGTCAATTAAACTCTTTGCATTAATGTGGAAGGTTGAGCAAAGTAATCCCAAAAAATCCACGTACATTTTTGAAAATCACCAAAAGAACCGCGTTAGTTTCAGTTTTCACCAAAAACCCACTTTACCGTTTGCATCCGCCACGAACATTGTAGTGCCTAGTTAGATTGCTTTTAGCTGGATTTTCATGCAGGGGCAGTGTAGTCTTTTCATTGTTCACCCAAATGAAAATAAAAAATAAAACTTAAATGAAAAAAATGAAAGACGCACAACTTGCCACGTTGGAGAAGCCCACCTATTTGACTTTCAAAAATCGATTCTTACCTGTGGTCGTAATATTTCGGGAAGTTATGCATCTTAGAAATCATACCTTAAAACGCCACTCCTTACCTGTGGTTGTAATATTTGACTTCCAAACTGCTACCATTTTTACTTCCTCAATCAACCAAACCACCTCCATCATCAAACCCTTCTTAGATCTCCACTTCCAACGCCACTCTCTTTTCTCCAATCTCAACCACCTTCTCACACTCTCAAAATCCAACTCTTAAACCTAAAAAAGTCTTCAAATTTCACTATCATTTATTTTCTAATCAGATATAGGATCACTTGTTTAGGGTTTGATATCTATGAAGAGATTAAACGGTTTCTAGATAGAGTAATCGTGCAAAACCTAGTTGAAAACTTGGAGATTGGTTGGGAAGATGGTGACAAAATCAAAGCTTTGGTTGAGTTTATTGGCTGATTAGAAGAAGAATTTGATGGGGATTTTCAAGAGTTGGTTTTGAAAGCGAAAGTTTTCTCAATTTTGAAAAAATCAATCTCTGACGACGACGAAAATATTGTTATTAACACATGTTCGAAAGAGTTAAAGAAGCTATTTCAATGGCTATTGAAGCGTTAGTTCGATTCAACAGAAACGTGTTTCATGGTTTGGTAATAATGGGTTCAACGTTTCAAGCATTAGTATAAATGAAATTAAATTGTTCGTTTTAGGTTTTATCTTCTTTAATCAAATTGTTTAGGACTCTATTAGTCGATGAACTTCACTCAATTAAAAAAATATCAGAAATCATAAATCTTTTTTTTATAATCTGATTCTGATGGTTTGTCTATCAAATTCGCTGCCATGGACTGCATTTGTGAAATTACGTATCTAGGTAGAAGAGAGGTTATTGAAGTAATGATTAGAGATTATTTGATCGTACATACCCACCACCTATTTGCCACGTTGGCAAGTTGTGCGAATTTCATTTTTTTCATTTAAGGTTTATTATTATTTTTTTATTTGGGTGAACAATGAAAAGACTGCACTGCCACTGCATGAAAACCCGCTTAAAAGCAGTCTAACTACACGCTACAGTGTTTGTGACGGATGCAAATAACAAAGTATATTTTTGGTGAAAACTGAAATTAACACTGTATTTTGGTGATTTTTAGAAACGTACGTGGACTTTTTGGGATAAACCCTTTTAAAAATATCAACTAAACTCTTCACATTAAAAAAAAAGACTTAATTGATCCAATATTTGGAAGCTGTGAGTTAAATTAATTTTTCGAGAAGATAAAAGGCTAACTTAAAAACGTAGTCAAGTTCATTGATGTAGCTTCTTTACTTGTTTAAGACATTAAATCTATTATAGAATCTAGTAAGTATGGTAAGTAGGAGCTGTGGTTTTAGAGCAATTCGGGGGTAGGTCCATATAGGAGGATATAATAAAATAATGGATGATTTTACTTTTAACCATTTAAAACTTTAAATTAACTCAATAGACCGTTCAAACTTTATTTTAAGTTTATAAAATTTTGAAAGTCTGAAACTTAAAAAATAGCCAAATTAACCAACATACCCTCATCGACGTGCTTCATGACTTCACAAGCCTGTGAAGTGTGCATCACCAACTCACTTAAGACTGGCGAAGTGCGCTTCACAGCCGGTGAAATCGTGAAGCACGTCTACGAGGAGAAATTTGTCAATTTGGTTCATTTTTTTAAAAAATAAATTTAACTTTCAAAAGTTTATAAACTTAAATAAAATTTTGGTGGTTTATTTACTTAAATTTAATGTTTGAAAAGCTCATATTTTACAAAATTTCTATAAAAGTAGTTTATGTATTTAATACTAATATAATACTCAATACGTTCTATAACGTTTGTCTTTAAAACAATTATTGTTTTTTTTTTAATATTATGTGTTGTTTTTTAATATGAATAAAAAATTTTCAAGTGTGGTAAGACTTTTTAAAGGGAAATTCAGTCAAATTGTTGATATATTATGTGCATTAAATTGATTTCTTAATTAGTGTGAAATATTCTTGCACTACTAATATTCTAGGAGGGAAGAGAGGTGGGAGTAAGTTAGGTGGCATTTCAGGGCCTACTACTTCTGTATCAGGTTTAGTCTGACCAACTTAATAAATAGGTTAAATCTATTGATTAATTACTAACGGTATGAAGTTTTTTTAAAATTATTTTAAAAATTATAACATTTTTTAAAATGGGCTACTTGTAACGTCCATAAGTAGGGCCTAAAATTTTCGAGTATTTTATTATTTAAAATTTTGGTTTTTATAAAAAATTGATTTTCGAAATTTCCATATCGGAAGAAATCAAAAATCCGCTCTAAGGGTAAACTTATAATTAGGGACTAGATTCGGAAGTTTAGAGTCAAATTTTGATATTTGGAAATGATTTCTAAATAATTTTCGTAAAACCGGGCCAATTTCGAAAAAATGAATTTTTATCAATTTTAAATGTGACTATTCAATTTAAACATTGTTTTGGTGGTACATATACATTTTTAGACTCGAAAAATATTTTCGAAAATAAAAACGAGAGCAGAGCAGAGTTTCGGGTTGGTTTTTGGATGATTGTGAGTGGGCTTGAGTGACATTGGGCTCAAAAAAATTGAACCAAACTCAAATCTCACATAAAGGCCCATCATACACCACCCTAACACCTCCCATCTCCACCCCTCACTCTTCACTCTCACCCCCTTCAAGAAACAAAATCACGTTTCTCTCATCTCCACCCTCTCAAACCCTAACTTCATTGATTTCTCCCAACCACCAAAGACCCACATCTTTAAAGCTTTGAACTACCATTCTCTACCTCATTCAAGGCCCTTAGAAGTGATATCAAGCTTCTCTTCTTCTTCACTCTCTTGGTAAGATCTTTAAGCTCATTAATGGCATTTTTTATTCTTGAAATATTTGATTTGCATTGATGGCATGATTATGACTCTTAGAGGCTCTAGAACACTTCCGGATAGATGATCTTATTGATTTTGATCTCTATTAGTGTTTTTGATGTTAAAACCCTTAGAGCTAAAATAATTATTTTGTAAAATTGCTTATGTTATTGATTTGTGTTGCTTGGATGGGTTCCAATAGGCAACCAAGGTGTTGGAGAGCACCAAATCGAGGAGACTAGCTAGTTGTCTTCGGAGGAAAGGTTAGCATCTTCGTTTTACGCTCTATATACGTGTATGATGGTTTTTTTGTGTTTGATTGCATTATGGTAGGTTAATAATGCTAATTACTTGGTAAATAATAGATATGTTGAGAATTATGATGATAGTGTCATGTGGACACTTATTGAGTTGAATTGGAATTGACCATGTGTATGTATGCTATGTGATGTTTGGTGATTGTGATTGTGATTGTTGTTGGCCATGGAGGCTTGATGGCTAAACAATGGATTTTGAATATAAATAATGTATTTGAGATCAATGCACCTTGTTTTGTAAATGGAAATGTTTTGAACCTCTTGAAAAAGGATATGTGATTTGCCCTTGTGGCTATGTGGAAAGAATGGTAAATTGGAGCCATTGTTGGATAATAACAATGTATTACATGGTTTTGTGTAAAAATGGAAAGAATGTGATAAATATTGTTTCATCACTTAAAAAGAGTGCCATTGTTCTTAGCTTGATTTAGGTGAATGTATTGGCATGCCATAGGGAACTTAGAAGTATACTTTGATACTTGAAAATGTGAACTAGGCTTGAAGTGCCGCTTATTTAGGGTGACGGTCCTCCCTGGATGCTACGACATCAACTCGGTCCTTTACGGATCCCCTGTTTGATCTTCGGATCCCCTGTTTGGTCTTCGGACCCCCTATACATGATTGATCTTCGGATCCCCTAGGGTTTTAGCCTCCAACTGTCCCATTTTTTCTATTAGAGTTAAGTTTAAGGGCGGATAAATTAAAACATGGCAATTGTATGTCTTGTATGCTTGAAATTGTATGATGATGTCTAATGAATGGGTAAATGATTGTTTGTTGTGGATGAAATTCACTATAGAAACCTTAGACGTTAATTAAAGAAATAAAGGAACTAAGCGGATTAATTAAAAAGTTGGAAAAAGTGAATCAAAGTGGAAAATGCCCTGTTTTTCTCACCTAGGCGTTTTGGTCGGTGGCCTCACAAAGGAGTCAGGGCGCCAACCACGACGCCAAGTGGCTACAATACAACTTTTGGTGGCCTGGCAAGTGGCCGGCGGCCTGGTCACTTAGACCAGGGCGCCAAGGTGAATTCGGTAACACTTTCCGCGGCCTAGTAGACGGCTTGTTCACTTAGACTAGGGTGCCATCCAAGGCGCCAAGTCAGCCTCGGTACCATTTTCGTGGCCTAGTCAGCAGCCTGGTTGAGGTGACCAGGGCGCCAAGAGGCTACGGTGCCACTTTTAGCGGTCTGGTCAAGTAACTGGTGGCCTTGTCAAGGTGACCAGGGCGCGAGAAGTTCACTTTGCCTCTAATTTTCTATTTTCTGATCCCATTCGGATACTACCAATTATGTGATGATGTTTGAGAAGTTAAGTTGCATTTGTGTGCTCACTTTGCTAATAAAAAAAGCATGTTGTGTATGGTTGTTTAAGTATGAATATGTTAACTAGGCATCGATATCCTAACTCTTTCCTTTCTTCATTTTTCTTGTTTGTTTTCTTTTCGAAATGAATATGTGTTCAGGTGGATCGAGCTAGCATTTGAAGGTTGGGTTGGAAGCCCTCCTTGGAGCATTCATTACATGACATCTTTTCACATCATGTATTTTGTATATACTTTTGTAAAAACAAATTTACTTTATTATTCTTTTGTCAACTTGTTCACTCGGCATAGTGACGAGTTGAACACTAAACTCGGTTTCTCATGTTGATCTGAGTTTGGTGTTATTTAATATAAACTTTATTAAATATTTACCAAATCAAAGTAATCTATTGTCTCTTGATTTCCAAATTACTTGTATGTGGAATTGAGTGTATATGTGATTATGTATAAGTGTACTAGTTGATGTGACGTTTCGGTCTCTTACGCCTCGGATCCTCCGGGCGTGGGGGTAGGACGCTACACCACTGACAGGCTTTCTGGCTAGGTTAGCCTTTTAAAAATGTCAAACCAGGCCTATAAAACAAGCTAATAACAAGCTTGTAGACCATAATTATGCCATAATATTATGATACAGACCAGCTCTATTTTACCAAAAGTCTGGCCTATCTATTCTCACTCTTAGGAGATCATAATAAATAACTTAGGAGTAATGTTAGAGAGGCCACTAACTTTGTGCAACTTTTATTGTCTACAAACACCATAGATTGAATATGAGAATTAATAATTCAATAATTTTTTTTTTAAATTTTTTTATCCAATAGATGAATACCACAACGAGGAGGCAATAAAAGTTCTACAAAGTGGGTAGGTTCCCAAGAGTTATTCATAACTTTAAATTATATAAAATAAAATTTCAAGTAACTAATTAATAAATTAATAAATATATGAGAATCATGATTTTTAACAAATATTTTGTATATTAATAAATTATATTATTTTAACAAATTTAATTGCATTTAATTGAATCAGGTAGTTAATAATTTATCAACCTATGGAGGTTTGAATCATATTGATCAAGTGACTAATTGTGATAAAAAAAAAATTAACTCTATTTGTGGACCAATTATTTTTCATAGATACCTTAGTATAACGAGTCCATGTTTTGTACATGTTGTAACATTAGTAGATTTTGTTCATTCGTATAATCAATATAATAAGAAATCATTGTTATTATCATCAACATGCAACTGAAGACTTTGGAAGACTTGAGTTGTCTACTTTATAGAAGATAACAAATACTTTTCTAATGTTAATTAGCATTTGTTGTGTCAACTATCTCATCAGATGAACATATAAAAAATAGATAATCTTTCGTTATTGAAAGTATGAAAATATTTTATTAATATATCGTGGAGATGTTTGACGATGAGTATTTGAGCCCATTTGATGTTGATAAAGTTGCAAGATTACTTAAAATATATGAGAATCATGATTTTTCTTTTACGAATATTAGAAATTCTTCTTTTATGTATTTGTAGAGTAGAAACATATAATCGTGTTATAGTAGATCTCCAACTATTATTCTTGAAATTTAGCCTATCATGGTTGTTAAAGTGTGTATCGAATAGCGAATCGAATTGTACTATGAATCGCATAATTTATGATAATTTGAAAAATATGCAATAAAATATATTTTGATTATGATAAAACATCAATAAGTATCATTCTTAATTCTTAACAACTTAAACCTATCAACTATATTGCCAATATTCTAAAGCCTAGATTTCAAAATTCATCTATGATCTAAATCATAGACTTCAAAAGATCTAATTAAAGTTGATTTTATGTTTTCTTGAAAATTATAAAAATATGAGTACAAAAAAATCATTTATTCTAATCTTCATCTTTCCTAATATCAATATCATTGAAACCATCATTTTCACTTTCTGAATCCAAGTCAAAGCCTCTTCATCATGTTCTTCATTTTCAATTAATCTCTACAACCTCATTTTCAATATCATCCTTCATTTCTATAACTTATTTTCCATTGTTCTTGGGCTTTTTGGCATTTAAATTCCTGGACCAGTAAAAAAAAGTGTAAGTTCCATTTCAAGATTTGAACTTCAAAGGTTTATGTTATAATATTAAACAAATGATATCTCTCTTTCTTTTCTTGCTTAGAGCTTCTTCATCTACAGTAAAACATTCGTGCATATCCATTCATGTCTTATCTCTTAACAAGTGAGGTTATCCATCCATGTCTTATCTCTTAACAAGTGAGGTTCTTCACTTTCAAACACGGGGATCATGTGTATTCCCTTTTATTCTTCATGCTTCATCACATCTCAAGTTGAAGATTATACTGAGCAAGTGCATTTAATCTTTGTTATTCCAAGTGATTTATTCTCTTAGTTTGCACTTAACCAAATACACTCTGATTCTTCTGACAACCAGTTGCACTACATGTTAGACTTGATACCCTCATGGATAATTTCTATAGTTCTTTCCCTTTTTACCAAAACTTTCCCACCATAAAGATATTAAATAAATAAGCATGTATTAGTTTAAGGAGAAATTTTCAACTTTTCAACAAGTTCTAAAAATAAAAACGTATAAGTTTTGTCCTTTCTCCATGTTATTTTTTTTCTCTAAATTCTATTTCCATGTGCCCTCCAAAAAGTCTTTGGGTTGCCTCAAACTTCTCAAGTTGTTAATCAATTGCAAGTCTTGTCCTTCTATCAGGGAACATTCCCTCAATAATTTTATATAAACCAAATAATACCTCACTGTATGCATCGCTCTCATTATAATATAACCTAATATGATAAGAAATAAGAAGTTGACTTTATTTTTTAACATGTATAATTTGTTTAGATGTTAAAAACTTAAGTTTATAAACAAAAGCTTACTTTGGATTAAGAGAGAAAGTGATGCATGGACAAGTCAATGTTGTTGCAAACAAGTGTCAATAACTTTTCAAATCTTCTTATACATGCTCTATTTGTTATTAAGGTTTTGAGATATTTTCTCTTTTGGTCGACCAATTGCTTTATAAACATATAAGGCAACAGGTTATGCATAGTATCTACAAGCCTAAAAACTTTTACAAGCGGGGTCAGACACTTCAAACAATATTTAATAGTATTCCAAAATATTTTATTGTTGTAAAAATGAAAAACAAAGTTGATTCAGAAAAAAATACTTTTGGACTTAAGAAATTGGAAGCCCAAGTCCAAGATAAATATCAAAGCACAAATCAGATGAAATTGAATAATAAGAGATAAACAAATCACTAGAGGGGATTGGAAAAAAAACTCAAACCAAGGTAAAAGTTGCTTCTCTGCACATAAGAGGACAACACCGCTTCAAAATCAACTACACTCTACACAAGCCGAATCGATAGAATCCCGTAATGAGTGTCTGATGACTTGGGAATATGGAAAGAAAAATTAAGAGACCTATAAGTGGAAGGTCAAACAATGTAAACCTACCAATAATAATACACCATGAAGACAAAAAAAGGGATCAGGTCTCGATGTTTGAAGAAACAGAAAGAATAGAAAAAACCGAGAGATAAACTAATGTATCAACTCCTCTATACAGGGGGAGGTCGTAACAAAGAAAGAGGGAGGAAGGTTTTCAAGAATGAATACTTTAATATTTAATATTTATGTTATATTTGAGATGAAACATTTGGCGCCGTCTGTGAGGATTGATACTAAAAGCACTATGAACTACCAAAATATCGAACATTTGTACAATTTGAAGCAAGATACACCATCTTGACTAGCTATTTTGATGAAAGATTGAGACGAAAATGATTTGAGTTCAAAAGTATCTTCTAGCATCGTGGCACTGTTTATCACGATTCATGCATAATTAGCTATGCTTCTAAAATGGTGGGTTCGTAAGTTTAACTATTCATGTGGCTTGAAGGTCATAGCTAAGATCATAATAATTTTAGGTTCTAGAGGTGTTCATGCATATGTTGTTAAAGTGTTTCAAAATTAAAAATTGGGAAACTTTTTGTGTAGCAGCAACCCCCGAAGTGAGTCAAAAAATAAATAAAATTTCAAAGACAAATTCATAGTGGTAAAATAAGTCAGTTGATGGGTGGAAGTTAGAGCCAGCAAGCCATGGTAAATTAGAGACGACAGAGGTGGATAAAAGAATGGAAGAGGAGTTGTGTCTTTCTTTCAATGGTTTTGGTCCTATAAGAGGGAGATTATACTCAGATTTTTAGGTAATAAAATTTTATTACTTCAATCTTTTAAATACTTTATACCTCCATGAAAATTTGGAATAGACTTGGTGAAAGAAGAGAGGAAGATAGACTTGCTTGACCACATGCTTTTTGCAATTTACAAGAACATATTATCATGAATTGGACTTGTATAAATTAATTAAAGAGGGTAATCATTACAATAAACAGAAGTCATTTTAGCCATCCTACTAATATCATGAGATTTGTATTCAGTTATGAATACAAATATGCCTGCAGACAACACTTGATCTAGCATATCTCATGATCAGTTACTATCTTAAATATTTGATTTAGTAATTTATTTATGAATATTTAGTTTTACATAACAGTAATGTATCAATAAATTATTTTGATCTCTTTGTTGCTTCTCCATCTTTCCAAAAATCTACCATTTGAATTTGGAGTCCATGAAATAGTTGTTGAACGGGTTACCAACATAAGCTCTCATAAGTAGCTCCAAAATGATGATTAAATGAAGATATTTCCAGAGAGGTGCTTGCTAATGCTCGTGTCTAAAAGATTCATACCATAAAGTTTATAGATGATTTCTCCAACTCTAAAGCCTATAGGTGTATTTCAAATTCTAGAAATTGTAACCTTATTTTGCACTCTCTTTGGTTTATTCCTACTCAATCAAACCAACATCGGGATGCTCTTGAATAACTTCAAGCACAAAAGTTTTAGGAACTAAGACTCCTTTGCATTATAAGCTAATTTTCAATGGAAATCAATGGTGATTCCTTATTCAAAATCTTATGGCGCATCTAATGGAAGAGTGAATAGCCAGAAAAATGCACAAAAGTAGGTACAAAGAGCCGAATTATAGAAAATGATTAGTGAAAATGGAATGGGGTTCAAAAAAGAAGAATTCAAAAATTCAACCAACACTATATCTAGAGAAGTTAAAGATTTCTTATTAACAAGATAGTGAAGCAAAAGCGACTAAGTTTTAGACTTGTTCTTGGCCCATCCTGTCATTGAACATTACAGATACGCAATGGTTAGAATTTAATATTTAAAAAATACATATGAAGGAGTACCGATTATTTGGCAACCTTGAAGGATTGTGTATTGCATAGAAAAGAAATGAAGATATAGAAAGGTAGTGAGATTGAGGTTTTCTAAAATTCAAAAGACTTTGCCCAAGAAGAATGGAGATATTTTCAATGTTGACGTGGCGCAAAGTAAAACATTTATGGCAATTGCGTGCTATTGTTCATAAATACTAAGAGGAGTCGACAGAGATAAAGAATTTGTGGGATTCTCGATTAGGAAAGAAATTGAGGTAAACAAGATTGGTGAATAAAATCAACTCACAAACAACCAAATCTACATCTTCTTCATCATATTGATTAGACTCATTGACCAACAATTTGATGAGTTCTCATACCCCTACCAACACCAGCAAAAACACACCATTATTGTAACCATTATGGACCTTTCTACCGGTTTAATCGTTGCGATCCTACTGCTGACTTCATTTCTATGTATCTTATTCTCCTAAAGTCTTACCGTATAATTGAAGAAATGATCCTGTGATAAAATATTTATAAGAGCAAAGTTATTGCTCTTTTGTTGTTGATGACGACAATAGAAGATATCACTAATATATAAGTCATATCAAACATTCTTTGGTCTATAAGATCAAGATACCAATTACGACAAAGTAGTTGGTGTTGAAGCATCAATAAAGTCAAAGAAATAGCTCCAAGATGCAATTTATGATGCCCAGGACATCACAAATGAGTATGTGGCTGCTAGTGGTAAGCAAAAGTAGGGCCCGATCTAAACTCCCAAAGCTCATCAATCATTAAACACGCAATAACAACAATTCTTAATAAGAGGCAAAAACAATGTCCATAGAGCGATGATGGTCAAGAGAACTTCTTTAACATACATAGAAGCAGTCTTTGTACCTTTGTAAATTAATGGTGATCAAAATGATGAAAATATAGCATGAAGTCAGGCTTTCAACCTCAAGATTAACATCTCACTACAATGATGGGTCTATAAGATACGTGAAAGCCAAAAGTTCTTACAAGACAAAAGAGATGGGCATGTTCTAGAAAACATGTGAATAACTCTCAAAAGCAATTTATTTATCAAGGTTTAGACACTTTTATAACTAGTTTGGATAAATGTAATAGAAGAATCCTCCATTAGGGCTACAAGTAGAATAATGATGTTCAAAAGTAAAAAAATCTTCAGAAAATACGTGGGACATGAAAGGAAAATTAGAAAGAAGCAAGTTCCAAAGAAAATTGGAGAAATCAGTCTAACTAAATAGTACCATACATGGAGATTAGTTTGAAAAAGACCCTTATTTAAGTCAGCTAGATTGCTACATATGAACCAAACCTCAAAGACATGTTCTCGACTCACAAGAAAAGACTACATGATTGCCGTAATATTGAAGTGGAGAAGCTTGCCTCTGAATTATCCAAAAAAATCTTAGAAGACTAAATCATTTCTCTTATTCTGAAGTGAAACGATGATGCATTTTGAGAGATGATCGGCCTACTGCGCTTGAAAATTGATTTTTATCAAGCTAAAGGAGATGTTAAGTTATAACTATACAAAGTGTTGTTTAGCAAAGCAATAACATATAAGAAGAGCAAAACGATTGAATATTTTATCAAGAATGTTCCTAGTTGATGGACTTGCAAGAAGAATGCCTCAAGCAAGAACCATCTCAGACCAACAACATCCTTTCAAATTAATGACTAGAGGAGGCTAGTTGAAAATCTTATGGAGAAGTTCTAGGATTGTCTTAATCCCCACGAATATAATCGGGGCTGTCGCATCAAATTCTAAGGGAAAAATTCTAGATCGATTTAAGTCCTAACGAATATTATTGGGGTTGCCACTCCAAATTTTGAGAAAAATTTTTTAGGTCAATCTAAGTCCCCAAAAATATAATTAGGGCTACTACCATAAAAATAATCAGGGTTTTTGTTCCAAATCCCAAGGAAAAATCCCTAGGTCGGTCTAAGTCCCCACAAATATAATCAAGTCTATAACTTCAAATCCTAAGAGAAAAGCTCAGGTCCCCTCTAAGTCTCTCTAAATATATTGAAGGCTGCCACTTTGAATCCTCTGGGAAAATCCCATGTCATTCTAAGTTTCCCACGTATTTAATTTGAGTTGCCATCTTAAATCTTGAAGAGAAAACTTCGGTGGATCTGATAAAGTTATTTGGACTTAGAACCTAAGAAACCAAGATAAAAGTGTATAGGGAGACACTTGAAAATATAATACCTGCAAAGAAAAACACAAGCATGAATATTACAACCCAAAAAGTCATTTCACATTGGAGAACATCGTAATGACAACTCTATTGTCTTTGTTTAGAGTCTTCCATTTTAGTTTGGGATGGTTATTATTAGTTTTTATAGCACTCGGTGGCAACATGATATTACCTTGGCTGAGAGGAGTCAATGGATTTAGAAGTTTATTATGATTATATTCTTTGAGCTATTCATATACACTTAAAAACAAAAAATAATAATCGATGTGATAATCTTCACCAAAAATAATTAACAAAAGGTATCATGAGAGTCGCTCAAACAAGCCTCTCAAAGGAAGGAAATAGATGTGAGTATTGAGTACATACTTTTTATGCTAGGGAAGGTTGAAAATTGAGAGCACGAGCAAACAACAACTGCTTTCACACTACTGAATGGTACGAAGTAAAGAGAGATAGTTAATTCTAGGGTGGTTTACTACCTCGCTGGAATACTTCGTTCGAGAATTGATAATAAATTAGAAAGGTGTTATGGTACACCGTAGACAAAATTGTAAACGTCAATGATGCCAACTTTAACAAGATTAATGTTATTGGCTTTGAGATCAATGGTGGAGTTCGATGAAGACATTTACACCGCCTATAATGGTAATTTTACTCGTACAAGCTTTAACACAAGTGTTTTCACATGTTCCAATTTAAAAATTGTCATGGAGTGTTGTGTTATTAAAGTTGGACCTGTGCTAATATTCACCATTGGAGTTAAAAGTATGCAATTTTTGAAGAAGTCTCATTTGATTACTTGGTCATGATTTGGCAAAAGTCAAATCCAAAATTTCCATCCACTATTATGGATTCTCTTATGCTCGCTCTCATCAAATGTAGTGGGGGACACCCTATTCGATTTTTCAGGATCACTACAGTCAAGTTTCAACATCAAAAGAATTTGTTACACCAAACAAAGACATCCAAAAATATTTGTTAGTTATTCCCAAGGTTAATATTATGGTGAATCAAGAACATTAAATTCAACACGCAAAAAAAAAATTGCTTTGTCAATGGTGCTATAAAACACAAGTTACGACAAACCCCATCCTGGTATAAAACAGGACAGAGGCCTGACATCAAAATGCAGATATAACCCTATAACAGAAATAATGCAATTCTAATATTATATAAATACCTAACAATTCTCCAAATTCCAAAAATTCCAACAGCGACAATAAATCCATTAATTAGAAAAAATACCCAAAAATCAAATACAATGTCTACAGTTCCAAATTCCAGCAACTAACAAAGTATCCAAAAACAATACTCAAAATACAATCACCTAGACATTTAAAATAAAGTGAAATGAACTAAAATATGGCATGTAGATGTCAATGCTCGTGCTCTGGATGTGATAGCCATCTCCTAAATGATCATAGTACCTGTACACATTCAGGGATTCGCACATAGCAGAAGGAATAGAAAGAGAAAGGAAATACAACATTATACTACAAAGTCTAGTTAGCAACTCAAGTTCCAAACAACCACACACAATACCACTAGACTCGGTTCTAACATGTGTGAGCACACCAACCAAGTTAAAATCAGCAGATTATGAATTTATCTCAATTATCAACAAACATATATTATTCATTTACTCTATTTAACCGTTTAAGTTATACTAATAGAGGTCCAAAATATCGGTGGTTTGGCACCTAGCTAATTATAGGCCACTAGGATTAAGTCATCGGCGGTTCGTTACCTAGCTAACTTTTACACTGAAGGTTCTGTATCAGTTTCAGCTCAAAATTTCTAGAATTACCAGATTAGGGGTCTATTTGGTCCTAACTTTTTCTAAGTGATTTTTAAGCAACAATAGTAACAGACCACATACAAATTTACATGTCCATTTCACTATTATCAATTCAATCACCAAACAACAGTTTTACCCATATTTATAGACACTAGTTAACATAATCACTATCATAGACTCAAGCAACAAGACGTTTAGTTCAATTATCGAATAATGCCCAGCAACTATATATAAAAATAGGAAACAATCAGATATCACATATATGGTCGAAGCTCTGTATGGCCAAAGCCCCTGTATGGCCGAAGTCGATCACATATAAATATTAATATTTCAAGCTGGTTAATTATGTCATTACGAGGTACTTCTATCCCTAGGCATGCCATGGATTTTGCTATAGACTGACCTAAGGGCATTTACCCATTAACATTGTTTAGTTTATTTTAGAGTTCCGCTCAGATCACTATTCATTTACAGTAGTCTGTAATATTAATATCAATTTTTAAGTTTATTAACATTGCAATAAATTGTAGAATACAATTTATAGGCAATTGATACTAGGCTCATCAAGATGGCAACACTATGTTCCAAAATAGATTCAACAACAACACATAACAGACATATGCATAACAAACAACAACCAGCACACAATCTGTAGGATATAAAATGAGGTACGAACCTATCTCCGATGAATAAGTAGTCGACATAATGCTCACTCCTCGTCCTGGTTCGCGACTTTCGCTATGCCTTCTACTATAATTCCAAAAATACTAAAACCCCCGAATCTTAAAATCAAATCATCTTACCATGATGGACACATAAATAGGACCGGTTAACAACACTTTCGTGACAACTAACCAACACCAGATCGCCTCTGAACGTCTCACACTCGCAAACTCTCTCTAACTCTTTGAACTCTCTCTAACTCACAATAATGACACAAAGTAAATTATGATGGTTAAGGGTTTCAGCCGGGTTTATATACCCAAGGCCAATTCCCAAACCCATCTATAAGTTTAATAAACCCACAAACTAACACAATTAAGTAAAATATATCAATTTTACCCCTAACTTAACTTCACCCAAAATCTGTCTGTGACACATAAGGCAGGCATGAAGCTTAGTTGTGGTAGTGGGTTATTGCAAGCTCTATATGATAACACTACAAGCTTTATAATTGATGAAGGAGAACTAGCATTAGTATACATGTGAGAGAGTAGGAAAGCCATGAATATAAGGATAATGAAAAGGTATTTCTAAAGTTAGAGAGGAAAGTTCAAAAAGGCAAAGATGATATTATTTTCGAATGAAAGGACACAATGTGTTGGAAAGAGCAAGGGATATTTGAATAAATAGGAAAGAGGAAGCAATCTGTATGTAATAAGGATATGAAAGTTGAAGACATCCATTATGAGAAAAGGACAGCAAAGTGATGGGAGGAGTTGAGATGTGATAAAAAAAAACCTTGGGAAGTGGAAGGACAAGACTAGACAATGGATGGATAATCATCACATGAAAACCACCTCTGACAGGATTTAAGTTCAATAGTTAAAATGTAATTAGGATATACAATGAGGAATATTGGAATCAGAAAAAAAAAATCAGATGGTAGAGAATACTGTGAAATCAAATGATCTCGACGTGCTTCGATGAAGCCTTATTAACCAAGATCAGGGGCTAGATGATTGGGTAAAAAGTACTTATGGACTTAAAAAAAATGGCCTAAGTAAAAGATAAATATCAAAGCCCAAATCAAATGGAATTGAATAATAAGAGAAATCAAACCACGATAAAAATTGCTTCTCTGTACATAAGAGGACAACAGCGCTCCAAAATCAACAACACCATGCATAAGCCGAATTGATAAAATCACGTAATGAGTGTCTGATGACCTGGGGATATGAAAAGGAAAATGCGGAATTTTACAAGTTGAAGGTTAAATGATGTAAACGACCAATAGTGATATACCATGAAGACGAGAAATAGATGCCTCCAGCCTCGATGTTTGAAGAAATAGAAAGAAGAGGAAAATTTGAGAGATAAGCCAATATATCAACTCCTCTATATAAGGAAAGGTTGTAACAAAGTAAATGGGTGAAGGTTTTCAGGAATGGTTGATATTCAATATTTGTGTTAAATTTGAGATGAAACAAAAGGTAGAATGAGAGAAAATTAAACAATAAAAATAAACAATAATGAAATAAAATATTGGTTGGAAAATACTATTTTAGAATGGGTGTACTATTGTACTTGCACAAAACTTTCACTAGTTTGAGATTAATCTTGATTTTTAACGATGAAGAAGTAATAAAGTAGTCTTTTCTTTTTTAAGTGAGGATGAAAGACAAATGTAATATGAAGAGAAAAAAGTTCCATTCTTATTTATTTCACAAGCTTTATATAGAAATGATTTTGTTGATGACTCATCACATGTATTGACAACTTATCAATTCTATATGGAATAATACATGAAAATATAGCATTGTGATACCATGTGTATAGAAAAAAATTAGAAGTGGAATCCATAAATTATCCACAATATTTAACAAACAATATCCATTACTTTCTTGCCATTAGCTTTATTGTCATAAGCATTTTCAACTCATTCATCTGAAACAAACACATCCTAAAGATAATTATTCTTTTGTTGCAAAATGCAATTTAGAGTCAGAAAATTTGAAGTAAATATGGTCACACTGGCCTAGCTAACTTGCTCCCTATATAATACTTTCTATATAAATTAAGCACTCAGACATATCTATATATGAAAGTTGTAATCTTATTTGCAAGAGTAATTGTCTAGTGGAATACCATAAATTTTCTAATTGGCTTAAAAATTAAATCATGGCAATGAGCTGCACAAGGAGATCAAAATAAACTTTTTCTCATATCTTCCAAGAGTTCTCCTACTGCCACAATATTGGATGTGTCATTCGTCACAACTTGCACCCCATTTTCCTCTCTAATTTCATTGACCATGTTGTCTAATAGTATAAACATCTAATTGGCATCCTTGATAATATCACTAATGTCAACCGATTAAAAAAAACAGTTTCATTAGGACTATTAACTAAGAAATTAGTGAGTGAGCTCCCTTTTCCATTAGTCCAGCCATTCAACATATTAAAAAAAAAAGTTCCACTAGGTCTATTAACTAAGAAATTGGTGAGTGGGCTCCCCTTTCCAATAGTCCAACCATTATACATCAAAGTGCAGCCCCATTTTTTCCATTCTTTTTTGTTTTTACTTAAACTTTCATAAATTTTACCAACAACTTTTTTCAATTGGGAACTCTTAATTCATTATAACTAGGAAGTTTCAAACCTTTACCATAATCACCTACCGATTTCAACATTTGTTTGAAAAAATGACTCTTTACTAAGTTAAATGATAAAGCATTAGCATACAAACATTTGCAAATATCTTCAATAACTAACTCCCAATCTTTCAACATTTCATTCATTGTCCTTTCTTTAGCAACTTTGGAACTTCTTGCCTTCTTTTTAAAACATAAGAATCCATCCTCTTGTTTATAATTGCATCCATTGCCCTCTTTTCAAAGCAATCAACCTCCATATCAACAACTTGTTTCTTCTTTTCTTTGTCTGCAAATAATTATGCGAAAATCTATCTAACTTCATCCGAACCCTTTCACATGCATTAGCACCATTTTCTAAACCACCAAGGTGTTGTTTCATCCTTGTAACATCACCATGTACTCATTTTTGCAATAACTACATTTGTTTAAAAGCTTAAGAGTCGACATATTTTAATAGTGATTTCAAGTAATATATCTTTGCCTTCAACCTTTGTTTTTCTTTTACTCATGTGATAAACAATTAGAAAAGGAATAAGAGAATAAAAGAGTAGTATATATTATTTGAGAAAGCAATATATTCAAAGAATAGTTAATACAAGAAGTGACTTTTGGTGGGTGAAAATGTTTTAAAGAATAAAGTGATTTTTATTTAATTAAAGAAGAGTCAAAAGTTTTCAGAAAATGGAGAGAAATTGTTTTTCTTTTTCTCCAAAATTAATAAAAGGATGAAAATGGTCTCACCAGTCTTATTTTGTATGGGTACAAAATAATAATTTTCATTTATTGAGTATATATATGAACCAACGTATTATATTAGAATCACAATTCTAGTCATGATATATTAGAATCACGATTCTAGCAATTCAATACGTTCATACTATACCTGTTTCGACTTGGCAATAAAATTGATACGAGTTTCAATATGTATTTATTTAGAGGTGTATCACATCGTATCGAAAAATTATATCATAATTCGTAAGATACTAATAATCATGTACCCAATTATGTTAGTTAGACATGATTAGAGGTGGAAATAGGTCAGGTTAGGCTAGGCTTTTGGTTAAATAGGTCCGGTCTGTATTCTAATACTCTGGCCTGAGCCTGGCCTACAAGCCTATGATAGGCTTGTATTATAAGTCTGACCTGATTTGTTTTAAAGCCCGTTAGGCCTGAAAGTCTGTTTAAAAACCTATAAATAACTAGTTATATTTATAAATAAAGTTTGGGCTTTATATTTATAAATAAAATATTGGGTTTTAAACTTGTAAAAAAAAAAAAAACATGTCAATAGATTTAATAAATAAAAGTATATATAAATAATATATGGGCCGGCCTATTAAGTTATGAAGGTTTTTACCATAGTTTGAGTCTGACCTATTTAATTAAATAGACTTTTGAAAAAGTTTGAATCTAGTCTATTTTTTAAATAGGTTAGGTCAGGTTAGTCCTTATGTAGGCCAGGCTATAGGCCCCTGAAAGGCCGCCTGGCCTATTCCCACCCTTAGACATGATAGACATATTTTTGGGTTACCAAATTTTCAAAATGAAATTTATGTGTTAGAATCATTAATTTATTTACCAATAAAAAAAATGTAAAATAAAAAGTATATTTGTTATTTAAAATTATTTTTAAAATATCATGAAATTATTATTTTAAAGTTAAAAATGGAAATTATTAGGGTGAAGTTGAAAAGTTTATGAATATACTAAATTCATTTGCAAAATATAAAAATTAATATTTTTAAATCTGTGTATTTTGGAACTTCCATTAAATGGTTTTATAATCCAATAGATAAGGTGCGTGAAAAAAGCAGTAAAATATAAATAATTTTTTTAAAAAGAAAAAATGGAGATGTTGCAAGATTAAAAAATAAATAAATCTAATTAGAAGAAGCTGAACAGTACATGGTACAGTTCAAGGAAAGAGACGGAATAATATTAATTTAATTCTAATAGTTGTCTTAGAGTAATCTGCCCTGCCCTGCCCAAGTAGGATTCTTTCAACTTATATAAAATCCGGAGCCATTATGTTTTTTTTATTCACAGCTGGGCTGGGATGATACAACCACACATGGTAGCTGCAAAATTTAAAGGGTTAAAGAGTCCTACCTTCAACATCTATTGAACAAAAGCACATATTTCAGAATATACGGTGTAGGTGAGAATTGAATAATTCAATGCCTATTCATAGACTATTCCTGGTCGTCACAATCAATTGTCAATAATGGTAAAAAGAAATAATCAAAAGCGTGAAAGAGGAATAGAAATAGGAATAGGAATAAAATTAGGATTAGGATTAACATTTGAGGCCGAGAAAATTAGCAGCGGATTTGGCCATAATAGTAGCGAATTCATTAAAACTAATGACCCCATCTCCATTGGCATCGGCCTCTCTCATCATATCGGACAGCTCGGAATAGGACAAAGGGTGACCCATCTTAGCCATCGAGCCTGCCAGCTCAGAAGCCGTTATGTATCCATTCGAATCACGATCAAATGACTGGAAGACCTCCAGAAGCTGTTCCTGATTCACAAGCACCTGCTCGTTCATGTCCGGGAGAATCACCTGCACCAGCTCCTCGAATTCGACGAGACCGTTGGCGTTGGCGTCCATGTCGGTCAGGAGGACCTGGAGCTGGTCGCCGGTCGGCTTCAGGCCTAGCGAGCGGAGGAGAGCTGCCAGTTCGAGCGTCGTCAGGCTGCCGTCCGAGTCCATGTCGAAACGGGAGAATATGTCTCTCAGCTGTTCGAGCTCCTCCGTTTGGACCATTGCCGGAACAGAGGAGATGAAAATGAATTGAATTGGTGAGGAGGAGAAATATTTGGTTTTCAAGGGAGCCTTGGATTTTGTAACTGAATGGTAGATAACGCGTTTGTATATTAATAGTATTCAATTCGTTGGTCATGCATGTGATGTCATGTCTTGTGAAGGTTCGTTGATCATAATTGGTTGAGTTTGTGTATATAATAATGCGGTTATGGTTTTTATTGGCGGTGCCAATTCTGTATGTCTCCATATTGTCTGGTCCATCCAGGTAAGTTCAATGTATTTCTCTATAATGTGCTTTTTAAGTCGGTGTAAAAAAGTATGACATATGTGAATAACCAAGTCAATGACCAAGGTTTGATATTATTTGTGATAGGTGAGATTCTATTTTAAATATTGAGAGAGTACAATAATACTTGATATAAAATTAAACTAGATGGTGAATATGTTTGGAATTTTATAATTTATTATTCTATAACTACGAGCACTCTAAATGTATATTAAGTATAAATATTTATTAGTTTTAATTTTTGTAATAATAATTAATTGTTATATATATATATATATATTTATATTTGCCGATAAGAAGAAGATTTGTATGATAGGTATATTTTCAAGTACATGAATTTAAGTATGAATTTAAAGATGCTATATAAAGTCACAGTAGGACATCATTCTACAAAATATGTGCAAAAAGTGGTCACGTAGAAGCTGCGTGGCAAATTGGAAGGAAAAATATTTTTTGGGAGGTAAAGAATCTGGGTTACAATTATTAGAAACAGCATATAAAAATAGTCGCCAAGAAGCAACTTATGTGTATGAAATCTTACTAGCTTATCGACAACAAAACTTGAACCATGACTACAAGATTTTAACTTCGTTAAATATATTTAAAGTTGTCCAAGTTATAAAAAAAAATGTAAGAGAATTTTTTTTTCCGGGTTGTGGCCGCCGCATAAGTATAATCAATTTAATGTTTAATGGCAATGTTAATGCTGAAAGATTATAACATAGGTTGGGATGAAAATTAAATTATACAAATATTTAAATTAATTATGTTTGCCTACCAATTATTTTATATATCAAATATTAATTTGATGCTCAATTGTCTTCGATCGTTTCGAATTAATTACTTTGGTGTTGGATTAAATTATTATATACTAATTTATATATATATATAAATAAATAAAAGACTATTTAAAAAATTAGAATGGGTGCTGCATTATTGAACCTGTTTCTTAATGCTACATTATCTGAAATTTTAAAACTAACATTGGTGGTGGATTAAATTATTATAAAATAATTTTCTATTTTTATATATATTATATATATATATAATATATATATATAAGGTAAAAAAATAAGGCACCTAGAATTTGGTAAAAAGTAAATGAGATTTTAATAACTAGAATAATGAACGGTAAAAAATATATAGGGAGAAATCCAAAAAACCATGAAGATTTGTTAAAATACCTAAAAAAAACCACACTTGTTTTAGAAATATCCAAAAAAAATTTGCAAAAAATGAGATTTCCGATATATATTACCGGGAAGCAGACAATATTCAAGCAATTTCCCGGTATGTAACACCAGGAAGCCAAAATTTGCTTCCTAGTACTACACACCAGAAAGCTAGCTTGAATTTGGCCTGTTTCCTAGTGTGAAATACCAGGAAGCAAAATTTTGCTTCCTGGTATTTCACACTAGGAAACAGGCTAAATTCAAGCTTGTTTCCTGGTGTGTAGCACCGGGAAACAAATTTTAGCTTCCCGGTGTGTAGCACCGGGAAACAGGCTTGAATTTTGCCTGTTTCCCGGTGTGTATACCGGAAAACTGCTGGATACGTGTTTTCTTCATGTGGAAGGGTAAAATGGTCATTTTGGTGTATTTTTTGCAATTTTTTTTTTGAAAAAGTTTAGTTTTGTAAAAATTTTAATGTTGGTCTAAAAATATAATTTTTTTAATAAAAAAGTCTCAAAGTGCAAATGACCCATAATTATATTAATTAATATAAATTCAATTTGTAATGTTAATATATATATATATATATCTAGAAAGTGATAAAAATTTTCATTTATCGAATGGATTGAACATATCGGCCCACGGTCCAAATGATTCCAATTCGATTCAAAAAGTTGGGACTTACTATGTCAAACAGTTCAGTTCGATTTCATATCTCCACGGACTTGACCGGACAAATTAATAGTTTATAAATAAATATATAATATAGGTAAACAAAAAAAATATAAATTAAATATATAAAATAAAAATAATTACATGTCCTTATTTTATAATTATGTTAGAATTTAATTTATAGTAAAAAAATTAATATTTAATTAATTTAATTTATTTGTATTAGATATAATTTGTATATATATATTTAAAAAAATTAATTCTTTAATATAAAAAAACTCATTTAAGTCCGTACCAATTTGGACCAGACCAAATTAGACATGAATCAAATGGAATCGGACCAAATTAAACATCGGCCAATTGGGACCGGACTGATCAGTCCAATACTATAATCAATCTGATCCGATCTAATGTTTTAAAACTGAGTATATGAATCAATTCGGTTCGGATTCGACAAAACCCAATTAAATTATATCATTAGTATAGTATAAGATATAAACATACCACACCAAACCAATTACATTAATGTAATTGATTTAAACTAGTATGGATATAAAATTAAACTAGATGGTGAAAATGTTTAGAAATTTATTGTTTTATAATTTATTCATTCTATAATTACGAGCTCTCTAAATGTATATTAAGTATAAATATTTATTAATTTTTGTATTAATAATTAATTGTAATATATATATATATATATATTTATATATATAAAAGAAGAAGAAGATTTGTGAATTTACAGTTAAAATTTTAATTTGGCTAAATACAATATTTTGTAATAAACTCCGACCATGTTAGAAACATAACCGGTTCCTAATCCGGATAAAAAAGGAGGGTTGCAATAGATCAGCAGTCTATGTAAAAATTTCGTCACTTTTTATGAATCATATCAACAATCAATATATCGTCAGAATGTGTTCACCTAGACATACGTTATATCGATACCCGAGTGTAGTGTTAACTGAATAAAGGGTTTCGTCTCATCGCCGCTTGGATGGGATGGAGTATGAGTAAGGATTCCTATAACCATGGACGCGTATGGTAAAGAAGTTAATCCCGCTACATCAGCGCCCGGATGTGGTGCATAACAGAAAAGACTACTACATTATGGACGAATGCAGCTAAAGAAGCTAGTCCTAGGAAGTTGCTTTAGGTTAGAGAATTGGCATATTGGCACATTGATAAGGAAGTCCTTGAGCTTGTTGATTCCTTTGAAAGAAGAAATGTTAGTATAACATGTTTGCAGGAAACCAACAAGAATGGTGGTTTGGATAACAACAGGAATGATGTGGGCATTATTGTTGAGCCTAAGCTTAATAGACAAGGTGGTGGAAGTGAAGAAAATCAGAGTAGGATTATCTTGATTCGGTTTATGCAGGATGGTACAATTAATGTTATAAGTGCCTATGCCCCTCAAGTAGGTCTAAATGGAGCAACCAATGATAAGTTCTAAGAGGAATGGTTGAACTAATGTAAGGAATACAAGATGATCAACAAATTTTCATTAGAGGAGACCTTAATGGGCATGCCAGTAAATGCAGTGATGGTTATGGTGGATTTCATAGGGTTACGGGTTTGGAATCAGAAATGAGGAGGGAAAAACACCCTAGATTTTGCTGTTGCTTATGACCTAGTATTAACAAATATTGTTTTAAAAAGAGGCAATCTCACTTAATCACTTTCAAGAGTGGACGTACTCAAAGCCAGATAGATTTCATACTTACTCAAAGCCAGATATATTTCATACTTACTCGAATAAGGGATAAGATTAAGTTTAAGGATTGCACGATTATCCTAGGTGAAGCATTCACAGCCCAACATCTGATTGTGGTGTTAGATATCAGGATCAAAAGTAAATGAGAGAAGAAAAAAAAGTCATTGAACCAAGTATCGGATGATGGAAACTAATAGATCTTACCTAGAACACCATTAAGGAAGAGTTACTAAAGGGGGATGTTTGGAGCTTAGAGGCTAATGTAGAGGACTTATGACAAGAAATGGGAATTTGTATTAAGGAAGTGCCAAGTAAAGTGCTTGGAGTATCTAAAGGGTTAGAGCTTCGGTCGCAAAATACATGATGGTGGAATAAGAAGGTACAGAAGGCTATTAAGGCTAAAAAAGAGTGATATAAAAGACTACCAGTTGCATCAGATAATGTGGCATTTAAGAAATATAAGAGAGCTAAGAAAGAGGAAATAAAGGTCATTATTATGGCCCGTGGTAAAGCACTATAAGTTCTATACCAATAGTTGTGCACTAGAGAAGAGGAAAAAGGAATCTATAAGCTCGCAAAACTAAGGGAGAAGAAAAGCAGAGACTTAAGCGAAAAGCAAAGACTTAAGCCAAGTTAAATACATTAAAGACGAAGCTCAGTGTGTGCTGATGGGGGAAAATGAGATAAAAGAGAGATGGAAATTCAATTTTGCTTAACTTTTCAACTCAGAGTATAAACAAAACTTTCAAAACCTTATGACAACAAATAGAAATATCAATTGGTATAAGTGTATCAGATAAAATGAAGTAAAGGAGCTCTTGAAACATATGAAGGTTGGTAAGGCATGTGGTCCTGATGGTATTCCTATAGAGGTTTGGAAAGAGTCTCAAAGAATCAAGAGTTATCTGGTTAACGAAACTCTTTAATGCTATATTGAAATGATGTAAAAGGCCTAATTCATGGAGAAAGAGTATTATATTAGCAATGTCTAAGAACAAAGGAGACATCCAGAGCTATACGAACTATAGGGGAATCAAACTCATGAGCATACTATGAAATTATGGGAATGAATGATAGAGCATAGGTTGAGGATAACTATAAGAGTGTCAGAGAATTAAATTTTTTTTTATGCTAGGGAGATATACTATAGAAATCATTTCTCTTCTAAGAAGATTTATGGAATTGTACTAAGAGAAGAAGAAAGATCTTCACCTAATGTTTATTGACTTAGAGAAGGCATATGACCAGATACCAAGAGAATTATTATAATGGGTTTTGGAGAGGAAATGAGACCATTTCAAGGATATTAACATCAATAAGGACATGTATGAGGATGCATCTAGTACTGTGAAAATAATAGGTGGGGACATTGAGGTTTAAAGGATTTCCATCATATTTCCAGCTGCACAGTTCTATTTAAAGTGATAAATAAGAAATTGCTAGTAGTTTAATCAAGGTCTTGATGTGATAATTAGTATTCAATGGTTAGGATTTGTTAGAGGAAAAAAGAATTTTAAGTAATATTCAAATAGCTCGTGATTTGGTTAGTGGTTTTCATCAGAAGAAAGAGATAGGAAAGTTTATGAGAGATTTTTTTAGAAGAAGTGTTTTAATTTCTTGGGAGATTTATTGACCGGATTATGAAATTGATGATAATTATTTCTCATTCTTTTCTTATAAATGGCAAAATGAAAGGATATTTTCATAGTAAATGTAGTGTTAGACAATGAGGCGTTTTATCTATCTTAATCTTCATTCTTTCTCTCGAATTAAGGTTGACAAAATGGGTAAGGTTCATGAGACCCTATCCTTACCTAATTCAAAAAGGGTAGGGTAAAACCGTACCCATTTAAATAAAAAACTTAAAATAACCGGATATAGAAAAAATCCATCTCTTTAAGGGTAGGGTAAAAATAGACTCTAGGGTCCATATCTTACCCTTATTAGATCCTTACGTTTTTATATGGGTGGATTTGTAAAGAAAAAAATCTAAAAATATTTTTTACCTAAAACTCTTAAAGCATACAATCAATAAAAATAAATATTAAATCATATTTATATATAGTAATATTTAAATCCATCTTTTTACTATTTTATTTACAAGGTTGGAGGTTTGTTTTAGAATAAATATAAATAATTATTTTACTTTTTATTTTTATATTACTAGGCTTAGAAGCACATGTGCGTATGTTTTCACATGTTAAAAATCTGTTTTTCAATTATCGGTATTATTTTATCTTCTTAAAAATAAATTATTTAATATAAATAGTTTTGTCAAATCCATAATAACTAAAAATGTTGAATATAATCTTCTGGTGAAGTTACTACTTAGTGGGCGGTTGTCTTTACGTTTTGTTGAAATGCTTAGTGCTTGAAAACTACCGTTGTTGATATTTCCATGTGCTCATTGAATTGAATGAGGAATGTTTCATGGCATATTGCATTCTCCGTCAATACGGTAATTAGAAAGAATTTTAAATGTTTCATAGTTTACAGTACTTTAATAGTTTTCAATAACAGTAGGGTGATTAGCTATTGGAAGTCAGATACCTGTCCAAACTACTACAGTGGTGGCTTCTTTCGGCATTCTACTGCACCACATAATTTCTCAAATTCCGTTTACCAACTTGTTTTCCAACAAGCACAGTAATTCCATTACCAGCAGCTGCAACCCATCTAGCAACCGCATGCCTCTTCCCTCTTTAGTCGCATTAAGAAAATAATGAAAGCTGATGCAAATATCCAAATGATCTCAGCTGAGGCTCCTACTTGACTGCTGTTATTTCGAGGACTGATGTTTTCAATTTCGCTAGATGAGTCGCATCTTGGGTTCAGCTACAGCAAGAGCATAGGGAGTCATAAGCGGAAAGGCAAAGTATTATAAGGATGTCTTAATGTGACTAGGTTAGTTGAGAACATTGTTGAAGTAATGTAATACATAGGAAACACTTCATAGACAATATCAATGAATAGCTATCATATATTTTACATACATAATAAATTAGAATCATATATAAAACTCACAATCAAAAGTTGCAAACTTTAAAACATTTAATATATAAAAAGAAACCTGACACGTTAATAGTAGAATAGAAGCATAATTTAAAAGAGCTTAATTTTAACCATTTTCCACACTATGTGATGAAAAGAGGTTTTTAGTAAAGGTTGTTTCAATCATCAAATCAGTACATCAAAAATCTCATACATATATTAAATTTCTAGATTCCAAAGCCAAAAGCCAAACAAAACTAAAACCTGGAAATAAGTTTTTTTTTGTACTAACTTCACCACACATCACAAACACCGTCAAAGGAACAAAAAAAAAACTAAACCTCTAAACAAACCCAAAACAACGTTAAAGTTTCACCAACAAAGACCGCGTTAAATAGAATATAACATCTTTCGAATACAATCAAAGCATTGGTCTTGCTAGCAGCAAGTTTCTTGGAGGATCATCGACGAAATAGGCCGCCTATGAAGGAAGTAGATGAGAAAATTGAGTACATCATCAGCATTGCATTTCTTGAGACCCAAAAAAGTAACTATTTTAACAATTAGAAATGAAAAACATAAGCTCGAGACTGGTTTGCTGCATATGTTCTTCATATATCTATAGAAAAAAGAATACTTTACATTCATAGACACACACTTGAGACCACAAAAATTAACCAAAGCCATTGAATGTAACACCTGCATCACAAGTAGTGAATATAGTTGTCAGGCTAAAGGAAAAAGAAAAAAAAAACACAAGCTGCAGTTTTTACCACTAAAGGTCAGCAACAGAATTTTGTTATTGGTGGTATACTAACCATTCACACAAAACAAATAGCTTTGGAGGCTAATATGATTGGAATAGAAGCATAACTTAAAAAGACTGCATTTTTACCAATTTCCATACTATATAATGGAAACAGCTTTTTAGCAAAGGTGCTTCAATCATCACATCAATACCATCAAAACCTTGTACATATCTTAAATTTCTACATTCCAATGTTAAAGTCAAACAAAATTGAAATCCAAAACAAGCTTTTTGTTGACATAATTTACTGCATCACAACTAATTTCAACACATATCGCAAAACACCATCAAACGAACACCAAAAATTAAATCTTTAAATAACTCAGAATAACATTAAAGTTTCACCACAAAACACATAAATAGCATAGACCACATCTTTTGAAAGCACATTCAACAAATCAAACAACCCCCAACTTCAGTTCCCACTGAATTAGAGAGATCAATGAATATAAAGAGGAAAGAATGGGAAATGAAAGGAGAACAGAGAAGTACTTTTAAACAATCCAAAATAACATTAGCACACACCATAACTTTCGAATCCATATTAAACAAAATCAGGCTGCAACCCACTTAAATTCCTACCAAATTAGAGAAACTAATAAACATCAATAAAGAGAAAGACGTAAAAAAAATAAAAACGAAAGATGAACATAGGACTTAACAGCGAAGCACAAATTAACACAAGAACAAAAATGGTTGAATTTGTATTTAATCCATAATGTCAATTTCAACTGTATCCATAGTGGATAGAGATGAAAGAAAATGACAAAAACAGATTCGACAGAGGAGATTAGTTAAAGCAAGTTTTGTGTAATACACAAAATCTTGATGGCTAAAATTGGAAAGAGAACAGCTGCTTCACCGCTACCACAACATCACATACTTAAAATTGATTTTCTTTCCTATTTTTCACTTACCAAACAAGCAAATAAACTAAAAAGTAAATAGAGTAAACTAAAAAAGACTAACAAAATCAGATACTTTCTTGAATGTCAAAGTAAAGCAAATAAAAAGAGAAAGTACCAGGAAATTGAAGGCGGAACCTCACGAGATGAAACCCTAACGATAGGAAATTGGAGTCAGAGAGCAATTTGTACAAGTTATGAGCTTGATATGTGAAAGCAAAAGAATGGAATAAAAACACAAAATCAAACATTTGAAACTAACCAATAATCTAATTTTGATTTATCCAGAAATTGGAACTCATACCTTAAAATATAGATTTGGATCTGAGAATAGATAATCAGTCGATAAAAACAATCCAAATTGCACTAGAAATACAATCAAGGATGGAAAAGAGAATGACGAAGAAGATGAAGAAGAGATCATCTACTGAGTCGGTTGATGAATAAGAACAAAATGAATTGAAAATTTGTTATAGATCCCTATTGATCAACAGTAAATGTGTGAATTTCCATTATTATTCCTTTATATTTTACCTAACCAATCCAACTAATATGTAAATTGTTAAATATTAAAAGGATATAATATGAAAAGAAATAGTGAAGCAGATGTTGTTATCTGCTTCACCGCTCTTTAATATATAGTAAAGAAATTTGGTGTAAATTTATAGTGTATATATTTTATTAGGAATATTTAACTTCATACTAGCTATTATATATATATATATTCCATATTTAAAAATAATTTAGTTATAATATTTTTTATAATCATAATTTTTAACATACACTCATTTTAATTAAACCATGATAATTATTTTAATTATTTAATTATAAATAATTTAATCATAATAGTATATTTTCAATTTCGTTAAATTCTTTTAAAATTATTTAATTATAAGTAATAATAATAGTAAACTTTGGGTTCAATTCAAATGAATTGATTTTTTTAAAAAACTTAAATCAAATAAAATTGAAAATAGTTTAATTTGATATGTTTAACCCAAATCAAAATAAGAACTTAAATCAAAATAATTTGATAACTTTAAAAGGGGAGGTTTTATTTTAAAATAAATATAAGTAATTATTTACCTTTTGTCTCTATATGAATTTTTTTCTTATAAATTTATAAAGTATATTATTAGATTAATACATTTGAGGGTTTTGAATGAACAGTTGCTATTCTTCTCTTACAAGCAACTCTTTCAGTTCTGTGTTTTTTTAACGTTAGATGACGTGTTCACTAACCTATATATTTTCCTCTCCATTCTATATTTTCTTCTTCAGTTGTTTTGCCCCTAAACCAACCTCTGTATTTCTTTATCATCGGTAAGAATTTCCTTTTCAAATATATATATATATATTTCGACAGTAATTAATCACTACTTTCATATTTTCAGAAAGATACGTGGTGCATCTAAACTGCATCAAACGATCAGGTGCCTTTTTCCTTTTTCTTTTTTGGTTTGATTGGGTTGTTGTTGATGCGTTTCTCTGCTCTCGCATTTGACTGTTGTGGGTGATTTTTCTTCTATTTTTCACCTTCATTGGATTACTGTTTTCTATTTTGGGCTTTATTAGGTTATTGTCTTCTAATTCCGAGATTAATTGGGTATTATTGTTGATGCACATCAGTTGTTTGATTAAATGTGTTGTTCAACTCTGACTTTCAATATAACCGATGATTGTTAAAAGATAACCTATCATTCTTTGATAATAGATACATCATCTTCATTCCCAAACCTCTGTAGATTAAAATCATGAGGATTAGGCCAAACATCTTCATCATCTGTAATTGACCATATGTTGACCATTGTAGTTGTGTTGCTGATATCATTGTAGTTGTCATGTTGATACAAAGTTATCACTTGTGTATGTGTCTGCTGATATCATTGTAGTTGTACTGCTGATACAAAGTTATCACTTATGTATGTGTCGTGAATTGCTAGCCTTGCCCATGAAAGCAATAGACTTGGTGAATGCATTCTTAAACTCTCTTTAATTATAGCTTTTAGGTATACTGACTTCCCAAGTGTGAATCACTCCTGCTTTTGTTTTCTACAATTCAATCAATTTCTTCTTGAGTTTTCCCTTACGTTTTGGTGTATAATAATTCATGTTGACATCTATTTCAATAGTATCGCCATTGTATCTGTTCCTAAATAGCTAAGCATGATTTTTAAAAATAAATATAAATATAAATATAATAGGAAAGATGAAGATGAAGTTGGTATATATTTAAATAATACATCATAATACATCATAATTATAGAGGAAAAGCATCTATTTGATTATTTAAATTAGATGCTCATTTGGACCACACTAATTGACAACAAACGAAGTACTACAACACCAACATGGGCTTTCAATTATAATGTTTCTTAAGCCCATTATATCTAAGTCCCAAAATTGACATTTGGATTCGTAAATTCACATTCAATTTACCGTGTAGTTCGTGCACAGTTAATTAATATTTTCATTACAGCATATCAAACTGTCAATGTTTAAATCTGACAATGATCCTTCTTGCTGGGAGAGGTCAATTGCTAATTGCAAGTGCAACACCATTCAATTACATTTTATAACTCATTATGTTAATATTTTCAAGAGCTAAACAAGCAAAAATAAAATTATATTAGATTAGTAAGTAAAGTCCTATTTTCAATTGCCCTAACAAAACTATGAGGGGTGGGGGAAGAGGTGTAATGATAGACGTTTTTGAAAGTGATAATACTCATTAGTCATTCACTAGGAGAATCTATTACTTTGAATTTTATAAAGGGTTATTTTCTGTAAGGTTTGATTTATTAATCAAATTTATAGCTTTTCTAATTTTTTTGACAAAAAATTTATTTTGTACGATTTCCATCTATTTTATTGTTTATTCGTTTGGAGATAGACAATAGAGAAGATTTTTGTAACTTCACTTTTTAATTGGAAATTAAAAATAAAAAAATTCTTTCCTTTTTTTCTCATTTTCTTTTTCCTCTTTTATTATCTTTTTTTTTCTTTTTTCCCCCTCTTTTCTTTTTTTCTTTCATGAGTCTGTCATCCGGTTGGAGTTAAAGCAAAACATAAATGCATCGGTGTCAAATCTGTTAGCTTTAGTGGCCATAAATCGATATCTTTTCTTAAGACCTTCTGAATCTAACCAACCTATGAGAAGAAAACGATTGGTCCAATTGAACATCCCAAGCATGTTATACCCTTAAGAAACCAAGCTTTCTATTTCTTCATCAATATTTCTTCTGACAACACTCATCATAACATTGTTGAATAAGCCTGTTGTGTGCCGCCTGAATTTTATTACAAATGTTTACTTGCTTATTATTTCATTTATAAAAAAATAATGAAACAATTTTGCAGGGATGCTTTTTCAGAAATTTGTCACCTTATTTTGATGGATACGTACCATGTAAGTTTGCACATCACTCTCTATTCTTAGATAATTTGATTGCAATTACTTTGCTTATATTATTTTTTTTACTCCATTGTTGTATCGTTTGTATTTTATTTTTATGATTTGTTTTTGAATTGATAGTAGGGAGGCGATTCATATCTCCAAACGACTAGCAGCTTGTTATTTTCATTATTTTCACAAAGGCCTAGATAGAGCAAAGATTGTTACAGAAAATATTAATGTGCATGTAAATGATGCTACTACTAGCAGCTTTTCAAGATCAGAGCATATTGCGTTACAGAGTGAACCGAATTCCAATCATCTTCAATCTGCCATGCCTAATTTTAATATTGTTTCGCTGCCTACCGTTAAAATCAAAACATACTTAGACTGTTGATATTTGTCCGCATATGAAGCTGTTTGGCGTATTTTTTATTTCCCAATTCATGAACAAACTCCAGCAGTGCACCGGTTTCCTGTTCACCTACCTAATATGAATCACGTAGTTTTCAATGAAGGCCGCCAAATTAAAAGCATCATCAATAATTTGAACATAAAAAAGACAATGTTAACTGAATGGTTGGCTGCAAATTCAACCTTTCTTAGTGCTAGAAACTTGCATATCTTGAATTTCCAACCCTATGGGTTTAGAGCGCAAAAGATAAGATATGGACACACAGAAAACAAGGATAAGCTGTAGGTAGATTGACTCATGTCAACCCTAATGCAGGTGAGCTTTTTCTCCTTAGAATGTTGCTTACCATTCAAAAAGGTGCAACCTCTTTTGAAGAACTTAGAACAGTTAATAGTGTGACTCACAATTCATTTAGAATTGCATGTGAGGCACTTGGTTTATTAAGAGATGATAAAGAGTGGGAAAATGCAATAAATGACGCTTCATTTGGGGCATCCTCAAAACAATTGAGAAATTTGTTTGTTATTATTTTGCTTTTCTGCACTGTTTCTGATTGTGCTGTCCTTTTTGATAAAATATTCCATTTGA
This sequence comes from Cardiospermum halicacabum, assembly GCA_031304145.1. Lineage (NCBI taxonomy): Eukaryota > Viridiplantae > Streptophyta > Magnoliopsida > Sapindales > Sapindaceae > Cardiospermum > Cardiospermum halicacabum. The sequence goes on from CM062395.1 coordinate 17,775,213, forward strand.
TGTCTGATGATATTGCATATAAACTACGAGTAGAAAAAATTATTTCGCAGTTGCCGGCAAATGATAGCCGCTTGAGAGATTATGTATTAAATCACATAGACAATATTTTGCAGCAACATTCATTATCCCTTACTCATTTTAGTTTACCTATTCCTTCTCAAATAATAAACCTAAACCTTCTTTCCACAAATCAATTGCTCAATGAAGAATAAGATTACAATTACATAGAGCTAGAGCAAATAGAAAGAAACATGTATCCACGTTTAATCTTGGAGCAAAAAAAATATTTCATTCTGTTGTTAATTCAGTGGAGTAAAAGAAACCGCAGACTTTTTTTCATCTATGGACATGGAGGAATAGGAAAAACCTTTGTTTATAATGTCATTATTGCAAGATTAAGATCCCAACGTCGAATTATTTTAACCATTGCCTCTTCGGGAATTGCATCCCTTTTATTACCTCGAGGCCGGACGGCACATTACAGATTTAAAATACCTTTGGACATTGACGAAACATCTACATGTTTTTATCAAGGAAAGTACTCAATTGTAGAGCTGTAAAATAGGTTGTGGCCCGCGGGTCGGCCCGTTTAACCCGTGGGATAGGGCTGGGGCTATAATTTTTATAGTCTATTTAAAATATGGGCTTTTTAGCCTGGTCCGTTTAATCCATGAGATATACGGGTTTATACGGGTTGGCCCGCGAGCCAAACTGTTTACAACGAATATTTTATTTAATTTTATTTTTATGAAGTTTATTTAATTGAAAATCTGGATTAAATACTACCCATCATGTGATAAAGCCACATCTCCTGCAAGTTTATTAACATATGTGTGTTACAGCAACTGCCCATCATGTGGTTTGTAAGGATGGCATTGATTTTTTTTATGACAATTATATGCACCAAATCTTGACTTATATTGTTAGTGAGTTATAGTTTTTAGAAGGAATGACATTGTTATGATTCAGATTTTATGAAATTACAACTTACTATATTTAGTTGTTAGAGTTATAGTTATTATTAGATTCATAGGTTTATAAAACATAGTCCAATATTATTCTAACACATAAGCAGCTTCAATTTAAAAAATGTGTTTATATGAAATAGAATACCTATATTTGATATTTCAGTTTAATATTTTTATGTCATTAGTTGAACCATTATACAATGACTGAATATTAGTTAATAATTTTATATATCAGATGAACCTCGAATGTCAATAACTTGTGGTTCAATGATAGTTGTGAATGATGAGATATGCCAGCTTTAGAGGTACAGCCACAGGTAAGTTCATTCTACATTTCTCTTTTCTGTTAATAATAAATATCACAACAATAGTACTTTAGTTACACACTTCATTTCACCTCTTGTATCAGTTTTAAACCAGTGGACATTCAAATTATTGATCAAAGAAACAATGTTGCAACTTCTGTTGTTAGCTTTGTTAGAGATGCAGTGTCAAAAACTGTCACAAAACTCATCCAATTATATCCAACTTCAAACAAGGTACAATTTCCAAATATTCCCATATGTAGACAGCATGATTTGGTGATGACTTGTGTTGTTTTGATTGGTTCTATAGGACTTGCTGTATTTGTGTCTATAGAAGTGTCTGATGAAGTTGAGTATGCTGGAGTTGACTTAAATCTAGCAGGGTGTTTGGGTACAGCTTTGTTGCATGGTGGGTCTTTGTGGGATAGTCATTTGATTTTCTGGGCAGGGTCATTTTTATCTTCTATTGTGTATTAGGTTTACCAACTGCTTCTCCAAATATGATTTTGTAATGGAGAATGATGAAGAGTATGATTTTGTGAACTTGACTAGGGTTTGGTGCTTTGATACTCAGAAGTCTACTGACAAACATATATTTCAAAATCAACTCATTTCACTATATAACTTTCAAGATTAAATTTATCACTGCACAACAGAAATATTGGGAATAGATGCTGACAAAGGATGGTGGTACAAAGGCTGTAAAACTTGTAAAAAAGGTGTTTCCTATCATGGTCAATTTTTCCTCTGCGCCTTCTGTGGAGATGTTTATTCATATATTCCAAGGTAAAAAAACCTTTCAGTTTCACAACTATTTCATTATATATTTTCTACATGTTTCTATACCATCACTATTTATAAACAAAATATATTATAAACAACTTACATGCACAAGTACAAAATGAATTTGGATGTCACTAATGGCGCTAGCATTACAAAATTTGTGTTATTAGACACCGTAACAGAAAGGATCTTTCAATTTCTTGCCAGCAAGATTAAAAATACATCTGATCCCTCAAGTATTCCCGCTTTCATGGTCAAGAAAATAAAAAATGTTACAAAAACATTTCATGTGAAGATCAATATACGAGATCCAGGAATTTCTTTCACCATTGAAAAAATATTGAACACGGATGGTGCTAGAAGTGAACTCCCACAAACATATGAAAGGTAATTATTTTTCTCATTATACCAATACAATTAGTTTTTTAATTTGTTCAAACACTGAAAACCTCTAATACAGATTTCACATACAAAGGCTTTATCTAAAGCCTGATGAACCAGTGCTAGGTAGTTCCAAAAGATATGCATTCTGAATTCAGCACTTTATATACAATAATTTTCAAAACTAACATGATGTATCACACAGGGGTAAGCATATAATAGAAAATAAGGAAGAATGTATCTCTATGACTAAAGGAAATGAGCCTGGTAAGTCTTATCACATGTACTTATGCTTGACTTTTGTTGAATCACTTACATAAATACTGGTACTTGAAAGAAGAAGAAATATTCTAATTTTATTACTAAATCTATTAATATAATTAAATCTTCCCATTCACTGAAGTTAAACCTCACACTAAACTTACATTTCATTGAATTTTTGATAATAAATCATTCTTAGTCTATACATGTCTTTATGAAATAGTTATTCTATGTTTTATATTACTCAACTTTTAGCATATTTGAAGTGTTCAATCATTCTCCTGTCAGGAGCTGGTGGATCACATGGTTAAACAGCTGCTATTTACAACATACGCAGCTGACAGAATGCTATGAAGAACACTTGTTGTACATAATCATTTTGTTATAATAGTAAGATGTTGCAATTTTGATTTTTTGGGAAGTTTGTCTCTGATTTTTAGTAGATGTCAAATAGATAGGGCATCAGAATCGCAAAGTCTTTAGCAAAGTAAATAGGTAACTTAACAATAATGTACTCTTTTTCAGGCATAATCTAATAGTTATGTTCTATATGTTAAATATCATGTCTTTTGTTGGAGTGACAATGGGGTTTTAAAAAAGGTGTAGAGAACATGCTTTGGTGATGGTTTCTCTTGTTGTCGCTGGTTGTATGGGACTTACTATATTTGTGTCTGTATGGTTAGTGAATGATTTGTGGTTTGTTGGTACCTTTTAAGCTTTATAAGGAAATGAAGTTGTTATTTACGTCACTGGAAGTGTAGAAAAAACAAAAGTTACTAGCGAAAATTAGATATGTTTTAGTTCTGTTTTTAGGGTTTTAAATTAAGCAGGTTATGATTTTATTGTATTTTTGGAGCTAAATGTTATGTAGGAATGAGACTAGACTGAATCAGGATTCAATGGTGACTGACTTTATCTATTTCAATTGATGTTTTCTTCTACTATTCGCAATGTTGTTTAGGAATCTTTCATTAGCAATTTGGATTAACTTTGTTGCTTCTACAAGTATGTTTTGCTTCAGATATTTATTATTATTATTATTATTATTTTATAAATTGGTATTTTGCACATGGGTTTGTCTTTTTCCATTAAGTTATGAATAAGTTATGTTGGACTCTGTTTTCAGACAAAATGTGCAGTTGGTGATTTCTTTTGTGGCCTTTCAAACTCCTGTTAGAATATCATTTTTATCTATAGATACATTATGTATCAGGATGAATGTCTTGGAATGCATTCAAAGATTTTCATTTTACAGATAAATGTATCTAGACTGTAATGGCAGCAGCTGAAGCAAGGGCAGTATAGTAGAGGACAGCTAATCGTTGCTTTGTTCAGGAAGATGCCAAAAGAGCTCCTAAATTAGCGTGCTGCCATTACACTCTAGATATGCTGAGACAATATTATGATGAGTCTGGTGAATTTTGGTCAAGCTTTGTTGCATGGTGGGTCTTTGTGGGATGCTCATTTGTTTTCCTAGGCTTATGTTTTCTGAAAAATAAACCTCTTTAAAAAGGTTATTAAAACACCAAGTACAGTGACCTTCTTCTGATAGTATGTGAAAAAATGGACAACACAAGAAACTGATTTTATGTTTTCTGAAAACTACAAATTCACGCCACTATGTCGCGGGTCCTCTAACTAGTAAATATATATTCCATGGTAAAAAAAAAATTGATTATTATAACTTCTATGATGCATTCATTCTAATTAAACTATGATAATTTTTTTAATAATTTTGTCACGTTCGTAATCTGGGGCTATTTTTTTGCTTATTTTGAAATTTTTAATAATTTTTATTTAAATTCGTTATAAGGGTAAAATGGGCATTTTAAAAAAATATTGACTTTTCCGGTTTGACCAAATGATTTGACTAAGTTGACTTTTGGGTTGATTTTGAAAACAATTTGATATTTGAGTCAATTTTGCAATTATTTCTAAAATGGGGTTGCTTTTAAATTTATTTGTAAACATGTGGGTTGGTATGAATAATTGCCAACCATATAAATTGAAAAGAAAGCTTTTTGGATTCATTTGTTACAAAACCTAGAAACTTGATTTTTACATATTCTCATATTCTCTCAAAATCAAGAACACACACTCACATGTTTCTAAGCTTTAATTGTTGAGGATTTCACTTGGGTTTTGGTATCGATTTCTTCATCCTAGGTAATAAATTCCTTCTCTCTTTACTTTTAATCAACTTTATATTGATTTGGGAATTTTGTCATATTAGGGTTTAATGATTTGAACTTTGATTTCAACAAATTGATTCAGGGATTTTATTTCTAATGGTATGGGTTTTGAAACCCTTGAAGTCGATTTCATAATTTGGGTAGTATTGGGTTTTAATTGATTTGAATTGTTCTTTAACATAAACCCTAACTTTTGTGGATTGGGGATTTATGAATTTATTCTTGATTTGGTGTAGACCAAGTTGGGGATCGCCGACCGGAGTAGATTCGGTTGATTGGATTAGCGAATAAGGTTAGTAGTCGTGTTTACGCCCTCACCATTATCTGCTATTGTCTGTTTAATTGTTTGCGAAATTGATTAATTGATATAAACAAAAATCTGAATTGATTAGCATAATCTGTTGCATTTGATATGAACTGTTTGGGTATATTGCTGCCATATTATCTGTCTATGATCGGACATGCGAACTAGTGTCCTTATCTGTCTGCTATTTGTCTGTAATCTGAAATTGGAATTCTGTAATTTGTTAAAGTCCTATCCTAAGGTTAATACGATAAGACCAGCATGTTGTTAGGGAAAACTAGATGTATACATCGATGCGCGAAAGCGTATGTGGCCTTGATTGCCAACCACTTTCTGGATGCGACGGCATCACTTTTGGAGCTTTGCTCACTGTCTGGATGCGACGGCATCACTTCTGGGATCTTTGATCCACTTCTGAGGGTTTAACCCTGTCTATCTGTTTCTGTTCCCAATTTTGTTATTAAACTAAGGATAGGCCTGGTAAGTTAAACACCTAAATAATTGGGTAATCTGAACTCTGTGATTATGAACTATTTCTGCTTCTGATTATGTATGCGTGATATGTTTGGTTTGATTCTGTTGATGCTCGTTATTGTCTTTTGGGTTCTAACTTTGGGTAGTATGAATTGTGACTCCTAACTGGCTATAAGTGCTAGAATAGACCCAATTGGATAGCTAGACCTTGAACCGTGATTGACATAATCTGAACTAGGCTAAAAATGTGTCTAGTGTTCGTAACCGGACTGTATAGCGGACTAGGTACTCGATTGTCACTTAAAAACTAGAAAACTGAACATAGGATGGTCTCTAGCCGAGCTCCTTACCGAGATGGTTACCGAAATGCAATTCGGTTCGCTTTGAGATCATTAGATTCACTATCTGACCGAACTTCTTACCGAACTAGTTACCAAACTGTAGTTCGGTATGAGTCTCTGAAGATTGTTCAACCTCTCTGACCGAGCTCTTCACCGAGTTAGATACCGAATTACAATTCGGTGTGTGTCTGGGAGACTTCAAACTCTCTGACCGAGCTTCATACTGGATTAGGAACCGAACTATCACTTGAACCTTCCTTGGAATCGCTCTTTGACCGAGCTACCTACCGGACTGTCTATCGAATTACAATTCGGTAAGTCTGATAGTGCTCTTTGACCGAATTACATGCCGACTACTTACCGAACTACTATTTAGCTTCGGTCTCTCTTTTGAAAATAATTTGACAACTGTAAAGTCTTTTTCAGACGGTAAATGTAATAATCTGTAATAACTTATCTTAGATCACTTAAAGGGGATTATATTTGGGATAATTTGATTTGATAATCAACTTGTTTGCTCCTGTTTGTACCCCTTTGGTTGTTAACTAACCTGCATATGTGTGTGACATACTATCTGTTTAATAAGACACATTTGTGTGTGTTTGTTGGGCATTGGCTTACTAACCAGACATCGATACTCTGACAATTCGTTGTTTTCATTTTTGTTTTGTATACTTGAACCTTTTTTGGGAATGGAAATCTGCTGAGTTTAGACAATCACGTGGGATAGCAGGATATCACTAGCATCGAGCATCACATAGCATCCTTTCCAGACTGGATTGCACTTCTGTTTTACTTTAGCCAGACTTATTTCTGTATTTGTACCCGCTGCACCATGTTTTGGAGATTTGTTTTCAGATTATGTATTTTTGGAACATTGAGGGTTTGTTCTCGAATTATGTTGAAGTTGTTTTGAACCATTAACTTTTGAATTATAAAACTGTCTTTCAGATTTGATTTCCACTTTGTAAGTCTGCTATCGGTACATCTATTTATTTCTGTATCTGTAACGTCCCAATTTTGGGGCTAAACGTTTATAGCTTTTGGATTAAAGTTGATTTTTCAAGATATTGATTCCTTTCATGTAACTTTTGAAAGTTCTTAAATATTGAATTGGTATTATTCATCTTTGGAGTGCTCTAAGAATGTTTAATGGTATTCTAATGTTTATATTTCGAAAATTGAAGCGAAAACGAAGCGGAACGAAAGAAGGAATAGAAGTGCGCAGCACTGGCCGCGCTGGCTACATAAGCTTTATGTAGCCAAGCTTGTCGCCAGCGCTGGTGACAAGGGCCTATGTCGCCAGCGAGCGAATTTTGCAAAATTGAAGTGTTCTTCTCGGTGCGCCTTGGCGACATAAGGCCTATGTCGCCAGCCTTGTCGCCAACCACCAAAATTGGGTTTTAAAAACCTAAATTGGCCGAATCCTCTTCATTCGCAACCTCTCTCTCGAATTCTCTCGTCTCGCAAGTGTATTCGTGTTTTCGTCACCGTTTATTGCTCGTTCATTTAGCTCCTCTTCGCGATTAGGATAGATTTCGATTACCGCGCCCTACGTATTCGATCGATTGCCTGATTGAGTTATCATTTCTTGTCCTTTGATAGGCGAAGCGGAAGGTGCTGTAGAACGTACCGGTGACGCCTAGCTAATTGACGTCGGAAGAAAGGTTAGCAACGTCGTCTTGAACTCCATATTGGATGTTGTTTCTTTTATGAGTTGTGCATTAAACCGGTTAATAAGATAATCACTTGAATGGACAATTGGATAGGATTGGATAGTAAATGATAGAATGATATTGGTTGCCGTATTGCTAGTTATTGTTGATATAGAACTATTAGTGAGTCTATTGCTTGTTATACTTAGGCTTTGGTTAGCTAGAGCTGAAAATAATTGGATAAGGCACTAGTAAAGTACCTGTCACATATTGCTTGAAAGCCAATGTATTGTTATAATGAAACGAACGATTGTTAAATGTAAATTTGTATGTTTGAACACTTAACTCATTGATACGATTGCCCTAGTCATGGTTGAAATAGTGATGGAATGACATGTCATTAGGGGTACCCGAGATATCTCAACCTATTGAGCAAAATAGGACCTTTGGTTTAGCTAACCAGATTGAAAAATTGAGTGACGCCTCCTATTGGGTGTGACGGCACCACCGCCTGCGGGCATATTGTTATTGGTGGTCTTCGGACCTAATTAATGGGATTCTAAGGTAGTAGTCTGTCCCGAGGGGGAATAAATGGCTCTACGGATCTCGGTCTTCGGACCATATTGGTGGCTTCGGCCAAATTGGCTCCGTTTCATTATTAATACTAGATTAGTGGCAGTCAATTAAAACTGGAAATATAAATTGTTTGATATTGTGTGATGATTGCTAGTGATTAATTTGATGGATTGGAGAATTCCTAAACGAAGTTTGAGGTCATAATTGGACTTTGATAATATTGAACACACCTAATGAACATAATTAGTTTTAGTGGACTATCTCACTTTATTGAACCGAAATGGCTTTAAACTTGGGTGGGATTTTATTTTTTTCCATTGATTGCTAGATTTAGGTGCATATGTGTGCCTCCTTATCATTGCATGTTTAAAAGAAGCATTGTGTGTGTTTATTGGATTATGACTTGCTAACCAGACATCGATAGTCTGACGTTGTCTTTTCTTCCATTTTCTTGTCTATCTATTGAAATGTGAAACAGATGATCGAGCAGATTAGAGTTTCGAATATTCCCCATCAAAGCATGTTGATCTTTTTCTACATTTAGAACTTTTCAATTGAACTCATATCTTATTTCTGCATTTGTTATTTAAGGAGGATTATAAACTATTTTACTTTGCTATTTGAACTTATTTGGTTTAAATGATTTAAATGAGATCGTAAAACAATATTTTGGATATTATATATTTTTTTGTTTCAGGACAGGTTATTATCAAATGATTGTTTATCATCATACTGCTTTCGAAACAGGATATTGAATTCATATTCCTTTACCTATTATAAAATGTTTTCCGCACTTAAATGAAAGAATGTAATGTAACAAATTGTTAATGTGGCGCTCCGGCTTCCGTTCATGGCTTCGCCGTGGCCGGGGGTTGGGTGTTACATTTGTTGGTATCAGAGCACCGATTCTCGGTTGCTTCTTATCGGTGTGCTTGTATGCATTAGTGTATAGGAATTGTTTTGTAAAATATTTTCAAATGTCATGACATAGCATTCATATCATAAAGTCTAATGCTCGATCACTTGTGACTGTTTCAGATAGTAGAACAAATCCGGATTATAGCCAGAACACGCTGTAACCCTAACGAAAACCCTTCTGGTTCTAGAGCTCCTGGAAGCGATAGAACTGTCGATAACGAAGAGCCATTGGATGCTAATGTGGCTCAAGCGCGGGCATTTGAGCATATTGCCCAGTTCATGGAAGCGTTTTGTGGTGGTCAATTTGGAGGACCAGCTAGGCAAGAAAGGCTAGTAGGAGAAAGGTTTCCCAAGAAGAAGATTGAACTCTTCAAGGGTACTAGTGCAGAAAGCTCTGAGATGGCAGAGAACTGGTTGGAAGATATGGTTAGGGTCTGTGATGAGATCCACTGCACTGATGAGGAAAAATTTGAATGCTTGGTATCTCTGCTCAGAAATGATGCTACCAAGTGGTGGGAGTCGGTTGTCCTCACTAAGCCTGAGGAGGAAAGGACCTATGAATTCTTTCGCACTGAATTCCGGAAGAATTATGTGGGTCAGGTGTACTTGGATAAGAGAATGATGGATTTCATTAACTTGAAGCAGAGGGACAAGTCAGTGATGGATTATAAGCTGGAATTTGTGAAGCTCAGCCGCTATTGCCCAGAGTTGGTACCGAATCCTAAAGAATGGTGCCGCAAGTTTGAGGAGGGGTTGAATCTCGAACTCTAGCAGGATTTACTCACTCTTCGGACTGAGAACTTCAATGATCTCGTTGATGCTGTATTGAGGGCAGAACAGCTTCATAAGCGCGTTAAGGGCATCAGTCGAAAAGCTGGTGAGACAAAGAGTGCAGGGCCTTCGATGGGTAATAATCCGAATAAGAAGGCGAAAACTCAGAGTCAAGGAGGCTATGGAGGTGGCGGTGCTAGTTGGCCACAGAATAACAATAAGGGACCTGGAAAGCAACCTGCATCATCTGTTGCTAGTGTTCCTTCTCTTGGTGGTTCTAATATGGATGCTCCATTGTGTAACTACTGTGGCAAGTTGCATAGGGGTGAGTGCAGTAAAGCTTCTGGTACTTGCCTTCTGTGTGGTGAACATGGTCACTTTGTGAGGGATTGTCCCCAGAATTCTAGAGCACCACGAAAAGCGACTCCATCTGAAGCAGTGTCTGTTCAGAAGAATGTCAGATCCGCTCCTACTGCTGCTCAGAGTGGTCATCGTAGTGGAGCACCATCTGGGAATGCTAATAGAACTGAAGGGTGTGCTCCTGCGCGTACTTATGCATTGAGGGGACGTGATGATGTTGATACTCCTAATGTGATCCCTAGTACATTTTCTATCCTTAATGCTCCTGTTTTCACTTTAATTGATCCTGGTTCAACGATGTCCTACATGTGCAGTAATGTATTGGCTGATAAGGGTTGGGAGACTTCTAAGATAGCTTTCGACATAGTTGTTACCAATCCTTTAGGGAATAATATGGTTGTTAACAGAGAGTATAGGGATGTACCTCTAGTGATTCAGGGTAAGACTTTCAAGGGTCATTTATTGGAGATGAAAAGCCCGGAGTTTGATGTGATATTGGGAATGGATTGGTTATCCTGTCATGGGGTAATATTGGATTGCAGAGCTAAACGGTTTACGTTACAGTCTCCAAAAGGAACTATAATGGTATTGGGGGATCGTAGTGGAACGGTAAAAGGGGTTATCTTTGCAGCTTTGGCAGACAGATTGATGAGGAAGGGTTATGAGGCTTATCTAGCTCACATAATCGATGGTAGTAAGAAGCGATCGGATGGGAAGTTTATACCAACGGTTTTTGAATTCTTAGATGTATTTTCAGAAGAACGGTCGTGTTTGCCATCGGAGCGTGAAGTAGAGTTTTCAGTAGAGCTCATTCCGGGAACAGCTCCCGTATCTATGGCTCCTTACCGGATGGCTCCAGCTGAATTAGAGGACTTGAAGGTTCAATTGATATAGTTAAATTTCAAACATGGGATTTTGATTGCATTCAGCCGCAGGCATCAAACCCCTGCCTCTAACAGGCAGTCTTGGTTACAACCCCTCAAACAGGCTATGCAAGACGTAATTCATGTTGGCCAAACAAAGCAGCATTCGACCATAATTGAGAAACACCACAGTTATCAATCTCAGCTTGATGAGCCCACAACTCAATCTCCGGGCCCACAACTCAATCTCCGGAGAATTGCTGCTGCTTAATCTCTGACGGACTGTCGCTAAAAATAACATTAGTTGGATACATCGACCTATTTTCTGATGAAGAGGAAAATGTAGCCCAAATGTCGATGCTTTTTGCTTATGCAATCAATAAAATTAGCAAAATCTCTATCAAACCATTTCCTACCTTCTCTGTTATCTCTAATTTTGGTATATTATTACGCTCATTCAACTACTACATTAGCCACTTCTACGGTTAGAGGTAGCATCTAGAATCCTCTTTTGTTATCGACCAAATATGAATAATTAGCAAAATAATAATGTATGAGTTGTTTAAGATGACACACAGTGAATACACAAGTGAATGTTCAAAAAACAGTCAACGTAAATATTTTATTAAACCAACAGTCCCTACGTTTTTAAAGTTACAAACTTACATTATCTCTATAATGATTACCCTCCTTTGGTACTCTATGATCGATTAAGTTATGTCATGATGTCTGAAGTGCAATCGCCACCAGGATATCTCATCTCAAGGGTCAAAGACGAACCATCGGGTCCACTTATGAAGTCGAGAATGAGTGAGGTTAATAGACCCTCTTTTCTCAGTATCAATATCAAGCTTCAACACACGTGATGCTTTCTTCATTAACTCTGGATTAAATCGGTGATCTTGTGCAGAGTTTTGTAATATAGAGTCATTTCTTGTCCAAGCTCAGCTGAATTATCTGAGAAATCAACATCCAAAATAAAAGACTATTAAGATAAGAATGGCACAGTCTTGGATCTCCGAAACTTCAGCCTGCCAACTACCATCTTCAGTCTCAGCAATTACAAGGCTTCCTTTCTAAAATAATCCCTCTACCTAAACTTGGCCAATCAATATTGGGTGCTTTGGTCATCATTATTGTATTGCCCGAAGTCTCCACGAAGTTAGTTAGCAAAGTAAAGAAATGATAATCTAAAGATATCAGAAAATTAGTTATAAGCTCTGCCATTTCTGAAATGATTTGAGAATCACTCATTGAATATCCATGATTCCATAACAAACCACTATATGTCAATGTAGTTGATGTAACTTCTCTGCAGCACAATAAGTTATTCAATTGACTAATTATCATACAAGTGCAAATTTAGAAGCGATTATCAATGACTGTGGAGTCGCGGACTTAGGTGAATCAAAGCCAGGCTTGTTTGATACTGATCATTTACAGGCAAATCCTCTGTATAAATTTTGTCACATGGATAATGGTGTGACTTACATGTATGCTCTGATTTCAATGGAAATCAGGTACTCCATTCTACTATTCCTGAGTGTAGCGTATCATTTCCGAGATTGGAGTACACTTCACCACTTCCTGAAATGCCAATCTGGAGGAAAACAGAAGACATTTCTTCTCTGTCAGTTCTAGTCGAAGTCAATCATGGTTTTAAAAAAAATTGCTTGCTATGGATACCACATTTACCCTTCCAGATGATGGTGATCTAGGACAATGAAGAGTATTTCCTGGGGGTTCTAATCAACACAATTCAGTAACAGAAAGCTATCAACCTTAAAACTGAAGGAAGATAACACAGATGTTGCATTGGTGAAGAATAATAGTCACTGATTTTCTTATTCACAACCCAACTTTTGGCTCTAGTAGCAATGAGAAGATATTTAGTTGTGTTTGATAAGAATCTGATGATATAGCAACAACAACACTAGCCTTGTTAGGATTACATACTAATACAGTTCCCACATCTCTCTTTTCCGCTATTGTGTCTTTTCTTAAAAGCCCAATCAAAGCTGGAATTGCTGTTGGATGTGCTCCAATTGTGATCTTACTATCATATATTATCGACAGGCTAAAGATTGTTGCTGCAGCGTTCTCTCCTTCCCCCTATCAAACCGAACTCTATGAGTTTTAATGAAATATCGAGAAGGTGATGAGTTAATGGTCAGATTAGCAGAAGAACAATAAAGATAAGTGTTGAACCATTTTTCCTGAGACATTCCTTACCGAACCTATAAGCAAATATTCTATTATCCACCTTTGGATTCCTCCAATTCCATTTACTTCATCATTTTTCTCTGCTCAAAGTAACCGGTGTATTCATTACCGATGAGATCGTGTTGACTAATGTATACACCGGGTACCCATGTAGTTATTGAAATAAATGAATCATGGTCATGGTGTTTGCTTTTCTTCTTCTTTACAAGAGCAAGTTCAAATGTCATAACAATTCTTGTTGTTTGCAGTCTATTTCACTTTCCTATATTTGATACTCTCTGAAATAGCAGTAGAGAATAGTGAATTGGACATGAATGGTAGTAGAAACACATAATCAGTCTTAGCCATTATTTTCCTAACAAGCAATGTTATGGTTGATCCAAGAGAGTGACTAGCTATCTAGACATTGGAACTACCTAGTAAACCAACCATGTCTCTAATAGCTTGGATCACGATTTTAACCTAGATAATTTATGTAGAGCGTTTCAAAGTATGAGTAGATCCAATTTAAGGTCTCTTCTGAACGTGTCTCGTTTGATCAATTTCCCTCTAAAGGCTATGACACAAACGTGGTGGTAGACTTTTTGGTGTTGTTGATAAGTTATTGGAAGTCAATTTATAGATGCCATCAAATATGGAATCATCAATGTTTTCTTTAAGCGAATGATGGATCTTGAAATTGAAAAATCCCACCACGGGGGTGCAAGTGCTTCTCAACCTTCTCGCTCAATTATGTATACACCTTGAACTAAACAAGCTGGCACAGAACTTCTATATTCTTCAGTTGTCCTGTGAATATTCAAGTATCATTCTATCAGAACTATATTATGAGCTAGTCAATTATGAATACTAATGAGAACAAGCCATAAGAAAATGAAGGCGGCCCATGCTTCGAACTCTACTGTACTTTTTTACAAACTTTAAACACCTTCGAGAGACCGAGCTTGATCTTCAAACGGGCAGCAACTTTTATGACCCCTTTTGTTTTCCATCAAAGAACAAATAGACTCATCCATGACCGTCCTCTTAGCCTACTAGACAATGTGTTCGGCCTCCAAGAATGCGAACGCATTCTTTTCACTTTCCCTTGCCCATTCTTCAGGGGACTGTCCCAATTTCGGCCGCAGTCACCGCTTTTCCTTTAAAACGATCGACTTCTCCTTAAACGATTATCAACCTTAATAATAGAGAGAACCACCTGCATATACGACCGAAAAAAAGGGGTGACTTAGTAGGTAACCCAAAGGAAAAGGAAAAAGTAAGACTAACTTATCTGAAAAGCGCGAGTGGCATCAAAAATCACCCTTTTACAATTTGCAATGGACCAGAAAAACTCTTCATAGCCCATCAATCGACGTTGTCCATCCTGATTCTATTAAATCTGAACATAACTGGCGCCGACAACGGCCGTAACGGATTTCGGCTGTAATATTATATTAACGCAATGAGAGCACTGTAAAATATGTTTCGATTAAATGTATTCACCTACTACCGCTTCACCTTACAAAGACATTGAGTGCTCCATAAGTGTCGGTATTAGTATGATGGGACCGTAGTTGCTTAGACAATGAAGGCATATATAGTATCTCTTTTAGCGATCAATATCACTCCATTAGAAATCTAGTCGTTAAAATAGTCACTATGGATTCTACTGATAATAACACGTTTGTTGTGGACATAAGGCTGGAACATTGAACATTGAGATGCCCGAAATGGCAGGCCTCAGTGTCGATGGTCCATCGCTTGTGTTGCAATTGGAATCATCAATAGATAGGAAGTTCACATGTTGTTGGATCTTAAATGGTTCTTACGCTTCCTGTAAACTCAATTTTGGAAGTGTTTCTATTGTTTCTAGTGATGGAGTTGTTACTACTCCCATGTATATGTGAGCCATCAACCCTTTTATTACCTGACGATTGAATCGTTTAATATGGAAGACAAAGAAATCTCATTTGCTTTTCCATATTCCGAGTAGAGTTAGGAAAAAGGGGCACCTCAGAAGTTTCGGTCGTGGGAGCTTTGTTTTTCATTTTTTCTCTTTCTCTTATCCAACCTTTCGGGATGACATTCAATTTGATCTAGTGTTTTATCAAAAATAAGCATTATACTCCTGAATCAATTAAAATTTTAATTCAGAAGTGGGGCTAACTGTTAGGCCCATTTCATCATTAAGGGATTTTACCTTAGGCCGAAGGGTATTTTTGATATGTGACCGAAGGCTAAGGGACCATCAACTATACTTGGGTTTGTCTTGGACTGCATTCTATTGGAATTGTTTCGGTCCCAAATGTTTCGGTCAAAGTCCATGAACTCTCAAGGTTCTTAATCTTCGGATGCAAATCTACGGATGCAAGTAGATTATACCTTCTGCGACCGCATATTCAAAGGTTCCGCCTATACAGTCGCACTTATCTCGGATCTTCTACATTTCTTCACAGCTGTCCTACAGGTGGCTTTTTAACCAACTCATGATTACTTTTCGACAGCTCTTATAAAGATGGTTGATGGTCAACGAGTAAAACGGACTGAGATCTCACGCTCTATGTGAAATAATTGACCGGAGAAAGGAGACATCGCCCACCCTCGGGTTCTTGGTCTATACCAAAATTTACCCTAACAATAATAATAATAATCTCAGGTGGTTATTAATGTAATACTATTACTTATGCTTAAATAAATAAAATCTGCAGAATCCTGAAATTACTAGGGGGGGGGAGGTATATTATACAGCTAATTAAATCGGTTAAGAAAATAGCTAGTGGGTGTGGTGTCATGCTCTTGGACTTGGATGTATATAAAAATGGAATCTTCCGAAACTCAACCTAAACAGAAACCCTGTCCACCAACGTCCAAACCACAATACCATTACCATAGTTGTGTTGTTCTTCTTGTGGGTTGGATTGTATTGTATTGGTTTTTTTCGCTTATCTCATCGCTCATGGTCATGGACTTCAAACTTGTTGACTGGGAGCACGAATCTTTTCCTGCTTACCGTGATTTCACGGTCCTTCCTTTCTTTGCTCTTCTTTTCCCAACTGTTCGTTTCTTACTCGAAAGACTCCTATTTGAGGTAATCTTCTTTTCTTGACCTAGATTAGATTAGATTTACTTCATCAATAGATTCCACTCTTATAAATATTGTAGTTTTTTCTTCGGTTAGATCCGATCGTTTTACTGTTGAATATATAATTTCGCAATCGCCTAATTGTTGAAGGATTGAAGATCTATTTCGGCAGTATTGAAATTGTGAAAATGCTGAGTTTTCGACTTTCGTCCTGTGTTTCTGAATTAGTGGTTCATTAGATCGAGTTTTGCTTACTTTGGATGAAGAATTTTCTTTTTTGATGCCTTCATGTTACTTTTTATGTTGTTTATTTTATCTTCACTAATCCATAAGAAGCCCTTTACTTTAAGCCACTTTTTGCTTATGGGCATTGAGGTGATGGGCTTGAACTTTTACTTAGTGATTAGGGACTTGCTAAATAGATGTGGTGGTCTTTAAGGCAAATAGATTTCTATTAGATGAGTAAAAAGAGTTAAGTGTAACTTCAAATTGTGTTGACAGATTCTTAAGTTGATGGGTTTAAGTTATGATGAACAAAAATTGAGTACAGACATTTTAGTTTTGGTATGTTTAAAGATGAGATGATAGCATTCCCTGGATGATGTGGAGATTGGGGCTTGCCATGTTTATACTATGATATGATACGGCAGAGAATTTGGATGGGAATATTGAAGATATGATTCAGGCTAACTGGGTTCTGAGGAAAGTGGCTCCTTTTCCTTTATGATATTAAGATGCTGACTTTATGTTATATGATATTAAGATGCCTACTTCCTATTTGAGAGCTGGGTTCCAGAGAATTTGTTGAAAGCTAACTTTTTCAGATATGGTTGACCTAGGTATGTTATATGGTAATGAAAATTGGGTTAATAAGAGACGACAAATTTGTAGGACAACAAAGATTTGACTATTTTCCAGTCAATTACTATGTGACACTCTCTTCAATCTTGACAGTGATGTACTTTTTTTTCTTTTGTTGTCTTGATCCTGTTTTTCCTTGTTCAATGTCATTTCATTGCCCTTTTCATATTTTCTCATTTATATCATAACCTAATCACACATGCCCAATTTACTTCCTTATTGCAGAAAGTGGCTAGAAGATTGATTTTTGGAAAGGAGACACATGAAGTTGATACTAATGAAAGAAGAAAGAAGATTAGAAAATTTAAAGAATCGGCTTGGAAATGTGTATATTATCTTTCTGCTGAGATTCTGGCTCTCTCTGTAACTTATAATGAGCCTTGGTTTACAAGCACCCGAAACTTCTGGGTTGGGCCAGGAAATCAGGTGTGGCCTGATCAAAAAATCAAGTAAGTTTTTCTAAATTATAATGCATTTGTTTTCTTTTACTTTTCTCTATGAGGAATTGAAATTGTCTGCGTTTAACTCAATTGGGAAAGTAGCATTACAGGTTGAAGTTGAAGGGGTTATATATGTTCGCTGCCGGATTTTATACATACTCCATATTTGCTTTGATGTTTTGGGAGACAAGGCGTTCTGACTTTGGAGTGTCCATGAGTCATCATGTTGCAACACTTGTTCTTATTGTGCTATCATACGTAGCTAGGTATGCTGTTGCTTAGTTGTTTTCTGTTTCCTTGGTTGTTCTTTTTTACTAGAGCTAGAAAGATCGTAGAAGTGACAGCCTTCTTAAAAAACATTTGTTATTATTACAATTGTGCTTCATTTACTTCCTGCAGATTTTCTCGAGTTGGTTCGGTTGTTCTAGCAATTCACGATGCCAGTGACGTGTTTTTGGAGGTGGGGAAGATGTCTAAATACACTGGGGCTGAAGGAGTGGCAAGCGTTGCATTTGTTCTTTTTGTTCTGTCTTGGATCATTCTACGCTTAATATACTACCCTTTCTGGATCCTTTGGAGTACAAGGTCAGCAGACATTGTGATTTCTAAATGTGTTCTCTTATTTTACAGTTGGAGTTGCTTGGTTCCTATATGGTTGTCTGCTAGGTTTAACAATAATTTTGTTCTGCGGAAACTATTACAGTTCTTGCAGGTGAGTTGTCTTGCATTAGTTGATATAATGATGTCATACCCTGATTTGTCTACTGAGTATAGTTAAGGAAATCTGAGTTCTGCTGATTATTAGTCTTGCAAGGGTTGTTGATGAAATCTTTCTTCTCTCAGTATTAAGGAGATTCATGGGAAGGAACAGCCTATTTTCTACCTAAGAAATCAAATGTTAAAAAATCTATCTCATTATGCAGATAGCTTCATGTCATTGGTAATCTGTCTTTTAGAGTAAAAAGTACTAATCTGTAACATGAGTTTGATGTTGTCCTGTACCATTTTGCTCAACATCAAAATGTCTTAGTAATGAGCTAATTTCATCAATTTGTTATGGTCAGTATTTTGCAGAATTAAAATAAATACCTGATTTTTTGTCACTTTTTATACTGTATGGATGAAATGTTAAATGATGAAACCTGAGTCTATACTGTTGAATTTAATAATATATCCTTTTCAATATTTCTGAAATGGCAGCTATGAAGTTATTCTGACCTTAGAGAAGGACAAGCATCCTGTGGAGGGGCCGATATACTATTATATGTTCAATACTCTACTATTTTGCTTGCTTGTTCTTCACATCTACTGGTGGGTCTTGATTTATCGGATGCTTGTCAAACAAATCCAAGCTAGAGGCAAAGTTAGTGAAGATGTTCGATCAGGTAATAACTTTCTTGTACCTTGAGTTTGTATGTTAGTCTTGCTAGGTAAATGCATAATTTATGCAATGAAAAATACAATTTCCAGGAACTATTTTGGCTGGAAAACTTTTGAATAAAATAATTATTATTTAGACAAACCAAGCAATGGAGGGTTTGTTAAGCATGTCAGTTTAGAGGGAAACTTTTGCTTTAGAACTCATTTATTGGCAGACATTAGGAAGAATGATGAGGGGCTTGATGGTATTATTTAATTTTTATGTTGACTTCCATTATTTCCTGCAGATTCTGAAGATGAAGACGAACACGAAGATTGATGTGAAGACAATCTTGGTCTCTATTTATTCCTGCACAGGTAGCCCTGACATAAGAAGATAAAATAGCTTTTTCGTGTTCATGGAGAATGAGTGGATAAGATTATTAAGTGTAATTATGAACTAGTATCAAACATAAATTTTCTAAGCTTTGATGTAAAATGGAGGCTGAGTTCAATTGGCTTAGCGG
Source organism: Cardiospermum halicacabum (assembly GCA_031304145.1). Lineage (NCBI taxonomy): Eukaryota > Viridiplantae > Streptophyta > Magnoliopsida > Sapindales > Sapindaceae > Cardiospermum > Cardiospermum halicacabum. Next base: position 17,794,839 of record CM062395.1, read on the forward strand.
AGCTAGATATGACTTGGTTCAGTAGAGATAATTGTATTGTATTTTCATTTCAGGATAACTTTTAGATTATTCCATTTTCTCTTTGTATCTACAGGTGCAAAACAACTGCGGTGCAGATCAGTTATAGTGTTGGTGAAGATAAGGGAAAAGTTACCAAACAGATTATTTGAAGGTAAAGAGAGAATTGTATACTGGTATCAAGTGTAGAGCAGAGGGGGTACAATTCTTCATCTGAGGCTGTTTCCACTAGTGATTTTATGTGACAAAACATTTACAGCTTTATGAGCTAATCTGAGAACACCTAAGCATTTCAATTGATAGGATATTCTTACTGCTTGCTGATGATGATGAGCAGGTTTCGTTTATGTTGTAAAAGTTATAAATAAATTTTTTTGGTTGCTCTTTGGAAATGGTGGTCTCCCTCTATGATTGGCTTAACAGGATCTGATGTTAGTTTTGATGGTATCTCATGAGCAATGTTAAATATTCCAGCCTGCTCTGTCGAGGCATTTTCGGAAGTTACCGATTTGAGCCACTTAAGTCGTTAAAATTGAGTCTGTCTAAATCAGTTTAGGCCCAGCTAAATTCAGTTTAGGTCCGATTATGTTCCGTGATCGTGAAGCCCCTGTTTCATTTTCGATTTTCTTAAAATGCTAATTCAAGGTTTCATTTTTCGATTTTCTTAAAATGCTACTTCAAGGTAGTTAAGGCGCAAATTATTTTCTGCATAATTGTCAATTACACGTGGTATCATGATTAGGTAACATGATGTTCTATATTTCAATAATGGAATGCATATAAGCATTTAATAACTCACGGTATGGCTCTTGTATCCTAAATGTAAAATTTTAAGTATAAAATGTCAATATCATATCCCTCGGTATATATAAAACTTATTACGATATGGTGTGTATTTTTTTTTTTTTTTTTTTTTTTTTTTTTTTTTTTAAGATGCATGTAAACCTTAAAAACCTTAATTAGAAATGGGTGGAAAACATACCATGGGTGTCTATTTTTTTTCTTTTTTTTTAACCACATAGACACAATCATATAATACTTTTATAATGTAGGTACTATTTTTTTTCCGAGCACAAAACAAGAGAACCTGCTCATGTAAAGACATAACTATTATATTTGTTCTAAATTACATTTAGCGAAAGATTAATCTACAACAATTTAAGTTAATGGATACTATTCGTGCGAACAATGTTGTTACGAAGCGATGCAAGACTATTCGGGATATCTTTTAGATAACGATCAACATCTCCTTTGCAGAGCAATATCCTCCATAAACTTACAGACAAATTGCCCGCAAGATGTACATGTAGACATATTGGCACAATTAGAAACCATGTAACTTACTGTGCTTGTGTTTTTTAAATTAATAACATATACGATGGAACCTATGAGTCATATTGTGTGGCTATCTGATTTAGATGTACATAACGAAGCGTTCATATTCCACCCTTCCAACTTGGTCCTACACCATGTGCTTTGTAGAACCCTACCTCATTCAACAACCTCGGAAAAATGTAAAAAATGCATGTGCATTTATCGGGCAAGGCAGTGTCCAAGTTTCTGTCCGCCATAGAATCGATAACTATTACCCGCCCATCAAGCAAGTTTAACAGCACAACACCCAATAATTTTTCCATACGTTTGCTGGAAAAACCACCTGCAGACATCAACATACATCCTCAGCAAATGAAATTATAAAATTATCAGCAATTTTCAAACCAAAAAAATACACTCACATTTGACAGAACATTCCAACGTCAACATATATTCTCATCCTTGTCTTCCCCTAAGACAACATTCTCCAGATACCTGTCCACATTATAAGATGCTAAACTTTTGGGTGACTTCAAATAATTGTCAAAAACACCATACAATCTAAGGAATAAAGTACTTCTAATGACACCAACAGTATCAAAAATCATCATGTTCAAATCATGCGTTAATGCTATGACAAACATGTTGATGTCATTGCCCCGAAACCATTCAAAGAAATCTAATAATTTTTACAAAACGCTTTGGACTTATGTTTATATGTGTAGTTATAGACCTCTTGTGATTATTTACAAAACCAAAATCAATTCAAACACCACCACCAGAAAATTAAACAAACAAAAAAACCTTTAATTAAATGCTTCAATTAACTTACCTAAAAGATCTCTTGCCACTTAGAAAATCTTCCAACAATTTTGGTTTTTCCACGTGGGTCCGAGCCTTCTGACGAACGAGCAATGGAATGACATTGCCTATAAGATCGCCTAACATGGTTTTCCTGACTGGTAAATTATCTGCTGGCCACTCATAAACAGACTTCTGTACCTTTGGTACAGATTTCTTACCTATTACCAAACAATCCTCCTCTAAACTAGGCAACTGCACAATCTCTTTCCTCTTTCTTGTGACTCTACCGGGGGCTTCCAATTCTATAGAATTTTTTCTAACTTTCTTATTTCTACCATTTCTGGTGAATGGAGTCTTCGTGTACATTAACTTTTTCCCCAGTCTATCACTTCTTCTAGGACTATGATCCTGAAATTAATTCACATAAAATGATTGGCAACAAATTTCATACGAATAGGGATCATTAAACAAATCACATAAGGTATTGAAGATATGCCTGTGACACCTTTTTACGCGCTCTGGGGACTTTTTTGTGCCCGACGTTATCAAAATTCCCATCAACGAATTCTTACACTTCACTTTTTTCGTGTATAGGCATTTTTCCTTTCCTCTTGTCTGTACTTGCTTCTCCACCAATAACTGGTGGCTGGAATTTCTCATCATCATCCTCTACATCCTCTTTAACATTTTCAGCATTTTGATATTCTTCAGCTTCATCCTCTTTCCCAGAATTCTTCTTTTCCACCTATTTCTCTTCATTGACATTCTTTAGAAGCTCACCTCCCTCACCAGCTACATCTTCAGTTTCCATGTAATGGCTTCCTTTTGCACCAAAAATGCGTGGATCCTTGCCACAATTTGTTTCCCTCTCGGCAACATTTTCATTCAAATCTAATAATCGAACAGCCCATCGCATCCCTCCTACACCAAACAGGACACCATGGCCAGCAAATTAATTATGGTATTTTCTGTATGTGGCCTATCTTCCTCACCAACGTGCTTGCTCATTTCCATTGCATTTTTACCGACCATACCACCTACATTATCCCCTTGTGCAACTGGTTCAGAAACACCACCAATGTCTATCCCATGATAAACTTTTTCGACTTCATTAAGTCTGTCTTAAAATAGAGTGTACAAAGATCCCATAGTTCCAGCATTTTCCTCCAGCCATTGCAATCTTAACCGATTATCAACTTCTATGGCCAACTAAATCCTTCGAAACGCATTCTATTGTTTATTTCAATCCATTTGTAGCTTCCACCTCTCATCTTGTTCCCTCTTCCACACGAGAACTTCATTCCATCTCTTTTCTTTCCCTTCCTTCCATTTTAAGAGCTCATCAATGCAAGAAATTTGCTCATTTCCACCTTACAACATTTTTAAGTAAGTTAATAAGGCTACAACACCCCTTATAAGAAAGGATATAAACTTACACTAAACAAATTTAGTTCTAATATTACCTGTCCTCCAGTAGTATTAGATTGGCTGATGATGATTTCCTACCACGCTTTGTAGTAGTGTTGGACGATGGCATTGCTCCTTCATCTAAAACATGGTCAACCTAAGGCTCCCAATCACTTGAAGGTTCTTCTTCTACAACATCCGCCCTTAGATTATTTGGATCAATAATCATGTCTGAATTAGCCAACAAGTGTTTCAAGTATCAACTCTCATTCTCATCATCCATTAGTTCTAGTGTTCGATGAACCCTTACCTAAGACAAGTCAAACGTCAACATATATACATAATGAAAATACTGAATTTATACCGAACACTATTCCATTCATATGTTACCTCCATAACATCATCCAACTGCTTCTAACCAATATCATCCAGTGACCATCTCAAACACCTTGGTTCTAGTAGAGGATTTTTGTCCATTTCCCTTGCCTTCAATTTTTTTCCTCATATGAGGGAAAGCTTCAACCAGCCACCACTAAAATTGAACAAATCAATTATCAACCAAGTGAGGCAATATAAAGGTAACTGTAATAAATACTGTAATTAAACATACCATAAATGCAAATAGTCATCCTCTTCCTGTCCTTCCTCTCTCTGGATGATCCAACAAATCTCGCATCTTCAAAGTCTTTAACTCAAATAGTGTGTTTGAAAATACATAAGTGTCTCATGCAAATCTCTGGAATCGGTACAAATCCTCTACCAATATCCACAACAAATTTGAAACTACTCTGTTCTCCCCATACCCAACTAACACAACATGGATTGTCACTAAAAAAATCATTCTTTTAGCATCATCTACATCTAATCTTCTCCTTCTCAAAATATTTAGAACATTATCAATCTTGACACATCTCTGTTTCAAAGGCCACAATCTCCTACTGATATTATCCCTTTTAAGTACTTCACTCTCCAGCTTTAGATCTGACTTTCGAATCTTCCACCAAATCTTAAACTGGTTACGAGTGCAAACTCCTGCTTCCCAAACCGGTGAAGAGCCCCATTAAATTTAAATCACATTTCATCAACCGGTTGATTTAGCTTTAATACTTCCAACAATAATTTCCCATAGAATACTTAATCTTTAAAACCGGATCGCTCTACCCATTCAAAAAATTTCCAAAATGGACACTTCTTAATGAATGTTTTTAGTTTATATCTACGAACTGATCCGTTAAGAAGCTCTACCAGCTCATTAAGCCTGCCTATGTTGTTTACCTTCTGCTTAGTAATAACTCTAGGTTCATCCCATACATAACTAGCTTTCATATCCCCCCGATAAAAATTAAGAAATAAAACCAAAGAATCTCATATTAATACATAATAAACACTAACTCACCTACATTGAATTATTCAAATCAAATGGATATAACTAACCTGTTCTCCAGCCATCTACACATGATAAGATTATTCAAACGGGTACAACCTGAAACATATTATTAATATTAACATTTTAATTTCAAGTTTACTCCACTGCCATCACCAAACACCCTAACAATTTCCTATGGTCAAATTCTCTCATTCCACAAGCTATACACCATGTTAAAAAATAATAAAAACCAATCATATAAATAATGAACCAGTCCTGCTACTCATCTACTGTACTGCAGATCTATTTCATTAAATAATAAAAAGATGCTACATAGATGATGCCTAATAACATGTCACCACCTCATACACTTTATCCATGCATCAATTAAAGACATTAACAATATTTATGTGGAGTTCAACTTCCATCCACCATAGTAGACACCATTACACAATATTTTTCCATTGACATATGACTTCCTATATATACATTGCTCATTGTTTCACATTTTTCCTTAAAACTAAAGTTAAAATAATTGAATGCCACGTAAAACACAACTCTAAATAAGGTAAATAACATATAGTCACATTTGTGTCACGTGGATAACTTATATTTAACGTTATCTAACATGCCTCATATGAAACAACTTCACTCATATCTATGGCTCATATTTAACATGACTACAAATTTTCAACAACACCTGACTACACTCCATTGCATTTATGTAATAGCTTCATATAAAACAGCTTCAGATGTAAAGCACTACAAATACTGACACAACCACAACACCACCACAAACACTTGCAATTGCCAGAAAGAAATACATTGTAATTTAAGTTTAAACAGTAGTTCACATTTTACCAAAAACACAAACCAATCAACCAAAAGAGATATACATAACCATAAGCACCTAACTTGTATCTGTCCTACCATAAAAACCACCCTAAATTATCGATTTACCATGGAAATATTAGTTAAGATAACACAATTAAAGTATGAGATAGTACTCTGACCAATACAGAATACAAAGCTAACCAAAACTGAAAACTTCCCAATTGCATAAACTGACATCAATCAGAAGCATAGACGACCAGATCTATAAACAACGTAGACCCATTTTGATTAACCGTTAACCTTAAATATCTCAAACCACTCCATAGTAATAATTGTGTACTGATTCCTAAAATAGACCCAATTACATTACCCAACCACAACACATCTCAATACAACCATAACACTTCCATTGCTAACTGTAATAAACCTAATTAAAATCTTACTTGGGAACAACGAGGAAAGCAATGCTCAATTCGCTGACCGCCTCAATATTAGAGTTCGTTGCCGCCAACTTCAACAATTCTGGTGAAGTACGATACTCAACAAATCGTCATAGACTTCAATTTTTCGGTTCACTGTTGCTAAACTACAACGAAAACTGTAAACGAATTTGATGATGCATGAAACTGAAGAAATTCAACTTCGTTAATATATTTTTTTTAGATATTTTATACAAAGAGTATTTTAGTTTTTCACCTTTTATTATTATTATTATCAAAATATAAAACAATACCATTTTTTATTTATGTAATTAAAATTTGTGATTGAAGTTAGATTGAAAATATTAGTTCATAGATTGAACAAACTTTTATTTGGTGTAATAACTTAATCCAAAGTTTGAAGGCGCATGTATTGAAGTGAATATATATTTTTCCTGATCAGGCTAACGTACAAATTGGAATTTGGTACTTTAGACCATCCGCAGCGCCGTCTCTCACCCCGTCTCTCGTCTGACACAAAAATTTGTTTAATCATCTCTTTGCATTGAAGCGACTTGAATTTTAAAACCAAGTCTCTCAATCGAGAGACTCGTTTTTGCAGACTGAAACCGAATAAGATAGTGACACGTGTAAAGCTAACCTAATAAATTAAAGAGTATGACATATTTGACTTTCAACTCTTTTAAATTTTTAATATATTATTTTATTAATATATTTTATGTTATAGCCGTTGTTATTTTTTACCGTTGATTTTGTTTTATTTTATTTTTTATCATCTATATAAACTAACACTAATTAAATTTTTTTCACTCATTTTTCTTCTTTGTTTTTTCAATTCTTCTTCTACCACACTTTTGGATCCAAATGAATCCAAATAATGTTCCTCTTAATACTTTTGGATTTTATATCCCAATTCCAAATCCAAATTCTCTTGAAACATTAAATTCTCAAACGCCTACACCCATTCCTAACCAAAATTTACCAAATCAATTTCAACCCAATAATTTAGGATTTTATTTTCAAAATCCAAATTTTATGTGTCCAAACCCCTTTATTGGTGCATATCCATCACAAGTTGTTGGAGGATCAGATTTGGCGCCCGAAAGTGCTACCGAACGGTCACCACAAATGACATCAAAATCATCTTTCAATCAACTTCCTAGTGACAACATTCAAGTTGAAAAAAATGGCCGCTTTAACACCAAATGGACATGGGAAGAAGACGAGTTACTCATTAGTAGATGACTTAATGTTAGCAAGGATGCTTCCGTCGACATAAATCAAAATCAAAATACATTTTGGAATCGGATTCTTGAATATTGTAAGGAAAACAACTCAAATTTCAAGAAGAAAAATACAAATGGTTTAAAGCAACGGTGGTACAAAATTAACAAGGAGGTAGCGAGTTTTCAAGAATTTTATTCTCAAGCGGTTCATCGTCGACCAAGTGGGATGAATGAAGATGACATAATTGAGTTGGCACATGATGAGTTTGAAAAGAACCATCAATTTGATATGATTTCGGTTGATTTTGCTTAAAATACTACACATGATTGAGACACTTTCGCTTATTTGTAGGAGCAAAGGTTAGAAATTGAGACTTAAAGTCTAAAAGAAGAAAAGCGAAGGTTTCGGATAAAAAAGGAGTCGAAAAGTGGAGTAAAAGAAGTATAGAGGGAAGAAACCGAGCTGCGTACCACGCTAGTTACCGGATTACAGCTCGGCATAATCAAATCAGCGTAGAAACCTTCTCTGACCGAATTCGGTACCGAGCTAGTTACCGAACTATAGTTCGGTATGTAAAGCATGTTGAAGAAACTGCTCTCTGGACGAAATACATACCGAGATGGTAACCGAGCTACAGTTCTGTATGTGCTGAATATTGAAGACACTCCTCTCTGGACGAACTTGATACCGAATTGGAAATCGAACTACAGTTCGGTATGTGCTGAATGTTGAAGTAAAGCTCTCTGGACGAACTTGTTACCGAATTGGTAACCGAACTATAGTCCGGTTTAGGCTGATCATTGGAGTAAAGCTCTCTGGACGAATTAGAAACCGAATTCGTTGCCGGGCTACAGTTCGGTAACTGTTTGAAAAGGCAAACACCCCTTCTGACCGAGCTTGTTACCTGATTGCATACCGAGATACAATTCGGTAACAGTGCCGAAATGTCAAATTTTGTAATTTTGTAATTCTTTAAGTCATTTCGTGGTTTTTTGAATTGGACTATAAATACCCATTCTTAACTCATAGAGAGAGGGATTTTTGGATTCATTTGTTGTAAAGAAAACACTCTTAGACACTAAGATATTGATAAAATATATGAGAAGAGCATGGTTGAATATTTGATTGACTAAGTTTTCACTTGATCCTTTTCTCAAGCATTTTAACAAACACCTATCACACTAATATAACATGGATCAAAATATGCTACTATTAGGTTTCATCAAACACTAATAATAACTTGTTCTCTAAATCAATCATATTTCTACAACTTGAAATAAAGAATCATAAGCACAATCCATGGAGATGATTAAAACGTCTATGTCTAGATCACTTCAATCATTCTCAAATTCTAGATCTAAACCTAAAATTGCTATGTCTAGCTTCAATCAAGTTTAAATTCATATTTCAACTAGTTTTCACCAATTGATTGTAATCAATTAATGCTCGTATTATGCTATATTAGGTAATCACCAATTAAGCACAAGAAAAACTCAAAAATCACAAGATCCAACTTAGATCCACAAATATTCAACCAAAACAAGTTTAGCCTAGCATAGCTACACTAAAATCAACACAATTCTTCAAAAGTTCCATATCAAGCTCTAGAGATGAAAAGGAAAGTAAGAGATTAGAAAGAACTTGAGATGGAGATGATGATTCTAGAGCTAGAATCCTTGGGTCTTGAAGAATTGGTCACTCATTCAATCTTCTTCTCTTGAATCCAGCACACAAGTTGTTTTTTGAAAAATATGAGAAATTTTTTGTTATGGATCTACATTGGAATATGCTGAAAAAGGAAGAAAAATGGAGAAATATTAATATTGATGGTGGGGGTTCAAAGCGAACGAAAACAGGTGCTTCTGGGACATATACATCATCCAACACACCAACAAGCTTAGATGCAGGAGTGGAATCCGAAGTTCGTCCGAAAGGTAGAAAGGCGACAAAAAGGAAAAATAAAGAAAAATCAAAAGGTAAAGCTACTAATTCAAATAATGAGATTGATAAGGCCATTGATGATCATGTGGTAACTTGTCAATTAAAAGCCACTATGATGATCGATTTCAAAAAGATGAAGGAAAAAGAGTTTGAATTGGAGAAGGAGAAGATGGAATTGAAGAAAATGGCCACTGCTGCAAAGAATAGGGAAACCATTCGATCACTTTTGGATAAAGACAAGTCCAAAATGTCTCCACTTGAACTTAATATTCATGAAAAATTGCTTCAAGTCGCACTAACAGATTTAGAGTAGAAAAATTATATTGCATTATTTATTTAAGTTTTTTCTTTTTATGGTTTTATCTTGTACCTTTTTATCATGTTATTTCATTAAATTAATATATTTTATTATTTTTATTTTAATATCCAAATTATATTCTTTCAATTATAATAAAGTTTGAATTTTAAACATGGACACAAAATTCCAAAATATCCCACACATATTCACTTTCCTGATTTGTGTAACTATAATAAATTGTTGAATACATGTATTTGTAGAATGTGGGAATTGTCCATTGATTTTTTCATTATTCTCATTATTATTTTTAATTTAGAGAAGTTTTATATATAAATAAAATAAAAAATTTTAGTGTATAATATAGCCGTTAAAAAAGTAGTCGTTACAAATATAGCCGTTAGGAAAGTAGCCGTTGCAAATATAGCCGTTAGAAAAATAGCCGTTGCAAATATAGCCGTTAGAAAAATAGTCGTTGCAAATGTAGTCATTATGTTCTACACCCCCTCTATATATATGTCTGTAATTCATATCATTTTACACTCATCTATAAAAAAAAATCTCACATGTATTTCTCTCAGCATATTTTCAAAAATGGCTGAAAATTCTAATCAACCAAATGTCTCTACTAATCCTCTTGATTTGTTAGAAGAAATGTTACTCGACGATACGGAGGAGCGCTGCCTTATGCTCTTGAAGCAACTGAAAGAATGAAAATTATGGAGAAAGCTATTCATCCAGACCTCGCAAGAAGACTATCAATAGAGATCGCATAGCTGGAAACCAACGTCTTATGAATGATTACTTTGTTGAGAATCCGGTGTACCATCAAGAGATATTTCGACGAAGATTTCGAATGTGGCGACATGTGTTCTTCCGTATTGTTGAAGGCCTCTCAAGTGTTGATCCTTATTTCCAACAAAGGTATGATGCATTAGGTAGACAAGGTTTGTCATCACTACAAAAATGCACTGCTGCTATACGTATGTTGTCATATGGAGTAGCGGCTGACGCTGTTGACGACTACGTGCGGATTGGGGAGAGCACCGCTTATGAATATTTGCAAAAATTTGTTGAAGGCATCATCTCAATTTTTGGGCCACAATACTTGTGAAAACCTAACACAGATGACATCAACCGTTTGCTGAAAATAGGGGAGGCTCGAGGCTTTCCTAGTATGATGGGCAGCATTGATTGCATGCACTAGAAGTGGAAAAACTGTCCAAAAGCTTGACAAGGTATGTTCACAAGTGGACATCATGGATCTCCAACTTCAATATTGGAAGCAGTGGCATCGCCAGACCTCTGGATATGACATGCATTTTTTGGAATAGTTGGATCAAATAACGACATCAATATTTTAGACCGATCACCAGTGTTTGATGATGTGTTGGAAGGTCGTGCTCCCGAGATAAATTATGTCATCAATGACAATAATTATACAATAGGGTATTATTTAACAGATGGTATTTACTAGGGATGGCAATTTTACCCGCAAACCCATTTACCCGTGGGTACCCGCCCACTTACCCACAATGGATTCGGGTAATCGGGTTCATGGATGGGGTTTGGGTTTAAAATTAATACCCGTCACGGGTTTGGATTTGGGTTTGGGTAAAGAAAAATATCCTTACCCAAACCCAAACCCGTATAATATTATAAAAAATATATACATTTATAATAAAACCTTAAAAAATAATAATTGTTTTATTTATTTTATTAATAATTTATCATATTTTAGAATACTAAGTGTTTATCATGTTTAAACACTTTATTTTGGTATATAACTTGTTTATTTAAGTTGTCTAAAAATATTTTTTATTTAAGTTATAAATTATATGTATGTGAATTGTATGAGCGTTGAAATTGGCAATGATAATACGATTAAATAGATAAATTGATGATGATGTCAGAATTAACTTACATACATAAGATAATCTCCTCTTGTGTAATATTATAGTTTTTTTTTTTTAATTTTTTCCCAGGTATACCCACGGGTCAACCCAAACCCGCGGGTAAAAACCAGACCCGAACCCATCAAACCCGTAACGGGTTCGGATAGGGTTTGGATAGAGGATACCTTAACGAGTTTGGGTTCGGGTTGACTAGGACCCGCCCAAACCCGACCCATTGCCATCCCTAGTATTTACCTTGAATGGGTAACATTTGTTAAAACAATTTCTCAACCACAAGAAGAAAAGAGACAATTGTTTGCAAGATACCAAGAATCAGCACGAAAGGATGTGGAGCGTGCATTTAGAGTCTTACAATCACGATTCGCTATTATTCGTGGTCCTGCTCGTTCGTGGTCCAAAGAGATTCTTGGGAAGATCATGAGAGCTTGTATCATATTGCACAATATGATTGTTGAAGACGAACGAAACACATATGCTATTAACTATGACTTATTAACGGTGTATGATGATTTGCCCAATGGCTTACCAACACCACAACTAGAAGAGGAAATTTTCGCTCCATATGAAGAATATATACGAACTAGTAGCCGACTTCGAGATAGAGAAAAGCACCGTCAATTGCAAGAGGATTTGGTGGACCATATATGGCAATTTGATCAAACTCGCTAATTTATTTTTATTATCAAGTAATTTTAATTATAATTTAGTCATTTTATTTTTTTTTATTGCATGTAATTTTTATTATTTATGAATTATATTGCATTTTATATTTTTATATTTCACCACTTGATTAAGTTATTTATATTCGTGCATTTTGTATAGTTAATATATTATTATTATTTAAATTATATATTTTTATATTAATAAATTAATAATATTTAAAAATTAATTATATAAATTATTAAATATACATCACCTACAAATAAATATATTATATTCATTAATTTAAATAAATATTTTCTGAATTTAATATTAAATTTGAATTTTTAAAATAATTTATTATTTAAATTAATTAATTTTAATAATTAATATTTTTTAAAATTAATGATATAAATAATTATATATACATCACATAATTAATATATATATATATATATATAAAATGACAAGTATAATGAAAATTTTATAATAAAACTAAAAAGAAGAGAATTACATCTGGTTTGTTTTAGGTAAGAGACCCAAGAAGAGAGTTCCACGGGAAATGGTCTGAGTTACTTGCGTGGGCCTTTCGTAAATCGGGCCGATCCAAATGTTTTAACGATTACCCACCCGACGAAAGTTCGTACGAGCCATATTTAGTTGGGTCGGACACTCCAGTCGGATCCGTATCCATTAATTGCTCGACTTCCTCTCCTCTCTCTCTTTCTTCCGCTCCACTCTACTCCACTCGCCCCCTCACTTCTGAAGCCTTCGCGGTATCTCTCTTCTCTTCGTTTCTCAATGATCTGATCTTTCTTTTTCTAGAACGTTCTTTCGTGATATACTCTGTGAAATGATTTTATTTTTAATTAATTGTTGTGTGATTGTATTTTTTTTTTGTAATGATTTGGACTTATGATATGCTATCTTCCATTCTGCAGTTTAGAAATGGTATATGAATTCTGCTCCTTGATGATTGTTGAGTGCTTGAATTGTTTCTCTTCTTTTCTGTGAGTTTGGTCGATGTGAATGACGTTTGTTTGGAGATGAAATTGTCGATTGAGGTTCTTATACGACAATCGTATTGGATTAGTTTTTGTTTCTTTCTTTTATGAATCTTCAGGATTCCATGACTCCAGATTTACTATGTGATCTTGCAGTTATGTAAGTTTAAGATACTCCGATTATTGATTTGAGTTACGGAAATCAACACATCGAATGATAGGCCTTTACAATTAGTGCTTGTGCACAAAATGTGTGTAATTGACTTGCACCAATTGTAAATCCCTTATCAGCTGTATTGACTTGCAAACCCTCTCCAACAGTAATGAACATTACATTGAACTCCCCAGAGTTTGTTTTCCTTTGGTTTCAGACTACATATTCTGTGTGTTTGGTCTGTATGTTTCATGTTTTCTTCTCACTCGAACTGCTATGCTTTAGGTGATTGTCATAATGATTTCAATGTCATGTTTTACATGCTTGTGTTATCTGGGATCTAATATTTACTTTATATCAGTAGTAAATTGGTGTAGAAATGATGTGGCGGACAGTGTAAATTATGTACCATAGGACAAGAGTCATGTACTTAATTCACATACTATAGGACAAGACAATAGGGTATAGTTTGGCATGAATCTATGAATATGGAATCTATGAATATGGTACTGAAAAATGATAGAATTGATGTGGTGGAGAGTATAAATTATATCTGTTAATACTCTGAAATAAATTCTGGAATCTTAGCAGAGAGATTATTCGGTTGTTTGTTCTTAAAATGTCTCAATATTTTGCTGATATCATGTGTTTTATTGTCTAAATAAGGTAGGTTGTTGATTGCGAATCAGCTGTAGACATGGAAGATATCCTGACAGAGATTCCCCCACCTTCAAGGTTCAATCAGGAAGATCTCAACAATTTTACTCCTCCGTCACCACCACTTCCCTCTCCTTTCCTCTTGTTCTCTAATCCTAAGCCGGATGTGCCCCTTCGTCCCTCTCTCCTCATTATCGCCATGTCTTCGTCTTCTGTCTTTTTATTGAATCATGTATCCTCTAAAACTCTTATTGGAAGTCTCATCCTTCCTGAGATCCCCTTCTCTGGTAACTCTATTGAACCTTCGCTTGGAGACAACTCCTGCAATATTTATACAATCAATGATCCCGATGATGGGACTCTCTTTGCCTCCGTTCAGTTTCCTGTTTCCCCAGAAAGATCACACATTGTTGCAAAGCTGCTAATTGGTGAACAAATTATTCCCAAGAAGGTCTTGATATTAGACACAATTAAGAAGTTGAATTTTCGGGGTAAGCTCTCGCCGGACGAAACCTACGCTTTCAAGCTGGAGACTTTATCAGCAAGGAAAGGCGATTCTTCCCTGCTAAAAGATGTAGACTATTTTCCATCTGGAAGCATGATCGATGGCTTGGCGGCTGCTTTGTTGTGCCGATGCCAGTTGAAGAACATCAGTGGTACTTTGTGTGTTTCATGGCCTGAGTATGGAGGTTCTGTCTTGTCCCAGATTAAATCTCTACTGAATAAAAATGTGCTGCCTGGCTTAGACTTGACTATAGATAGTGATAAGTATTCAAAATTCAGCCAGATTAAGAGCCATCCATTTGATTCGGAATTGTATACCTAATGAGTGGCTTTTTGGTGTTTGCTTTCTCTTCTGTTTTGAACTTTAGTTTGTTGTTATATTTTCATCTAACAAATAGTGACTAAAAAGGTTTATCATTTTATGTTGGTATGTTAAATTTTGATCCATGTGCCTGATCTGATGTCTTTACCATATTATTCAGGTAATGTTTTTGGATTCTGTATTACTATTTTTCATTTATTAAAGTCATATCTTCTTGACAGATACAAGTAAAAAGAAAATATGCACAAGGTGTATTCTTGTCCGCAAAGAAAAAGGCCTAATATGCATATATACTCTGCACTTCAATCTTTCCAACCAAAATAAATACATAAAGCAATGAACAATGTAGACATAAATATTAGTTAGTTTAACCTAATCTATCCAAATTTGACCATCCAACTCTATAACTATGCCTATAAACTAACAAACTATTACGACTAGAATTGCCATCTTTGAATATGCAGATTTTGCTCATGCATAAAGGTATCACCAAGTTGGAAAAAATATTGAAAAGAAAGTTGCAGAGTTGAAATGGTAAAACCTGAGCAGTTCTATATGAGTTGGATGTTTGGTTACTTGCTTTTCCTTTTCTCAATGCAGATTTACTGTAATTAAATCATGAATTAAGCAATTGAAAAAGAGATTGATATGGTTTGTTTAGTTTCAGGGGTTTAAGAAAACCCAACAACCGAGCCAAGATTAGTTGTATCTGCTATTGACTGTAAGACACAGAGATGCTAAAACACTCAAACGAACTTCGTTATTATAAATCTCAGAGTCCCACCTATCATTTTCCAAACAATTATGGCTCTCTCAAATCTGCAAGTAGCTCTGATATGGGGAGTCTGCATTTGGTGTGTATCTGCCAGTGAACCATATTTGACGTTGGATTACTACAAGACTACGTGTCCTAATGTTTTGGATATTGTCCGAAGAGAAATGGAATGTGCAGTGCTGTCTGATCCACGTAACGCAGCTTTTATTGTCCGCTTGCATTTTCACGACTGCTTCGTGCAGGTAATACATATAACGTGTTATTGTTGTTTTTAACAATAGAATTTGATTGTGAGTTATGGATGTACAGGGGTGTGATGGTTCGGTTCTGCTAGACGATACAATTGACTTACAGGGAGAGAAAAAAGCTTCAATGAATCTAAACGCCTTGGATGAAGATGGTTTCAGAATTATAGACAGGATTAAAAGCAAGCTTGAATCTGATTGTCCTGGAATTGTCTCCTGCGCAGATATTCTCACCATTGCTGCTAGAGATGCTGTCATCCTGGTAATGCACTTATACTTTTGACTTTTATGATTTGTTTTCCTGTAACGTCCAACCTGTGCCCCTAAATTATTGAGGGGCAGTTGCCGGTGCCACATGTGACCGGTCTCCAGATTGACTACTGGTCCTACAAACTATTAACATGTTTTATCTTCACTTGCACGGAAAAATTTATTATTTATTGTAAAAATTTTCAAGACAAGCGCGCTTAATTTAAAGTTATTTAGATTCGGAATCAAAATTATGGGCATTTAATATAAAGAGCAATATCAAATATTTTGACCTTTTCTCAATTCGGGATGTTAAGATCTCTAAATACTCTAGAAAATATCATTCCGAATCCGGAAGCCAAAAAGCCAACGGGGACTATCAGCTATATATCCTATTTTGGGTGTATTGCATTGAGGTTTCATATTTGATTTTGATTTCATGCAGGTTGGGGGGCCATATTGGGACGTACCATTAGGAAGAAAAGACTCAAAAACAGCAATGAAAGAACTAGCAGAGACAAACATGCCAACAGCAGAGGAGGGTCTTCTAAGCCTCATCTCCAAGTTTCTTTACCAAGGTCTATCAGTCACTGACCTGGTGGCTCTATCAGGCGCACACACAATCGGCATGGCAAGATGTGAGAATTTCAGACAAAGAATCTACGGAGATTTCGAAGCTTCTTCTCCAACTTCCATCACCTATCTCAACAACTTAAGACAAACATGTCCTCCTATTGGCGGTGACAATAACACAACAGCTATGGATTACCTCACACCATACTATTTCGACAATTCATTCTTTCAACAGCTTTTGAGAGGTGAAGGAGTTCTCAACTCAGACCAACAGTTGTACTCCAGTTTCTTTGGTGTTGAGACAAAACAGCTTGTTATCAAGTATGCACATGATGCCATTGCTTTCTTCCAACAGTTCTCTGATTCCATGGTCAAACTTGGAAACATCACCAATGGTGATAACTTTGTAGAAGGAGAAGTGAGGAGCAATTGCAGATTTGTTAACACATGATCTTCTTCATTATTGATTATTGCAGATTGGGAGGTTAATTGTTTATTTTTATTTGTGAACAAGTCATATATAGGTGTAAGCTGTGCATTGTTATGTCGAGGCTTTGAGATTTTTCTACTTTGTGTTTATTAATTTTCATGTGATAAGAAAGTATATGTATAAGACAAAGCAAAGCTCTTTGAATAAAGAGATGCTGATCATTTGATTCACATTTGAATTGGTTTTATGTTCGTGAGGTTTTGTTTTCGTAAGATTATTGTGATGCTGTTGTTTTAACTTGTACGTTTTCCTACTTTATTTAGAAAATGGGATGGGGGGTTGGGAAAATATGTATTAGGAAACAACCAAATCAGTTTACCCATCCTTAAAGCTATCATCATTTTGAGAATAATAAGAAAAATCAACGGCATTCAAAATTTAGGATTAATTCCAAAAACCCAGGTTTGGGGTTTTTCTTGAAAGTTTCGTTTTTTCTCATTTTGTCAAAAACACTACAATTTTGACTTTAATAGAACTCCAAAAGACGAGTCTAATAGTAGTGGTCTATCGACGATTGGTGGTTGAATGAAGGAGATCCGATGAAATTAAAAATTATCAAAAATTGATTTTTTTTTTTTTTTATTTCTCCTTCGTCCAACTACTAATTGCCAACAGACCACCACCATTGGACTTGTCTTTTGGAGCTCCACCAATATCCAAAATTCATGTTTAAAAATTTTAACATTTTTCTTCCTGTCAGTAATAAAATGAGGAAAAATGAATCTGGTGTACTTTTATAGGAAAAATTTCAAACCTGCGGTGGGTTTTTGGGATTATCCCTAAAATTTATCATTCGTTACCCTTAGATTAAGGGTGTGGCCGAACTAGATTGGCAGAGTCCCATGGGGAATATTTGAGATTAATCAATTGGTAGTTACATCCAATGGGGAATCCTTCTAATACGCAATATGGAATCGCGTGAGACATGATTTATAATAGCTAGTTACCGAAATCACTGCACGAGGCATATTTGAACTCCACAAAAAATCAATACTTTCTCACTCTCTCTCTGACTTAAACTAAAAACACACTTCTCTCTTGGAAGAAGCATATGCGATAACTGTTTTTATTCTCTCTAAAACTAGTACAGAGACATAACGGGTGGAAAACACTTTAAATTTCAGTGGGTGATTTTAATTTAGATTAGTGACATTGTCTAAATCTAATATCAAATAATAGTAAATGATTTTATCCCCATATATATATATATAAAACATTGATGTTAATAGTTACATATATATATATATATACATATATATATATATGTTATTTAATAATTCTTGCAACCTTTTTTTTTATTCTTTTCTATCATCTCCCATGACTATCATATCATCAACCTAAATTATTTCCTCATTGTTTCATTTAAAAGATAAAGTATGGTCTCAATTACTCTCTTGAACTATCATTGATTGTGTGAATCTTCCGAACTTGACTCATAATAATTGCTTTAACTATATAATGCTCTTCAAATTTGCAAACTTTTGTGTCATTTAAGTTTTTTTATTATACAATCTTCTGGTAAATCCATATAAACTTCCTAAAAAAGTTCTCCATGTAAGAAAACATTTTTCGCATCAAATTGTTTAGTAGTCAATCTACATTTATTACCTATGGAAGTAGAACTCAAACAATATTCATTTTGCCTACAAGACCAAACGTCTATGTATAATCAATGTGATATTATTTATAATATCTATTTGCAATCAATCTCGCTTTGAACCTTTCAATTAAACTATTTACATTACTTTTAATTTTATGTATCTAACATCAATCAATATGTTTTATTGTAAAATGACATTTAATCACATCCTATGTTTTATTTTCTTTTTATCGTAAGAATTTTATCTCTTTATTCATTCTCTCCTTCCATCTTGAACCAACTAGAGCCTCATGTACACTATCAGGAATAAATATACGCATAATTGATACATAAATGTAAGAGTTAATGTAGACGAACTATAGAAAAATTAATCATAGGACACTTAGTCCTTTAGAAAAAAGGCATGCTCATAGGTAACTTTAGAATTCCTCTAATATTAGAATTTGACAATTCTTTTCTGGAATATGTCTTAAGAGGACGATTGGTTTGACGTTTCTTCATGCCTACTTTTGTGTGATTCAGTTCAATCATTTCATTTACATAACTTTATTCACAATAGTATGTCGTGTAACTATAATTTTGCTACCTTCGCTTTTATTAGATATAAGAGTTTGAACTTCATCATGGTATTCTCGCTAAATTTCAGTTTCTTTTTAAAAGAAAATGACATTTTCATGGAAAACGAACATCAATATCCCTTATAATGAGGAGAATAGCTTGAGAAAATACATTTCTTCTTGCGATTTTGGTTCATTTCTATCCCTCTTGTGCAAATAGACATAAATTACATACCCCAAAATTTCGAGGATTTAAACTACATTTTGAAAACTTAATATAGTGTCCATTAGACATTTAATTCAGTGTTATGTATTCAAATGTCCTTGAAAGAACCCGGTTGAATGAGTAAACTACATATATGAAAGCACTTCACCTAATAATGAGCCGTAATTAGAGCTTAAACTAAAGCAACTCTAACTAATTTCAACAAACAACTTTTTTCCTTTCTTATCTCTGACTCGATTCTATTGTGGAGTATTAGGACATGTATGTAATGAATAATTCCTTTTTCTACAAATATATATATTTATATTTTTTTGAAGTATTCTCCTCAATTATTACTTCTCAAAACTTGGTTTCCCTTCCCTACCAAGTCTTATTCATTTTAAAAAAAAAAAATTAAAATGAAATAAACTTCCAAATTTCCTCTTCAGCTTCTTTAAAAATGAAGAAATTTATGAGTATTTGAAAAAAGAGTTTGAAATGAAAGATTTGGGAAAAACAAAATTGAATATAAACTAAATGGAATATTGATTTATCAATCAGCATATATTGAAAAATCTATGGAAATATTCAATATGGATAATGGACATCCATAACAATGGTTGTAAAAATCTAAAAAAAGATTCATTTCGTGCAAAAGAAGATTCCGAACAAATACTTGATCTTGAAGTACCAAATCTAAATGTTGTTGGTTTACTATTATATTTGGCACAATATACGAGACCAGATATCTCATTTACCGTGAATTTATTAGTGAGATATAGTTCCACATCAACCTATAAACACTCGAACGAAATCAAACGCATTTTACATTACCTATGTAAAATAGAAGAATGAGGAGAAATCTTCACTTGATTATTCCCTCAAGTGTTGAGATTTATATAATGCAAACATAGGTACAATATAGGAAATTAAATAATCTCTAATAATCAACCAATCCCTAATAATCAGTCAATCAATCAGCTAATTATATCCTAATTATAGCTAATTACAGCTAATCATAAAACTCCCCCTCCAAGTTGGAGCGTCATATTGTAGGTTCCTAACTCCATAAATGTATTCAATTCATGTCCTGCATAAAGATTTGGTAATAATATTTGCTGATTGATCATCCGAACTGACAGAGGAGGTAGATAAGCATCCTGACTCAATCTTTTGTCTGATAAAATGACATCGATCTCAATATGTTTCGTTCTTTCATGAAACATGGGATTTGAAGCAATATGGAGTGCTGCTTTATTATCAAATATCAATGTCATCTGTTTCATTTCTCACTCTTCAACTCTTGAAAAGGTTGTTTGAGCCAAACAAGTTCACAAGTGGCTAATGTCATAGCTTGGTATTCTGTTTCTGCACTCGACCTATCTATAACCTCTTGCTTTTTACTTTTCCATGATATTAAATTCCCTCCAAACATGATACAATAACCAAAAGTGGATAATCTATTAAAGGAAGAACCTTCACAGTCTACATCAAAATAGCCAACCACTTGTGCATAACCCTTATTTTCATATAACAGACCTTCCCAGGAGTGTATTTGATATATCTCAAAATGAAAACAACAGCATAAATGAATGTCATATGGAGACTTAAGAAATTAACTAACCACACTTACAGCAAAAGAGATATCTGGTCGTATAATAATAGGATAGTTTAGTTTTCCAACAAGCCTCCGATATCTATAGGGATCTTTAAATGGCTTCCCTATCCTAGAATAAGCTTCACATTAGGACCTATAGGAATATCCATAGGTTTGCAATCCATCATACATGTTTCTTCTAATATATCTAGGGCATATTTTCTTCGTGAAATTGCAATATTTATCTCGAACTGTGCTACCTCAATCTTAAGAAAGTACTTCAGCTTTCCCAAATCTTTAGTTTGAAAGTTTTTAAATAAATGTTGCGTCAGTTGAGAAATCCTGTCATGATCATTGCTAGGAATGGAAATATCATCGACATAAACAACTAGATAAGTACATTTCTCATGATCTCCATGTCGATATAAAACTGAATGATCAATATCACTTCGAGGCATGCCAAATTGTAGGACAACAGCACTAAATCTTCTAAACCACGCACATGAGGATTGTTTTAGGCCATAAAGAGATCGTCTTAGGCCCCGTTTGTTTTTTCCACTTAAAAATTAATAGCACTTAAATTAAGTGCTAATTACAAAAAGTCTTAATACAATTAAGACATCTACCTATTTGTTTTTTCTATATTTGATGTAACTTAAAATAAGTTATTTTCTTGAACTTTGATCATTTTACTCCTAAAACACTTCTATTGTATTTATAAAAGTTTTGCATATTATTTTTAATAATGATATTTTTTATTTATATATTATTTTCTAAATATAAAATACTTCACGAATATTTTTATAATTTGAAATTTGAATGTAAAAATATATAATATATATAAAATAAAAATTATTTATTTTACATAATATTTTTTTAATACTAATAATTATTGATATGTTATTTAAAAATATACCTATTTGTTTTTTTTATATATATTTTATCTAACTTAAAATAACTCGTCTCTTTTATTATGTTAGCCTTAAAACATATTCTATTGTATTTGTAATAGTTTTATAGATTACATTCACTCGTGATTTTTTTTAAATATATATTACTTTATGAATAATTTTATAGTATGAAATTTAAATATAAAAAATAAATGATAAATATATAGTGCTTAATTAATGCAGTGAGATGTTGCTAGCAATTTGTTTTTTCATTTGATAAACAACTTTAAAAAAGTTATTAGGTGTGCCGATTTACAATTTTGTCATTTTATTAATTATTATTTTATAATATTTGATAGATTAATAGTTTTTCTAAAAAAAATTAATATTAAGTATAAATTATCATAATTCATATAAATATTTATATTTTTAATATTTTAATAATTATGACCTTAAATAAAATAAATATATTAATAATAATCAATTATTAAATTGATGTATAGATTGTAATTTATATAAATAATTTACAATTTTTAAAATATAAATATAAAATAAAGTAAAACATTCATTAAATATGAACATTTATTGTATTTCATTGAAATTTGCAATTAAACATATTTATTATTTTTATTGAAATTTGCAATCTAATATTAAATAAATTCATATATTTGCAATTAAGGGAAAAACAAAATTTATTTATTACTTTATTTTTTAAATTCACAAATAAATAAATATATATATATATTCAATTGGCAAGTTAATATAGAATGACACAATAGCCGATGAAATATATAATTCAATTCAATTCACTTGTTAATATTGAATGACACAATAATTAAGGATATTTATGTAAATTTACATATACAATTGAATTCAGTATTTTTCCAATCAGATTTTAGCGAAAAATTTTATCTGAATCAATCAGAGCAAAATCACTTAATTTCATATCTTTTTTTGAAAAAACAAATTTTTTAAAACCACTTAATTTAAGTGCTAAGATTCGTTCAGCGTTAAGTTGTAAAAAACAAATGGGGCCTTAGTCGACATACCAAGCCAGACTCCCATTGAGCAACAAAACCAGGAGGTTGCTCAATATATGCTTCCTCGGCCAACTCCCCATATAAGAAAGTATTTTCTATGTCAAGTTGATGGAGGGGCCATCGATAAATGGCTGCCAAAGAGAGGAGGAGGCGAACCGATACTATTTTTGCCACAGGGGAAAATGTATCACTATAATCAAGTCTATAAACTTGTGTGCATCCCTTTGCCACAAGTCTAACTTTAAACAGGTCAATTTTACCATCTGGTCTAACTTTAATAGTGTAAACCCATCGACAGCTGATAGTTCTCTACTAGGAGGCAAAGAAACAAGCTCCTATATACCACTGTTATGAAAAATAGTCATTTATTTAGTTATAGCTGCAGACCAACTAGGATGGGTAAGTGCTTTGCTAACAATTTTAGGAATATAAACAGTAGAAAATGTGGAAACAAAGGCATAATATGAAGGAGATAATCGGTGATAGCTCAGAAAAATATAAATATGATCAGGATTATGAGTGGAGCAAATACCTTTGTGAAGAGCAATGAGTGCAAGTTCTGCTTCTGTGATTGACATGACTAGTGCAGGAGGCGAGACTGGAATAGGAGGTGAGTCACTGTGCTTTGTGTGTGTGTATATATATATATATATATATATTAAAAATAGGGTTATAGTAGGACAAGGAGAATAGACTTGAAGTGGGCAAGATGTAGCTAAAGGAGGAATAAAGGAAAGGGGAGAACATAGATAACAGATTGTTGAACCTCTAGTTGTTTAGGAAAATAAAGGGTAGTTTCAAAAAAAGGTAACATTTGCAAAGATAAAGAACTTAGAGGAAATAGGGTCATAACATTTGTACACTTTCTGAAGACGAGGATAACTTAAGAAAATACACTTAATGGATATTGGTTGAAGCTTGTCCCAGTTAGGAGTATGATCATAAACAAAACAAGTACTTCTAAAATACAAAGGGAAAGGAAAAAGGGCTTATGTTTGAGAAATAAAATAGAGTGAGGACTTTGATTATGTAAAACAGAAGAAGGTATCCTATTAATAGGAAAAAAAACAGCAAGAAATGCATCCCCCAGAAATAAAGGGGAACTTGATTAGGAAGAAGTAAAGTTTGTGTTGTTTCAATAAGATATCGATTCTTTCTTTCGGCAATCCCATTTTGTTGGGGTGTATAAGCATAAGAAGATTGCTGAAGAATACACTAAGAAGATATAAAGTCATTAAATTGTTAAGAGAAGTATTCTCGAGCATTATCACTATGTAATATTTTATGGAAGCACCAAATTGTATTCAAATTTCAACACAAAATTTTTTAAAGATAAAGAACAATTCAGAATGCTTTTTCATCAAAAACACCCATGTACAACAAGAATAGTCATCAATAAAAGTAACAAAATAATTTAATCCCAAAGTTGTACTAACACGACTTGGACCCCAAACATTTGAATGAACAATATCAAACATAGCCAAAGCTTTAGGAGTAATAATCTTAGGAAATGAAGCACGAGATTGTTTCCCAAGTTGACAAGACTCACATTCTAAAACACTCAGTAAAGATAGATTAGGAACTAAATATTTAAGTTTAAGAAGACTTGGATGACCAAAACGATTGCGAAGAAGTTCAGTAAAAGCAACAAAAGCTTAGGTTATAGTGGCTTTCGGAGTAGACATGTAATACACTTGTGACTGATATCCTCTTTCAATCATCTTCCCTGTACGCTGATCCTACACAAAAACATAGTCAGCTATGAAAGAAATAATGCACTTAAGTTGTTTGGTGATTTTGCTAATGAAAACTAAATTATAAGGGCAGTCAGGGGCGAAAAAATTGTAAAGTTACTGATGGAATAGGTTGAACTGTCCTAATGCCTTTAACTTTAATATGGGAATCATTGGCTAAAGTAACTGTGGATGAGTCTGGAGTAGGGATAAGATTAGAGAATAAAGTTTAATTACTAGAAATATAATTGGAAGCACCGGAATCATGTATCCAGGGATCATCAGTTGAGGACTGAGTCAAGCAAGCAACTAGAGTGCTAAACTGAGATATATTGAATGACTGTTGTTAAGATTGGTGTTTGGCTACCTGGAGTTGGACATACTCTTCATATTCCGATCTTAATAAAATGATGCAATTGCTCGATATACCAGGTAGAGGAAGAATTCCAGCTCTACTACTCTTCATAGTAATTAGAAAAGTTTGGAAGAGAAAGAAACAAAACCCTTAAAATAGAAAGAAAGAAAAGAGGAGAAAATGACTCAAGCCTTATCCCTTATGCAAGCTCTGATACCATGTAAAATAGAAGAATGATGACAATCTTTTCACTTGATTATTCCCTCAAGTGTTAGGGATTTATACAGTGCTACATAGGTACAATATAGGAAACTAATAGACAATAATTAATCCCTAATAATTAGCTAATCAATCCCTAATAATTATCTAATCAATCAGGTAATTATAGCAACTAATTACATCCAAATTATAGCTAGTTACAACTAATCATAACAACCTAAAAGGTACGAATGATTTGAGATCATTTATATAAATTCAAATAAATCTTTGAGTTTGACAAGTTATGCCGATCTTGGATACCTTTCTAATCCATATAAAGGACGTCCTCAAATTGACTATATTTGTACGTATAATGGTTCTACGATCTCCTGGAGATCCTCAACACAAACACCGGTAGCCATGTCCTTAACTCATGTTGAAATCTCGGCATTACATGAAACTCATTGAGAGTGTATTTTGTTGAGATAAATTATCTAGCATATCCAAAATTCATGTCATATCTCCCAAACTACAAATGAGCCTACTGTGATATCTGAAGATATTGCGGCTTGCATCGCACAAGTCTAATGAAGTTATATTAAAGGAGACCGAACTTAATATATTTTTCCTAAATTCTTCTACACCCACGAGCTTCAAAATACTTGTCAAGTTGACATGAAGCATATCCAATCTTCAAGTTATTTAGTTGACCTATTAATGAAATCGTTACCGACATTAATGATTGAGGAATTCGTTCCCAAGATTGGAATGTAAAAACTTTTTAGATTACAAATTAAGGAATATGGGTGTTAACAATGAAAATTTTTTTTTCAATTCTAAATTCCACCAATTGTACTTTTTTTTCCTTCGTCCAATTTTTTTCCAACTGATTTTTTCTAGTAAGATTTTAATAAGAAAGACATGAAATCTAAGGGGAAGTGTTATAATATAATGAAGCGTGGATTTTCTACCACTTGAAACCATTAGATTGCATGTTATCCCCATATTGTACAAGTGTCAAAGCTGTAACGTACATCTTTTAGTATAATGACATTTGTATTCCCCTCATCCTATACAGAAAAAGACTACCATGATCCGGGTGCATCACGTAGGATTTTAACTCAGCCACTCCTTGATGACATGTGACCATATTTTTATTTTCAGTAGAAGAGAGACAAAATCAAATGACAATCTATATATGTATAAAGCAAAATAACTTAGTTTACCTTCATTGAGAATTGGACACGTGGCTGACACATGGCAGTTGGTGTCCAATTGGAGTGTGCCACGTGTTCAATTCTACCTTCTCATTATTCCTCTCAACTTAATTAATTTCTTTGCTTCTCTTTCATCTCCTCCTAGACTATTCCTCTTCTTTACTTTATCTCTTCCTCTTCTCATTTATCTATTCTTTCCTCTCCTTTATATATCTCTCTTTACATGAAGATTTGAGTATTTTCACAAGTCATCTACCCTACAATCGAGGAGACTATCAATAAAAAATTTGCTAAAATGTTGTGGGGATCTGTAAATTCTCAAATTCCCCGATAAACTCCATTAACAAAGATCAAGGTATGTAGTTGAATTTTTTTTTAATTATAATTATAATTTTGATTTTGATTTGAATTTCAATTTGGTGTTGTTTAAGGTGATTGCTGGTTTTTTCTATAATGAAGAATAAATATTGTTTAATTTTTTTTCATCTTTATTTTTGTTTTCAAACTTCAGATTTGATTAATATCATGAGAGTCTCGTGGCAGGTGGTGGTGGCAGCTTTTGATATAGCCGTGACTACTGCAATATTACAGTTGTGGTGGACGCTATGAAGGTGGCTCCGTGAAGAAGATGGACAATCTTTTAGCAGCAAAGATGGTGGTGGCAACACCGATCTCTATTGTCATTCCTGATGCTCTAATGTCTGACTTTCCAATCATATATGTCAATAAGGTATTTGAAATTCACACCGCGTGCTGATGAGATTGTTTGATTAAACTGGTACAATCTTTTTCTCTATTGTTTCGTTCATGTTGCAAAATTCCAAAAGAGTAGATTAAAGTTTCAATTTTTATTTTCTATTTTTGACTTTCAGAAATTATTTAGGTTCTATATTTTTTTTGGAGCCGCATTTTATCAAAAATTTTGGTAAGCTTTTGGACAATCATGCTAAAAAAATGTTGGGTTTAATTTTAATCGATTTTGATCTTTATTTGTAACAGTAGATTAAAATGATGAATATGAGAGACAATAAATTAATAAACAAATTTATATTATTATTATTTCATTTTATACATATGTAAATTGTATTTAATTTCTTATTTTTAAATTTATCTGTATCAATCCATCAAATCAAAATCAAAATAATTTTAAAAATAAGTTAAGTATAGATTACAATTATACGGTATCAAATTATGTTATCTTCTTATTCCTTTTTTTCATATATGTATCTCTTTACTTTGTATTATTATATATTATATATTATTTTTGAATTGATATAGTTATTAATGAGAATAATGATATAAATAGTAACTAAAGGTATTTTAATTACAAATTAAACGTAAATAATTTCAAACTTAATGATGAAATAGTATTAATGATAATAATTAGGAAAATTTAATACATATTATGAAATAGAATTAGACTAATTCAATTAGTTTATGTTTGTATCCATTTTTTTTCACTTATATCTAAACACTACTTTGAAAAATCTTTTAAAAATTATCAAATTTGATAGATGGGTATTATTTATATTAATGAAAATAACTTCAATAGTGGTTTTTGAAAAATTTTACCCTTCCACCAAAATCATTCCATTTAAATCTTATTTTATTTATAACTCTAATAGTGAATTGTATGCACTTTAAATTATATTTATAACTCTAAGAGATAAAAATTATTTAAAATTATTTTTTTAAAAAAATAATATATTTATTAACAAATTAAAAAATAATATTATAAATAAAGGTAATTTAGAAGTGCATTAATTTTGCTATGAGAATTTAAAAAGTGGTATTCCAAATACATTTTTGTAGTTTATTGATTACACATTTACTTATATTTTAAATTTCCAACGAACAATAAATGCATTTACATATATACTCTTTTTAAAAACACTAATAATATGTACTCATATATTTTAAATTACATATCTCATTTTAATAGATAAAAAGTTATTTAAGAATTAAAAAATTATATATTAAAAAACAAATCAATAATACATTTATTATGAAATTAAAAAAATAATAATACTATAAAAATAAGAGGTAAAAAAATGAGTTTCTTTATTTTTTTTAAATTAAAAAAACTGATGACATGCAGTAATTGTTTCTTCTTTTTTTTTTTTAAGTAATAATTATTCATTGAGAAGTGATATTAAAAAAAAAAAAGTCATCTCAAATGCATTTATTAATTAAATTTTTTATCCACTTTTAAAATTATATATATATATAATTGAGATATTCATAAAATAATATATACAAAAATTTTATTAAAGTAAGGGATACGAACAAATAAATATATTAGACTAATTTATTGAATTGTAAAAAATGATAAAATGGTAAATATAATACATTTATAATAGATTTATGATGTGTGAAAAGTAAAAAACACACGGATGACATAATTTAAATGAAAAATATATATTTTAGATTTATAAATAAGATCTAAATATGTAATAAATAAATGAATAAATCAAAAGGCTCATTGGTCTTTAAACTTAATAAATATTATGAAAACTATTAATCATACATTTAATTATAAATATGTTACTAATTTCAAACTTAACAAGAAAATTACATTAATACAAGAAAATATAAAATTTACGTTATTTTAAAATCAACTAAAAATAATTAAATTTAAGTATTTAAATGATAAAATTAGGAAGCAATTAAACAATATTTTATTTTTTCATATAAAAATTGAAAATTAAATTATCAAAATATTGTTTAAGAATGTAATTAATTAATAAGAAACAATTATTTTCCTATTTTTATCTCTCTCTTTTTTTTTTTTTTTAAATTTTACTCTTTAGAATTTTTATTTTACTCTTTAGTTTTTCTTTCAAATAATAATAATAAAATTAAATTGATTATTCTTTTATGTGTCAAATACTAAAAAGAGTGTGAAATTAAACATTAACTCCAGTAAATTCATTTTATAATAAAATTAATATTTAATATTTAGGGTTAATCCCAAAAAACCACCGCAAGTCTGTTAAATTCTCCAAAAAACCACATCAGTTTGAGTTTTTTACATTTTACCACTTTTTCTGTTAATTGACAGCTTGAGTAATGTTCACCAACTTACGGATGAACAGTAATTAAGGAAATTTTTAGAACTTTAACTTTTTTTAAATTAAAAAAATAATTAATTTTTTTATAAAAAAAAATCTCAGATTTCCTTTATTTTTATTTTATTTTTAAATTTCTAAAAAATTAAAATTCCAAAATGTCACTGGTTACTATTCATCCGTCAGCGAGTGAATAGTAATCAGGCTGTCAATTAAAAGAAAAGTGGTAAAATGGAGAACATTCAAACTGATGTGGTTTTTTGAAAAATTTGACAAACTTGCGGTGGTTTTTTTGGATTAACTCATTTATTTAGCAAAGCTCATTAAAATAAATATCTCACAAAAGTATTAATAAAATATACTTATAGAATCATTTTATTTATATATATATTTTTTTGTAAATGCATGAAATAATACATTTTTCCACAAATGTAGTACATAAATTTATATTTGAGCAACATCTTCTTACATCTAATTTCTTTTTAATTAGGAGTTCGTATTTCCATAAATATGTAACGTCCGCAAATTGGGCCTAGAAGTTAGGGCCAATTTGAAATTCTTACATGTTTGATTTTCGATACATTCCACTTCGGAATAAGTTGAAATACTATAAAGGGCAATGATGAGATTAGAAAAATTATTTTGAAAAGAAAATACTAGGATAAAAAAAACATTTATTTAATTTGAAATTAAATATTCAAAAACGGACTTGGAAATCAGAATTGGGCTTTTAGGATAAAACTCGATTTAATTGGAAGCATGGAGTCAAAATTATTTTTGGACGTGAAAAAGTATGAAATTTGAATCTAAACGTCAAATTTTGGTAAAATTACAATTTTGCCCCTCTTAGCGGAAAAATTCGGATTTTTGAAATTGATGGTGATTTTTAATTCAAAACTTGAAAATAAATTTTGGAGAAGTACAGAAAAGTCGGAATTGAGTTTTGGTGGTAAACGGGGCTCGGAATTGGATTGGGCCCAAACTTGGCCCAATCTAAAACTAAAGCTCACGTGTGTGTATAAGAATACACACCCACCACCACACTCACTCATTCTCCCCTATTCTTCTTCTTCCCCCTTCTCATACATATCCTTTTATTCTCCATGGCCAAAACCCTAGCTTTTATTTCTCTCATTTAATCACTCCAACCACCATCAATTTTCCCATTAGTTTCATCAACATTCAAGGAGGTCATTGAATGCTATTTGGAAGTTTTGAAAGCTATATTTTTCATGGGTAAAAATCTCTTCTCTCTCTACACTTGATGGTTGTTGAATTAATGATATGGGTTTTGTTTCTTGATGCTTATAAATTGTTTTTGAGTTGATTTTAAGTGTTAAACATATGCTCTAGCTTCCATTAGAGTTTAGATGTTAAAAGCCCTAATTTTCACTATTGTTGTTTTGTTATTGCTTGAGGAGAAATGATTTTTGTTGGATAAATATTGTTAAATAATGATCCTAGGTTGTTAATAAATGATTTTGGATTATTTCCAACCCATTTGGAGAACCCAAATCTCATCTATTTGTGTTAATGCCCTTAATAGCTATGTTGTGTGATGATTGAATTGTGTTGGAGTCTTGTGATTATGATTGTGATGATGTTATGGTTGTAGTGTGATAGTTGTATATTGGTGATGGCTTAGAACAAGTGGAAACCCTCACGGGAGCGGCTTTCTAACTTGTGCATCGAAGGATGGGAGGTTCATATTCCGTTTTTAGCCCTATACACTTGTTTGTTATTGGTTGATGCATTGAATATATGTTTACTGGTAATTATGCCATGAAATTGATTAAATAAGATAACCAACCAAAAGTTGATATCATGAGCATACTTGCATGTTAAGACGCTAGAGCATGTATGTAATGCATGTAGAATCATGCTAGGCGCTGCTTTGGGAATTGAAGTTTTGGGTGGACCGAGTCCACATTGTTTGCGGATATTGAAGGGCATAGGTTAGAGACTTATATTTCCGCTCTTGATTGTGGATGCTTGAAATGGTGTTGACATGTGTTTGGTAAGACATGTTTGTTGTATACATGACTTGATAATTATGAACATATTGCATTTATGACTATGTGAAAGTGCATGTGTTTGCCTTGTGGCTAAACGATTTCAAATGACAATGTTGTCTTGGTACCTCTAAGAGGTCAAATGTGCAAACGAAAGTTATAAAAGAAAGGATAAATGTATGATTGTGGTTGAATCACTAAAACGGATAATTGCCCTTATTATAGCTAGTTAGCGAATATAGTGGCATGCCATAGGGAAAAATGAGAATTCTCAACATGTGTATACATGAACGATAAATTGGCATTGGGGCTAAAAACGAACGAATTGAGTGACGACTCCTAACGGGTGTGACGGCACCACAGCCTTTTGGCCTAACGAACGAATCCAAAGGTAGATGACCGACTCGAGAGAGAGTAAATCGGCTCTACGGATTATTGGTCTTCGGACCCTAACGAGAGCTTGGCTCTAAAACGATGGCTTCGGCCCTAATGTCCCGTTTTCACTAATCAAGCTAGAATTAAGGACGATTACTTTAAAAATGGAGTAAATGTGTCTATTGAACTTGATTGTTGAGTATTTGAAATTGGTTGGCCATATATTATGGAAACTTAACTTGTCAAATCAATTGTTTTTGAGAAATATTTCGACTTGGATTGTTTGAACTTGAATGTTGAACTTCAAATGTTTCGGAACTTGAATTGTTTAGAACTTGCAATATTTTAAACTTGCTTCATATTGAACTTGAAATGTCGTTGATGATGATCTTGTGATGTATTGGATATTGTCTTGCTAATGAACTTGAAAAGGTTCTTAAACTTGAACTTGAACTTGATGATAACTTGATGAGGAAATTGGTTAGGTAGTAGGGAAAGACTTCCTAATGAACTTCATAACAAAATGACATTGTTATGGATATTGGAAATTTAGAATTGATATGAACATGCTTGGTAATCAAGATGATTAATGAACTTGACTAATAAGAGATCATGACATCTTGTGCATAATCTTGATGCTTGGGAATGTTTGTTTAGTGAGCCAACCCTTAGTCCAATACTCTTGTCTAGTGGTGTGATCCTAATATGTTTTTGTCAAGTTTAAATGGGTCTTTGTTAGCTTAATTGGCTAAATTATGAATTGGGGAATCATATTGAATGTCTAATAATGTCTAATAATCAACTTGTTGTTAACTTGGTTGGTAAATGTTGGTTTTACTTGAATTGGTATTGAAATGGTGGAATAAGTAGGAACTTGAAAATTGGAAATTGTTGTCTTGTGTTGCTGCTGCAACAAGTTGACCAAATAGGCAACTTGTTCAGTTTCGTTCGCCCAAATGGTTGGGTCTCTTGATAAATGGATTGTTTGTATGTATTGTTTGATATGCATAGAGGATGTGTTTAAAATTTGGTTGCATTCCGATGTCGTTTGATCGGGTTTTGAAACTGAGCAAATCACTCAGATGGTGACCTGAGAAGTGTCACTATTCTGCCCAAGACAGGGCACGTCCGCTGCCAAGTTTTCCTTGTCCGCTGCCAGCGGATACTGGCAGCCAACGAGGACAGCGAGCGCCGCGTCGTTCCCTGCCAATTTTCCTTCGTCCGCTGCCAGCCAACGGTGACGGCGGATGGACTCCTGGAGCGCCACAATATTACCTTTCCAACTTGTCGGTCTTCGTTCTCCCTCATCCGAACTCCAATTTAGGTGCCATTTGCGGCTATGAATTTGTATTTAAGTCTATTTTCTAACTATGTCTTCAGAATTTGAAAATACGATCATATTTATATCCAGATTTTAAATCTCCTCCAAGTGTTCGTAAATTTCAGCTTTTTGAAAAATACGTGTAACTAGTATAAGTTTTGTATCCGGACTCCAAATTGAGTCCCGTTTGTTGCTGTGAATTTGTGATGATATCCTTTAATTACTATATGTTTTGAATTTATAGAAATAAATCAATGATATTGCAAGGATTTTAATCTTCTTTAAATGTACGAAACATCCTATATTTAGGAATCGAAATTCTTGAATTAAAAACCTCTTGATTGAATCGTTTCCAAAACTTTTTGAATCTTTCACGAGTATATTTAACTACTAGTAAACTCACCTACTTGTGACCATTTTTGAAAAGTTATTTTGTTATCAAATATCTTGTCGACGAAGTATCTTTAAAGGTATTTAAAAACCATAAAGTATTGTAACATGAGAACTTGCAATGTGGTCAATTTGTTGATTGCTTCTTGTTCAAGAAATGACCTTGTATCTTTTAATTGTTACTTGATACCGAACTATAATTCAGTATCCAGTTCGGTATCGAGTTCGATTAGAGAGCATATTTGTCATCTTCATGGGTTACCGAATTATAATTCAGTAGGGAGCTCGGTATGTAGCTCGGTCAGAGGGTTTGTCTTTCAATTGTGTGTTACCGAATTGTAATTCGGTATACAATTTGGTAGTGAGCTCGGACAGAGGTATTTCGAGACATGCATTAGAGTCACTGAACTATAATTCGGCATACAGTTCGGTATTGAATTCGGTCAGGGGCGTACTGCTGCATTTCATGTGTTACCGAATTGTAATTCGATATACAAATCGGTAGGCAATTCGACATAGTTTGGTAATGTGTTTAAAACCTGAAAAATTGAATATAATCGTGGCTTGATTAAACCCCATTGATTAAAGATTGAAATCTTCGATTGTTGGATTGATTGGTGATCTCCTTAAGCCGAGTTGTTTGGACTAAGCGGAGTTTGGCTCACAAGTCTTTTGTAATGATTGGTCGTCATGAGATAATTGTATTGATTCACATAATCGAATTGATCGTCTTGATTTACTTAATTGAAATGATTGTCTCGATTGACTCAATTGAAATTGGTTGTCTTGATTGACTCGATTGTATTGATTGTCGTATTGATCGCATTATTGATTGATGGACACATATGGTTAACGTTAATGAGAAATGAGATTAATCTCAAGATTGGTAAACCACAGAATGAGCATGAATGTGTGACATAGCATGCCTCGAATGATACACTAGCATGAATGATTGCTAGGAATTGGTTGTGTTTGACTTCTATGAGTTAAGGTGAGCTTAGAGATGCTCTCATTAGAATTGCATTGTGTGTTAAAGCATTGCATATTGACAGAAAGGTAAGAGCATTTGCGTGTGCTTGTTTGGGACATGGGATGCGAACCAGGCATGTGCCTGACCCTTTCTTCTTTTTCTTTTTCCCCGTAAATTGTGTTATCAGGTTCGATCGAGCAAGGCATGTGGTATTTGAGCTCTCATGGTGAAGTTCACTAATGTTGTAATCACCCATACATGTATTTTAGAATTTTATCATATTTGTAAATGAGCTTATAATATATTTGAAGTATAGTTGTAAAAGATGTTTTATTCACTGGAATTTCTAAATATCATCTATGTATGATTTAAACCAAGTATCATATGTTAGAAAGTAACATCTTTATCCGTTTTCCGCACAAATATCATATAAACAGATCGACTTTTGAAATCTTCCTAAATGGTAAATCGCAACTGCATCGTTAATGTGGCGGTTCGGGCACCCGCTATGGTCTCAACCAGGGCGGGGGTTCGACGCTACAAAATATATAAAATAAATGGGACTTTACCAACTTAAAAAATTCATAATTAAAATTAAACACAATAATTAAATTTAATATCTATATTCCTTTATCACCTTATATATATATATATTTGTATTTATATTTATATGTAAATATCTTATTTTAAATGATATTATTAAAATTAATTTCATGATTATGAAATTTCAAATAAAATACAAATAATATATTAATGAGTTATTAATGAAAAAAATTTAAAAATGTTTTATTAAATAGTATTAATGATTTTTTAATAATATAGAATAAATAAAATTAATGAAAAAATAAAATAATAAACAATATTTAAATAAATTTATAAAAAGAAATAAACCGTAAAAAATTAATCATTATCTTAAAGAATTATTTTTAAAAAATTATAAAATTACAAAATAATCAACCTATTAATTAATTGATATATTTTTTTTATAAATATAATATATTATTATTAACAATATTTATTATAATAATTAAGAATAGATGTAACTCCCGCAGAGCGCGAGTATTTTTACTAGTTGTATATATATTAAATTCATCAATCACTCTCTCTTTTATTAAAATTTTAAAAAATAAACATGGTCATGTGTCACCTGAGAACTAGTTGGGCTTAAATCCTATATGGTGCACTTAAACCATGGTAGTTTTTTCCTCCAATATAAAGGCATGATGGTAATAATAAAATGTGAGTTCTTTCATTCAATTCATTCTCTTGCCTTTGTTATCGTGGATCTTTGTAACCATATATAGAAACCCAATAGAGTGAGTAATAATGATATTATGTAGGTGTGCATATAGCTATAGGTATACATATAATAAGTAAATTTCTTCTACTTCATTTTCATTTCAATTATAATTTGTAATTTATCTCCTATCTACTCTTCTATGATACGTGGAAATGTCAAATAGTAGCCGTGCCCGTTTCAGAAACGCCATGGAATCGCGATGGAAACGCCATGGAATCGCGATGGAAACGATTCTAAAAAATTTAAAACTCCACGTCAGCGGGGACAGCTTGGGAAACGTTTCAAAACAAATAGAAACGCCACGTCATAGTAAAAAAAATTCAAATCAATGAGTTTTCTACTTTAACATTAGGGATTCAAAAATTTCCCAAATTGTCGATCGTTCTTGTTGTGACTTCCAAATCTCTTGTACTCCGTCGGCATCCCTTGTCCAGGTCAGTACATATTTCTTCTTCTTCATCTTCTTCACTCTGCCGGCTGCCGACTGCTACTCTGCTATTTTATGTGGTGTTATGCTTTGTGTTGTTCTTTAATGGTTCATTGTCCTCTTAGGTTTGTTTATGATTGAAGCATTGACTAGTTTTATGATTTATAGGATATTGTTTGGGAATAGAAGTTGGATTGTTTAAATTTTACATGTGACTTCTCGGGTATTGTGTATTGTATGTACATATATAATTTCACACAATGTTCTATTATTTTGTAGAAACCTTTAAGATTTTTGACATGTGATTTCTCGTGTATTGTGTATTATTTTGTGCTCTTATTTTCACATGAGGATATTTCACATGTAAGTTCTATTATTTAGTAGAAACCTTTAAGATTTGACATGTGACTTCTCGTGTATTAATTGTGTATTATTGTTTTGTACTCTTATTTTCACATGAGGATGTTTCACATGTAAATTGACTTGTATTTTACCTTTTCTTTTCCAAGTGAAGTCACATGATTTTCAACAGCTTAGCAAAATATGGTTTTCACATTCAAAATTCCTTACTATATTAAGGACAGAGTGGTTATACTTTGTATTTTGTAGTATTTGTTTGTGTTCTATTATTGTTACTATTTTTTAGTTAACCACATTGTTCTAACAATAAATAAATAAATGTGATGCTATGTAAAAGTTAAATTTGGTTGATAAAAGTTTTAATGCTGGTTTATTTTTAAATTACCTGCAGCTGCAATTATTGAATTTTGTTGATTGCTGCTGCAGATATATTTTGAAAGTATGACTTCTATGGGTGGTAGTGCTAGTATCACAACTCCAAATGAAGAGGAGAATAATCCCCCATTAAGGGCTTATGTTACTAAGATTGAAAAACAATCTGGAGTTGGAGGTTCATGGCAGTTTGAATGTAACATATGCCATGAGAAACGGTGTGAGAGTTATTCTAGAGTTAATGCACACTTGCTAAAATTGAGTGGTAAGGGAATTGTTGTATGTAAGGGTGTAACTAGCGCACAAGTAAGTGAGATGGAGAGGTTAGAGGCTGAATATGAAAGAAAGAAAAAGAAAAATGTTGGGAATGTTCCATTGCCAAGTGATTTGGATGTTTCAAAGAAACGTAAAATGGATATGACACCTATAGGTAAAGATTTTGATCTTGATTCAAGAAGCCAATTGGACCATGAAATTGCTAGGATGTTTTTTACTGCTGGATTACCTTTCAATCTTTCAAGAAATCCACATTTTGTGAAGGCTTTTAAATTTGCTGCAGACCATAGTTTGGGTGGTTATGTGCCTCCAAGTTACAAAAAGTTTAGAACTACTTTGCTTGTACAAGACATGAATCATGTTGAAAGGATGTTGCAACCTTTGAAAGAAACTTGGTCGGCAAGAGGGGTGTCAATTGTGTCCGATGGTTGGAGTGATCCACAAAGGAAGCCGTTCATAAATTTTATGGCTACTTCCAATAGTGGACCAATGTTCCTGAAAGCTATCAATTGCTTTGGTGAAGTGAAAGATAAGTGGTTCATATCCGACTTAATGAAAGAAGTCATTGATGAGGTGAGTCATCAAAATGTAGTTCAACTTATTACGGACAATGCATCAAATTGCAAGGTAGCCGGTGAGATCATTGAAGGTATATACCCTCACATTTATTGGACACCCTGCGTAGTTCATACTCTTAATCTTGCATTGAAAAATATATGTGAGCCAAAGAATACTCATGCTAATATGGATACCTATTTGGAGTGTTCTTGGATTACATTAGTTTACAATGATGCGGTGTAAATTAAGAACATCATAATGAACCATAACATGAGATTGGCGATTTTTACGAAGTTCACATAATTGAAGTTGCTTTCTATTGCCGAGGCTCGTTTTGCCTCTGTTATTCTGATGCATAAGAGGTTTAAATTAATTAAGTATCCGCTTAGGACAATGATTGCTAGTGAAGAATGAGATTCTTATAGGGAAGATGAATTGGAAAAGACTAGATTTGTTAAGGAGAAAATCAATGATGATAATTGGTGGGAACAAGTAAGTTACATTCTTGATTTTACCGCACCCATTTATGATATGATTAGAACGTGTGACACAGATAAAACAACTCTTCGTTTGGTTTATGAAATGTGGGATTCAATGATTGAGAAAGTGAAATCTGCTATTTACAAAAAAGAATGTCGTCCTCTTGATCAAGTAAGTCCATTCTATGGTCAAGTGTATGGAATTCTAATTTCTCGATGGACTAAAAGTAGTTCACCACTTCATTGTTTAGCTCACTCATTAAATCCAAGGTATTATAATGCTCATTTAATATTTGTTTTTGCAAGATTTCATAAATGCCACTATACAACTCCTTTTCTTTTTAACTTTTATTCGAAGGTTTTATAATGATGAATCGTTGAATGAAGGTCTGGCTAGATTGACTCCTCATAGCGATGCAGAAATCTCTCAAGAAAGAATTAAATGTTTTCGAAGGCTTTTTCCGAGTGATGATGATTATGATTAAGTCTTGGATAAATATGCTAATTTTTCGCTTAATTTGGAGCCTTTTGCAGACTACAATTCTATTGCTAAACGAGGCACGACGGAGCCTTGGAGTTGGTCGGTTAATTTTGGCTCTGGTTCCCCATTGCTACAAAGATTGGGTTTCCGGTTACTAGGGCAACCTACATCCTCCTCTTGTTGTGAACGTAATTGGAGTACTTACAGTTTTATGCATTCACTAAAAAGAAATAGGTTGACCCCTAAGCGTGCGGAAGACTTGGTTTATGTCCACAACAACTTACGTCTTCTATCAAGAAATTCAAAAGATTATAAAGAAGATAAAAAGACAAAGATGTGGGATGTTGGTGGGGATACTTTTGATTCCTTAGATGATTCAGGATTTTTGCAATTTGCGGAGTTATCACTTGATGAGCTGGAGTTGGAGACCGTTTTATTTCCCGAAAATAATTAGTAGTTTGTTTTAATTTCTTTTTTGTGTGAACTTATTATTTTGTAGGAATTTTTGATATTATGTTAAGAATATTTTCTTATTATTTTGAATTTAAATAGTTAGTGATTAAATTTTCTTTATTAATAATTTATTATTATTATAATTTATTTTTTATAAAAAAATTATTTTCAGTCGTCCCCGCTTCCATAAATTTTTATTTTTGCCGTTTCCCGTCCCCGTTTCCGAACAGGTACGCAGTCACGCTTAACATAGCTACCCTTCTTTTTCAACACTAAAGTCGTCTATCATTTCTTAAAGGCATAAGGGTTTCACAAGCCCCCAAACTTGGCAATAATTTTCAATGTAGCCCTTGAAGTTTGCATTGGGTCAAATAAGTCCCTCAACTATTAGAGAAATTATGCCTAGGGACGGGTTCTCCATGTCAATCTGTCTAGTTGGAGAACCCGTCCAATCAATACAAGACACGACGCAAAGTCATATTAGTGAAAAATAAAGAATCCCTAACTTTAAACTGTATTTAGTTCAACTTTCTATATTCAACCGTCATTTGTGCTCTTAAAACTTTTTCAAAATCTTTTCTTTCGGCAGTCTACATCTTCGACAACCATTCTTATTTTGATGTTTGATATTGGATTCTTTTCTTTCATCTCTTTCGTAAAGATTAGTCTTTGTTTCTCTTAAAACGTTTTCTACATCTTGACAACAAAATAATACAATGACTTCTAATTTCACTGACAAACACAAAAATGACAAATATAAATATCTATATTTTGAAAAACATATTTGCTAAAAATTTTAACTCATACAATGATATAATCATCAAATCCTATCGATAAGTAAAGACGTATTGAAGAAAAGAAAATTATATTTTTCAAATTCTATTAAGAACATGAAAGATAAATAGTATGGCTTGTGATGAGGAGAGTAGTTGTAGGTGTTAAAAGGAAATTTTGGACTCGCTTGTGAGATGTAGAAGAAGTTCTACGAGAATCGAGACCGTCTGGAAGAGAAAATTTTGAGAAGAAGAAGATATAGCGCACAACCACCGATTTAAAATTGGAAATTTTATTATTTACGTGTTATGCGCCACATGTCTCGTATTGATTGGACGGGTTCTCCAACTAGGGAGATTGATGTGGAGAATCCGTCCCTAGGCATAATTTCTCCAACTATTATTTAAAGGGTCAAACAAGACCTTGAAGCTGATGTGGAGGATGAGATGACAAATTTTATTTTCAAAGCACGTTGAAACAATTTTTGTGCACACCTAGAGTTTGATGTGATACATGGCAAGAAGATTGTTTATTTCCCGTTTGTTAAATATAAATTGCGGATTACATTTTCTACATTATTATGGGTAAAAAACAGTTGGATTTATTAACTTGATCGATTTGAGAGGGAGATGCGTGAGATGAGTGACAGCAGTGGCCGGTTGAAGGAGGTGGTTCAGTTCGGTTCTTGAATGCGTGTTGGGAAGATGAAGAGAGTTCTGTTGACTTGTGTCATTGTTTTAAACAAGCTTACCCAACAAAGAAGTATCCAATATATTGCCAAAGCATAAAGATTTTCAGCGTAACACCAATAAAATTAAAAAAAGAAAACCCTAACGCACCTTCGATGAGAAATCCAAGTAAGAGTAAAGCGACGAACTGGTGACCTCGTTGTTGAAACCCTAACTAAAGTGACGAGCAAACCCAGATTGCAGCTACTTCTTTGTTGGATATGTTGCCGGTGATTGTAAAGCCAACGTCGTCAAAACCGTGACAGAACCCCGTCGAAATCCAGTCAAATCCCCAGAAAACTCAATCGATTGTTTGATAGAGAAGGGGCAAGGCTATTGTCGATGAATCTCACCTAAATAACTTCAATGGTGTATTTGATCATTTGTAATTCTAGTTGACAGTAACTTAACGTCGTTAGTAAAATATTTCACGGGGCATCTACGTGGCACTCCATCATGTTTAATAAATCTACTCAGCGTCTATTGGACCGAAATTGTATAACACGCGCCTGGACTCGACTGGGAAGTGGCTTCAGGGGCTTGTTTGACCCTTTAAATCATAATTGAGGGGTTTATTCGATCCAACGCAAAATTTAGGGACTACACTGAAATTTATACCCAAGTTTAGGGGCTTGTGAGACCCTTATGCCTTTCTTAAAAATAAAATAGTTAGAAGTCTGTTTGGTATGATTTATATTAGCGCTTTTATAGCTTTTCGCACTCAAAAACACTTCCCAGCACTATTTGGCTAGAAATCCAAAAGTACTTATTGTCTAAAAAAGTACTTTTTGAAAGCATTCGAGGTGGTGCTTCTGCCAAAATGATTCTACTTCTATTCTTCACAAAGAAGTCAAAAGCACAACCTATTTCAAACCAAATTTCTTAAAAATTATAAATATAATATTAAGAAATTTATAATATTTAATAAAAATTTATTAAAATAATTTTTGTATTTTTTAATATATTTATAAACGTCACATATATTTATAAATTCTGCACCAAAATTTTTAAAATTGGATAAAAAAAAGGTGAAAATACACCAAGTTAGACCAACTTCAAATTTTTTTATATTTTTAAAAATTTTATTAAAAAAATTAGAAAACTAAACTTTAAAAAAAATTACAAAAAATTAGCTTTCTGATATGTGCTACCGGAATCTGCTTTCAGGTGTA
Source organism: Cardiospermum halicacabum (assembly GCA_031304145.1). Classification (NCBI taxonomy): domain Eukaryota; kingdom Viridiplantae; phylum Streptophyta; class Magnoliopsida; order Sapindales; family Sapindaceae; genus Cardiospermum; species Cardiospermum halicacabum. Next base: position 17,836,921 of record CM062395.1, read on the forward strand.
TAATACCAGAAAGCAAAAATCCGCTTTCTGATACTAAACACCAAAAAGCAAGTTTGAATTTTGTCTGCTTCCCAATATGTAATATCGGAAAATCAAAATTATTACACACCATTAAACGGGTAAAATTCAAGTCTGCTTCTTAGTGTGTAGTAGCGGGAACAAATTTTAACTACCCGATATTCCACACTGAAAAACAGATTTGAATATTTCTGATTCCTAAACTGGTGAATATATATATTTTTTGATTTAATATTAAAGGATAAGATTGTAATTTTAGTATTTCTTAAAAATTTATTTTTAAGAATTTAATTTTATAAAAATTTTGATATTAATCTAAAAAAATATATATATTTTTTAATAAAAAAGCTTAAACGTGTGCGGAAAAGGAAAAAATAAAAATAAAAATAAAAATACATGAGTGTGAAAATAATAAAAAGATTTGTATCCCATTAGATATATTCATTCCATAGTATCAATCATAAAAGGTAACTAAAACACACGCACACATATAATCACAATTAAAAATTGGAGTTCTGGGACACGCTTCTGGCCCAACCGCCCTTTCTCAAGTCTCACCGCCATGACAGAGCAAAAACACTGACAAGGTTGAGTTATTATCTGATACCCTGAATTTGAATTTGAGTTCAATATCAATTCGATATCCAATTTCAAAGGAAACTATTTAAAACAAATTACAAAGAATCGGTGGCAGTAAATACAATCAAATTGAAATACAAATATTCATCTGTCATCTAAGTGCCTTTCTGGAGTGTTTAAGAGACACTCAGAATCCTCTCTGTCACTTAATCACATTCCTCTTTAAGAGCCGTACGCGGCATTATCGGATTGACACTCCGATTTAGACGCTTTCTTGTTTTGTTTTGTTTTTCTTTGTTTCCGAGTGAAGTCTCAGTGTGACTTGCCCACAAAACTTGTTCGGTGAGTACTTTTTACGTTGCATTACGGCATGATTATATGATTCGGATCCAATTTCACTTCTGGATATATTTGTTTGTGCCGTTTTGATATATGGGTATCTGTTAATTTTTCACTTTTTTGAATCTTGTTTTCTGCTGCCCGTTATTGATCAAGGGTTCTGTTTTAGATCCACAAGTTGTTAGAGAATGTGCTCTGAATTGTGCAGTGTGATCTTTGGTGTATTTAGTTTGAGTTTTGCGGTGCGCTTTTGTTATATAAGATTTTGTTTATTTGACTGTGGATTAAATTATTATTGTGCTATTACTAGAGGTCCAATGTAGAAGTTGTGCAGCTGTTTGAGTCATTATGTTTTGTCTTGATTGGACTTTAGAATACTGTTCGTTCGACGAGGTAAAAGCGTTTGCTTTGTTGTGTTGTGAAATTGTTTCATAGATTTTGACTATAATAGTTAAGGGATTGAGGGGTTGAGTTATATTACTATCTTGTGAAAGGTCAGGTCTAAGGTAATGGTATCATGAGATTTTGTTTTTCTATGAGATTGAATTAAAGCTATTGTGTAAGCATTGTGTAATTAGTATGGATTCTGTAGATAGATAGCAGTTGAACTTATTAACCATAATAAGTTCAACTGGCATGTGGGGAATTGTAGCAGAGGAGGAGCTAATACATGTTTTTAAGTGATTTGACATTAGCATTAAAGGGTGGATAACCTTAACCACAGGCATATTTGACCCTAGTATGCTGCTTTATTAGCAATTAGTTTTGTATTATATGATGTGGGAAAGATTCTACCAAATGTTAGTTGTAAAGTAGAAGTTCTCAATAAAAGCTCAGGTTGATGTCAATTTAATGAGGCTTTCTGATTGTTGTAGTTTTCAAAGCAAGTCCTATCAATTTTTCTTTATTTTCTAGTATATTAAATAATAACATTAAGGCCACTTAACATTGAATGTTGTCTTGCAGGATCCAATATTTTAACTACAAAGGTTCTGTTTATCATTTTTTTTTTTCGGGTTTTTATTTTTACTTGTGTTTATATATAATGAATCTGTCTTAGATTTCCTCCATGCAAGAAACAGGGCCTATTCTGTGTTCAATTCATACTCATATTTTAGCAATGAGAAGGCACCATTAATAGTTGTGCTGGTGAATTTCTAGTATAGAGTTATAATTATTTTCTGATTTTAATTATTTTTCTTGGTGCCTTTGAATGATGTTGCAAATTGTGTGAATATAGAAATAGTTATAGTTGCTTCGACATTCTCATATTGCAATCTGGCAAAGTTAAATAATGGCTATATGTTTCAAAGATTTTAGTTATCTTGTTACCCAAAAGAATCATAGCATGATTCATAGTTGAATTACTGATTGGATTCTGGACCTGATTAGTTTGTGTATTTCATCTCTTATATCCTATAGATTTAAAGTGTCATGATTGTTTTATTTTATTCGGATTTTATATGCATTCATTAATTTTTATTTGTTTGCAACAGTGAGATTTGGAGAACGGTTTTCAATGGCTCAAGATGCATCTAGTGCTGAATCACACCATAAAAAACTAGGCCTCTTAAAAGATCAAGTTCGTGTAATAAAGAGAAAGGACTCTGATCGTTATGAGATGGTCCCATTACCAGATACTTTGTCATTTGAGAAAGGTTTCTTTATACTTATCCGAGCTTGTCAACTGCTAGCTCAGCAGAATGAAGGAATTATATTGGTTGGTTTAGCTGGTCCTTCTGGGGCTGGGAAAACCGTTTTTACAGAAAAGATACAGAACTTTATGCCCAGTGTTGCTGTTGTGTCTATGGACAACTACAATGATTCTAGTCGGCTTGTTGATGGTAACTTTGATGGTAATTTACTGGTCCTGCTATCTTCTATTGAAATCAGATTAAGATTTATGTCATTGCAATTGCTTGGAATTAGTTTTTGATGTGTTTGCATCACAATTTCTTAAATCTATTTTGGTTTTGCAATATCTTCTCTCCATGGGCGACTGTGTTTTTGGCTTTGCAAATCATTATTGCTGCTGGAAGACAACTTAAATTCTTCTTAATCATGCAGAGGCTGTTGAGTCTTGTCTTTCAGCTGTCTCTTGAGTCAGAATCAATTAAATTTTACTTTAGTTTTCTAAGTAAGATTGTGAGCCTACATGTTCTGTTGGTGGTAAGTTTACGGTCTATTTCCTGATTTTTTGGATTGAAGAATACCAATTAACATGCAGACCTATTTGTTTTATGGAAGGGAAGCTTACTAATATTTTATGAAAAGTTAGTTCTTGTGGATTTAAGTGCCTGTCTTTAGGATGTTGGTTTTTTTCATAGTTGTAGTTGGTGGCAGTTCCATTAAGATTTTCAGGATTACAGAAGATACTTCATATCTTCATGTTATGGATCATTTTTTAGCTATTATATAGCTGTCAACAAGTACTTTAAACTAGTAAAGAATACATTCTGATTGGTTCATAAGAGACTTTGTTACCAATACCAGCCACTAAAGTAAGCTCCTTTCATACTGTTTGCTTCGAAAGTTCCTATTCTGGTCTATGACATTGTTCTTGCCAGGAGATTGTAAGAGTTAATACAATGTGGAATATGGATTTAGATACATATCTTGAATTTTGTCTAATGTAATATGTTGTACATTTAATTAACAATTTTTAATACTTACAAAACCAGATCTTTAGCTCGTTGAGGTATTGTTTCAACTTGCATTTTGAAGTTGATGCAAATTCATTCATGGGGATTTGTTACTGATTGAGTACTCTCTCTGAAAGAGCTGGAGGTCTGGTTCAAGTCTTTAGAAACAGCTTAGAGATTTTATTTATTTGTTTCTATTGAAGAACTTTTGGAGTTCAAAGTTAGCTGCTGATATTAGTTTACCTCTGCAATAGGCAATTTGATAAGAGAATATAGCATTTGATCTTGCTGTGCTCCTTCACTGAAAGTTACTCATGCCTGTGGTTATGATTTACCATGACCAAATCAGCGTACATTTTTCAATATGTCTAAATTGTGAGTCTAAGATGTACTTCCCTTAGCTTCTTTCCTGTGTCGGGTTAATTTCGCATTTTCCTTTATCTGTTTTGCAATTAAATGCATTATTTTATTAATATGCATTCAAAAGATTTGAGGATCATAAGATTAATAGTTATTTGTTCAGGGAAGAATATGGCCTTTCATTTGCTGAGACTTACTTTTATTGTTTGAGACTGCTATTTATTCTAGTCTGTTTTTATTTGAATCAGATCCACGCCTGACTGACTATGAGACATTGCTTGAGAATATACGAGATTTGAAGGCTGGAAAGCATGTTCAAGTTCCTATCTATGATTTCAAATCGAGCTCCCGAACTGGATACAGGTTGAATTCTTGACATAATACAAGTAATTTCTGTTCAATCATATAGGCCTAGATTGCTGTTAATTATTACTGTTCACAATAGTTTTAAAGAATTTGTGTTATGATCTTAAATTATAATATGATAATATTGAAATATCAAACCTCAAGCCTCTTTCTGAATCTCTCCTTTATCAACTCATTCGATCTGCGCCAAGATGGAAAGAATAATAAATGATTTGAAATCGCAACAAATACATAAATGTATTTCTAGCAGTTACCTAGTTTGTATTCTTGATCTTTTTCTTTTATCTATTTACTTGGATCGAAGTTTTCCAATCTCACTGTCCTGCAAGATTAGTATTTATCTGCTATTCTTTAGATTCCTGTAGTCACTATTTCAAGAGATCATTGAAAATGACCATAAACGAGTATATTATAAAAAAAAACAAAGAGGTGTGACTATCTATCAAGAGATCTGGTCTCTCTCCAAATAGTCCGAAGTTTAGAAGGTGCTTTAATGTGCTCTCCATCCTATTGCATCAATCTAATCTTATACTGTCCTGGGAGGCTGAGACCATGCCTGTTATTCAACTGTAATTTAGATAATTTCCTGGAGTCCCTCTCTATTTGCTTTATAATTTAGTCAAGCCATACAAAGATTCTTGGATCCAACTTTTATCCTGACCCTTACTAAATAATGAGCTGAACTGATTTTTAGATTCAGCTAATAACAGGCTACTAATTGTTATGGCTGCAAACCTGGTAACTAGTTGCTGGCTAATAACTGATTTGCCTCTGACTAACTACTTACTAGTTATTCAACTTGCTATCCTATTAGACACAGGTCCCTAAAGTGGGACTATAATATAGCTATATTAATCACTACATTATGAGAAGCTTATTATATTTACATCAGAAGGTAGATGATTGGTGTAACTCATAAGTAAAATGCATTTTCTATCATCCCTTGCTGTTTAATTGAAGGAACCAACCAGTTATGCATATGGTTATCGTTGTTATATGACCTGGTCAGTGACTTAAGTAAACATGCTTTCTGCAGGACTGTTGAAGCACCAAGCTCCCGTATTGTGATCATTGAGGGTATCTATGCCTTGAGTGAAAAGTTGCGACCATTATTGGATCTTCGGGTGTCTGTTACAGGAGGGGTTCATTTTGATCTTGTCAAAAGGGTTTTACGAGACATACAGCGTGCTGACCAAGAACCAGAAGAAATTATCCATCAAATTTCTGAAACAGTTTGTTTTCCTTATCATTGTTGCTTTTTTTGGTCCAACATAACATGAAGTGACCACAGGCTTGTTAAAGGTTTCAATAATACTGTTTTACAGGTATATCCTATGTACAAAGCCTTCATCGAGCCGGATCTTCAAACTGCTCATATTAAAATTGTTAACAAATTCAATCCTTTCACTGGATTCCAGAGTCCCACTTATATCTTAAAGGTTCCTTCTTTTTTCCCCATTGTTTAATGATTTTGTGCTTTCTATGACATTGTTAGAATTTTTTATTGTAATTTCCAGTAATGGTATATTTGCTTACATTATGTCTGAATGCTTCGTTTTCTGTAGTCAGCAAAGAACTTGTCAGAGGATCAAATTAAGGCTGTTATATCTGAAGACCCTACTGAAACCATGGAGCAGACCTATGATATATATCTACTTCCGCCTGGTGAAGATCCTGAATCTTGTCAATCATATTTGAGGATGCGGAATAAAGATGGGAAATACAGTCTGATGTTTGAGGTTACCAGCACCTATTTTATTTCTTATAATTGAAAGTCCTGTGAGCTTTGAGAATAATGTTGTCTTGGGGGTGCTTGATTTATGTTCATTTTCTTTATGTTTTTTATTGTTCTAGATCTAGATATACTAAATTCTAATAACTGCATAGGACCTGGCATGTTTTTTTGACACTCGTAGATCAAGTTATATGCTTCATATCTTGTGAATTTATCATGTTTATCATGCCTGTCATAAAGATGGTAAAAAATTGATAATTTCAGCTATAAGAATTATTTCTCAATGAAATGTCGATAATCAGATTATTAGTTCAGTGGTTCTGTTCTCTTTATGTAATCAGGCTCTGTAAAGTCATGCCTATTACATTATGGCCTTAGTCCTTAATTCTAGATGTCGACATATGATGTTTCCCATAAAATGGATATCCTTCTTGTGCTTGATACATAGCCGTATGAAATTTTATTGATTTCTAGAGAAGGGATGATGTTGCATTAAATTATATAAAATGAAGAAAAAAAATAGGTTGCATATTAGCTGATTTCTTAGTTTATTATTTAAATTTCAGGAATGGGTTACAGACAGTCCATTTGTTATCTCTCCACGAATAACTTTTGAAGTCAGTGTGCGTCTTCTTGGTGGGCTAATGGCCTTGGGTTACACAATAGCAACCATCCTTAAAAGAAGTAGTCATGTATTTTCTGATGCTAGAGGGGTCTGTGTGAAAATTGATTGGCTTGAACAATTAAATCGCCGGTATATTCAGGTACAATATTATTGATTTCTATAGCTCCTGTATTTGCAGCAGTTTCTTATATAATATTCTGTTACTATCAAAAAGCTTACATCATCTTGTATTTCTGAATGCTTTTATGAAATGAATGTGTTATCTTCAACAAATATTTTTGCTCTAGTGGCATGTATCTTGGTGCTTGTTTTACTAGCATTGTGCTTATTTATGTCACAAGTGAAATTGTAAATAAATAGTGAAATTGTTTTGAACCTCATTTCCTGTATGTTTTCTTTAAGTTAATCTCTATTTACCTGTGTGGTTATTCTTGATTTGCATATTGTGCTTCCTCTCAAGCAAGATTAGTTACTGGTGTGCAACTCTTTCTCTCCTTTTGTAATTTTTGGTTCTTTTTTTTCCCTCTCTCCCTTTCATGATAAAAATTATTTAATTACTCTGCTGAATTTTTTTTATCAGTCTGCTTAATTTTCTGATTGTTATGTACCAATTGTCCATCAAAAGTACAATTTATTCTGGAAGCATAATGGTATATTTTGACTACTCATGATGGATGCAATTTGTATTATTTTCAAGATTGAGAAGAGCATTCATGCTTATTCAGGAAGAGTGATCTGAAAATATTTAGATACCTTAGGAACATCTGTATAAAATTTACATTCTTGGAAATTGTTAAATAGGTCCAAGGTAGAGATCGGATGATCGTAAAATATGTTGCTGAGCAGCTGGATTTGGAAGGCTCATACATTCCACGAACTTACATCGAACAGATTCAACTGGAAAAGCTTGTAAATGAAGTTATGGTATGACACATTCTGTGTATGGTTACTATGCTTCTCTTCTCCATCAGTAGTCCTTATTTGATAATTTTTACAGGCCCTTCCAGAAGATTTAAAGGTGAAGCTCAGTCTAGATGAGGATCTTGTATCAAGCCCCAAAGAAGCACTTTCACGAGCTTCTGCTGATATGGTTGCCATGAGAAATAAGACTCTCCAGAGGTGTTTTTTTTACAATATTCTCTCACTTCTGTTTTGACTATAATGCTGAACTGTAAGATAAATTGCTTGTCCTTAAGTAAGCTAAATAGATTAACCAATATTGATATTAAGCAGCGGTATGTCACATTCCTATTCCACTCGAAGGGATAAAAGTCTGTCCAAGTATTCTGGATATGCTGGGAATAACAGGAGATTTGATGACAGAACTCCAGATTCCACTGTAACTCTTGCAAATCAGGTACATGATTAACCTTTAATCTTTGGGTTGCTTGTTCATGGTTTTGTTGGGGTTTGTCACTTTTCACTGGTGAACTCTTCCTCATTTCTTCCCTCTATTTGCTGTTTTGCTGTTAAAGGGAGTGATCACTCAACTTTCAGAACAGATCTCCTCTCTGACTGAGAGAATGGACGATTTTACAAATCGCATGGAGGAGCTGAATGCTAAGTTAACCATTAAGAGAACTTCTCTCAGCCAACAAAATATGGTGCTCCAAGCTGAAGGCTGTAATGGCTCTGCGCCAACTTCTCAGTTCATAACAAGTTTAGGTAACGGTTCTTTGACTGGATCTATGTTGACCAATTCACCTTCTTCTTCCCAGTTAGGCAAGGAGTCTTCTTTCATGGATGAGGTATGTCACTTCCTCTGTATGCATGTATGTTTACCACCCAAATATGTTTATTATACATTTCTTAATATGTTATGTAATATCAGGTGACAAATATCACACGGGGACAGCGTCAAATCATACACAAGCTGGACACCCTTAATAATCTTATTAATGAGAGCTTGGGAGAGCGAGTTCGCCAAGTAAGAAGCCATAACCATAGTCACAGCCATAGCGGGGATGCTGAACTGATCAAAGTTCCCCTTATTGTAAGTTTGGCAATTGGTGGATTAGGAATCTTGTTGCTGAAAGCTTATGCGTGGCGAAACTGATTGGTTGGCATACTAGGTAGCTAGCTTAGGCTATTGATTAGTCATTTTGTTGTGGTTCCCAACCCTTCAGTGCGGGAAAAGACTGTTAGTTTATAGAGAGTTTTCAAGGTTCTCTCTGAGGTTTACAGGGAAGGGTGTCCTTAAGAAAATTTTGGAACTGCGACAATCTAACTTTTGGCCCTTTATTTGGTCATAAGAGCATTGCTTGCTCTCATCTTGTTCTTGTACCAGGCATTTCGTCCCATCCTAGAGAAGAGAATGGTGTTAGCAACAGTTATCATTTTGGTTAAGGGTTTTTCTTTTTATTATTATTATTATTTTTTTTTAAATATATAATAAATTTATAAATATATTTGATTTGTGTGTAAAGGTGCAAAGCTGATGGTTGTTTACAAGTGCCCGTTGCCGTTTGATGAATTAAGAAAAATAAATAAAAAAGCAAGCTATCCATAGCACTAGGGTAATATGAGAGTAGGTTGAACTTCGTACGTATTAATGTATTAATAGATACTCGGTTTGCACCACCAATATTAATTTATTTCTGATTTTAATTTTTTTTTTTAAAAAAGTGGAAAACATAATAGGATAGGATTACTATCTTACTATTGAAAAAAAAATTAAAGAATGTATATATAAAAAAAATTAATGAAATCATAAGGGAAAATAAAGATGTTAAATTTATTTATAATAAAAAATAATAATTAAAAATATTATAACGGTTACTTTTTTACCATTTTGAAATTTAATTAAAAAATAATATACCGTTTACATGATTTTATTTTTAATTTTTAATTAATTTAAAATACTAATTTGATGTGAATTAATGTGATTTGATAATTTAATTTTGTTTTTTTTTTTTAAAAAAGAAAAGACCGTCTCAGCGCTTGAGTTTTAGTTTGACTCTGCGCTGCTAAAATCAACTTTCTGGTTCCACTTTCCCCTTTTTCACATGAGTGGAACGTGGTCTACCACCATCTCTAATAAAAGAGAATTAGAGTCCAATTTCTTGCCAAAACTCTGAGATGCACGTTTGTGATTGGTTAGAAAACTCTCGGACAATGTGTTCCAAGTCTCTAATTAAAAAAGAGACGCTTATAATAATCAGGACGGAGCTAAAAGGAGAAGCTCACGGCCCATTCATTATTTACGGGGTGAACAATAGCGCCCGTGGTACGGTGTAATATATTTTTAAATTCACTCTAATACGGTGTAATATATTTTTAATAAAAGAGAAGTGGTATAATATATTTTTAATAAAATTTTATAAAATATAATATTATATATATTATTTTTAATAATTTTATTATATGATTTAAAATATTTTATTGTATAGATTAAAATATTTTTTAATATATAACTATAAATTATCGTTATCAAAAATACACTATTTATAATTTAAAATAAGTTATTTTTATATTAGAAAATTCTTTTATGGTATATCAGTTTAAATTTTTTAATATATAAAATTCGTCCGGAAAAATATATATTTATTATACAATTTATTTTATTTATAATATGTATTGTAATTTATTTTTAAATTTTTAAATTTATAAATTTGATAATATTTTATAAGTAGTTTTGAAATAATTTATAATTTATAAAATTTAATTACATAATATTTAAAATAAAATATATAAAAAAATGTTTAAAATATTTAAAAATAGAAACTATAATTATATTTTTAAAATAAATTTAAATTTAAATTGAAATTTGAATAGTTTTATTACCTATACATATATAAATTTATAGGGTTATTTCCAAAAAAATACTTACTTTTCCAAACATTTAATTTTAAACACCCGGTTTTAAAAACTTTTGGAAAACAACCCCAAATTTGAAAACAACTAATGGTTTTAGTGTTTTGAGTGGTTTTGGAGTTTTGAGGGTGGTTTTTGAAAAATTCATTTTGTTTAATATTTTTTAATTTATATTTTTTAATTTATATTTTTAATAGTATTCAAATACAACCAAATATTACACAATTTAAATAATTTTCAATAAGTATGTATTTTGAGAAATATTTCATAAATTTTTTATTTAATGATTTTTAATAATGATGAGTTGTATTTACAGTTTTTGAAAAAAAAAGTTTTAATAATTTTTTTTTGTAATCTTTATAGTTTAATAATTTTTTTACTTTTAATTTTTAAATTTAATAAATTGAAAAAAAAAATATTTAGATTTTATAATTTTAAAAAAATTTGGTTTGATGACTTTTTTTAAAAAAATTTTATTAAAATTTTAATTTAATCAATTATAATAGAAAAGAAGTAGATTTAATAATTTTCAAACTATAGTTTGTTATCTCCCAAAAATTAAGTAATTACATCATGTGTACAACCCGACCAAAGTTATGAATAAACTTGATAAAAAAAATTATTTTTCTTTAATCTATTATGTATAAAAATTTAAAATGCGGAATTATATTGAATTAAACACATCCATTCAAAATGGAGTTTCATTAGTGAATTTCAAGTCCATCTACTTATTTTTTATTTAAGAAATTTTTATTTTAAAGATACCTATAATATTATTAGTATTCAAATATAGTATAAAAAATATAAATTATAATAATACATTAATACTTATAAAAAAATAAAAAATATACATTATTTGATTAGTTATTAGCGTGTTATAATTAAAATACATAATTTTGATCGTTATATAGTAAAATTAAATATAAAAATGAAAATTATTAGAAAATTATAAAACATTTTTTTAAGAAAATAAAATGTAAATAATAAAATTTGAAACTATTAAATAAATTTGTAAAAATAATTAAAATAATTAAAAGATCAAAATTTCTCAAAACCACTTCAAAAGCCAATACCATTAGTTGTTTTCTAATTTTGGGGGTGGTTTTCCAAAAGTTTCAAAGCCAATACCATTAGTTGTTTTCTAATTTTGGGGGTGGTTTTCCAAAAGTTTCAAAACCGGGTGTTTAAAATAAAACGTTTGAAAATATGAGTGTTTTTTGGAAATAACCCTAAATTTATAATATATATTCTTGATATATATAAGAAAAATAATAATAAAAAAATAAGTTGAGAATAAATTTGAACCCCACACCTTAAGTCTATTTGTAAACTACTCAACCACCAAGCTATAATATATATTTGTTCTAAATGTACATGATTTATTTCTAGAGTCCGGGGGGGACCCTAGAGTCCGGGGGAGGGGGGGTCCCCCGCCTCCATCTCTGCTTATATGTCTCTTTTTGTTGTGGAGTATGTTGTATTTCAAAAATAAATCTACCATTTGAGAGACTCATTTTTGGTAACTTTGATTAATGACATTTGGAAAGATGAGATGAGAGAGAACGTATGGAGATAAAAAAAAATAAATGCAGTTTGACATTTTTTATTTTTCTTTATTTTTTGATTTTTTTAATATTTTATTATTATATTTTTTTAAAATTATTTTTATTATTTTAATAGTTTTATTTCACATAGAAATTCTGCACCGATGAACGCGTTTCGAGTGAAGTCTAAATTTTTAGACTCCTATTGAAACGCAGATGATGCAACACTTCACGTGGAGTGTAAACTATACCCTCCACCTGAAACGCTTTTATTTTAATCTTACTAGACCCAACAATGTAATATAATGGTTCATGCAAGATTCAACTCACTTGAAACTTCAACTTTCATTAGAGAAAGAAACGAGAAGAAACGTGAAAATGAAGGTTGGAGATGATGAAATTGTGTTGGAGGTGTGATGGTGGATTAGGTGGATTATGTATTCTTTTATTAAACTAAAATGTGTTAAACAGTAACTTCGTACTTTAAATAAGGGATAATTTTGAACTTTTATATTTAATCAATATTTTTAAATAATTTTAAGTGTAGTATTGTAATTTTAATTAAAGCAAAAAGGTAAAAGTGTTACATGGATCATTATGTAAAAATAAAGTTTTGAAAAGATTGTTTATGAAAGTTAAACTTTTGTGGCCTATAAACTTAAAGTAAAGTTTACTAAGGACTATTTATGAAAGTTTCCCTTATTTTTATTTTATGTCTGTATAAACTAATTAAACTCTATTGTTTTTACAACACTTGCAATCATTTATTGTATTCTATTCCAACCTCTCAAATTAAAACCATTTTCAAATATTTAGGTTCAATGTTCATTTTTCACCTACAAAAAATGGATCCAAATGAAATCGGAATGCAAATAATATACCTTTTTTAAAAACTAATAATATATATTATGGTATATTAAAATACATAATATTAATTTAATATTAAATAGAAAAAGATGGATTCTTGAAAATCCAAACGGAAGAGACTTTGCATTTGAGTAAAAAAACTTGTATTATATTGGGATGAGTCTCTTTAGTGATGTGACATACATACATGGGCCCACATAAAAGACCTGGTGAAGAGACTTGTATTGGAGATGGTATTATCTTTTAAATTTTTTCATTTGTTAAAAAATATTGAAAAATTTATAATTAAATTATAATATTCCCTCCGTTTCAAAATATAAAACTTTTTAGAGTTTGGCACCGTTATTAAGAAAGTGTACAAAAAGTCATATTAACCCTCTTTTCTCTTTCTAACTCATCTATGATGGTTTTTATTTTAAGGGTGATTTCCAAAAAACCACCGCTGGTTTGGCCTGTTGGCAAAAAAACCTCGCCTTTTTCATTTTTGGCCAAAAAACCTCTTTTGGACGGAATCCGTGAAATTTACTGTTCATCCGTCAGTGGATGAACAGTAATTGAAGGGCATTTTTGTAATTTCCTATTTTAATTTAAAAAATTAAAAAATCTATTTTTTTCCCTTTTTTAATTTTAAAATAAAAAATATAAAACTTCTTTTTTTTTTCATCTTCTTCGTCTCCCCCTTTCTCTCATCTTTCTTCCCCTCTTTGTGTCTCTTTTTCTCTCATCTTCCTTCCCCTCTCTGTGTCTCTCGGTGTCTGTATTTTTAGCCAAACAACAATACAAATGCTCTCCCTTTGTCTCTCCTCTTCATTTCTTCTCTCTCTTTCAACCAAACAACACTACAAATACTCTGTCTCTCCCTCTGTTTTCAACCAAACAACACCACATAAACCTCTCTCTTTGTCTCTGTTTTCAAATAAACAACAATATACAAGCAGACTCATCTTCTCTATTTTCAACAAAACAACAACACACCAACACAAATATAAAAGCTAACAACTCATATCTAAAATCAAATGAAATCTAAACAATTTCAAACCCAATTTTCAAGATCCGACAAGACTAACGAGAGTGAATAAGGTAAGAACAATAGAATCAAATCACCATAGATGTGATTCAATTTGATTCTTGAATCCATAAGTAGTGGTTTAGAATGTGGGAAATTGGCTACGCATTAAAAAGTGTTGTAGTTAGAGGGAGTTAGAAAGAGAAGAGAAGAAGAAGAATAGGAGAAAGAGGGAGAGAAGAGGAGAAGGGAGAGGAGAGGAAGAAGAAGATCTGAGATTGAGAAAAGAAAAAAAAATTTGAGGGAGAGAAGAAAAAAATAAAGGAAGAAGATGATTAATTTTTTATTTTTTTAATAATTTATTTTTAAATAAAAAAATGAAAAAATTTCTTGAAAAAATTAAAATAGAAAATTATGAAAATGCCCTTCAATTACTGTTCATCCATGACGGGTGAACAGTAAATTTCACGGATTCCGTCCAAAAGAGGTTTTTTGGCCAAAAATGAAAAAGACGAGGTTTTTTGGTCAACAGGCCAAACCAGCGGTGGTTTTTTGGAAATCACCCTTATTTTAAAATAAAAGTAATGGTAATTTTGGAAAAACATGTGAATCCATGCATTAGACGCTGCAAACGATTTATATTTTGAAAGGTTAAAAACACTCTGAAACGACTTATATTTTGAAACGAAGGGAGTAATATTTTTATCTTCTCTCCATAAAACTACCTATCATTTATTATTAGTTTAATTTATTATATTTTTATAAATTAAATTATGAAATAATTATTCCTATAGTCTACGCATTTGGAATGAGAGCTGTCTTTATTTGTTGGTGGCATTTCAATACCCTAATTTTATTCTAAAACTAGACATGTGGATTCCATTATTGATAGGAACTACATCATGATAACACACCATATGTGTACGTGTAGTATAGCTAGCAATCTTTAAAATGTAGCAAGACAAGTGTTCTTTATGTCTCCATATAAAAGCAAAGAAAAGGACAGGAATAGATGAGTTTTATATTTTTGGTTATCTCTTCTTCGTATAAAGAGAGGTGTGTTAAAGTTTTACATTTCTCAAGTCTGTATTGAAGATTGTATTCAAGTCTGTGTAAGATCGTGTTCAAGTTTGTATTGAGGTATTTTATCTATCTCTATTTATTCACTTGATTTTATTTATCTTCTTCTTCTACCCTAACTCTCTTTTTTGTTTTATTTTTCAACACGTTATCAGCACGAGTATGCTCTCTAGTCGCCGCTCAAAAATGTTTGGTACCGTTGTTTTTTGGTTATTGCTGATTGGGAAAAATTGTTGTGATAGGAAAACAGAAAAAATGTAGAATCTGAAAAAACTGAATTTCCATGCACTGGAACTATCTGGAAGTAATTACTTAGCATGGGTGATGGATTTGAAAATCCACTTATGAGCCAGAGATTTGTTGGATACCATTGAGGAATAAAATCAAACTTCCGAAAAACAAAAATCTCAAGCTATGGAGATTATGAGACACCATATAAACAAAAGTTTGAAATCTGAATATTTAAATATGGAAAATCCAATTGAGTTATGGAACGCGCTGAAAAACAGATATGAACATAGAAGGGAGGTTGACCTTCCAAAAGCCCAATAGGAGAGGAATCAATTGAGATTCTAGGATTTTAAATATGTCGGTGAATATAATTCTGAACTCCACAGAATAACAACAATAAAAGAATCTGGTGGAGAAAAAGTAATAGATAAAGAGAAAATTGAGAAAACTCTTTCCACTTTCCATGCTGATAAGGTGTTGCTATCGTCGAGTTTTCGACAACATGATTACAAAAACTCTGGTGATTTAATTTCTTAGTTGACATTATTGGAACAATATAACCAACTCTTGATGAGAAATCATGAATTACGACCATCTGGTACTGTGGCACCACCAGAAGTAAACAATAATAAATTTCGTGGTTGTGGGTACCCAAATCGTTGTCGAAGTCGTGGTTTTGGCCGTGGTTTTAGATGTGGCAGTGTCGTGGCCGCGATAATAATAATTGAGGTCGTGGATGAGGCCGAAATAATGGAAGAAGTGGAAATAGGTTTCATCCGTATAATCGTGGGAACCTGATTTGGATCAGAGATGAAACCCAGAACATGAATGAAAATTTTGGGAATAGAAATAATAATAATTCCAAAAATATTTGTTACAAATATGGAAGCAATGATCATTTTCATCGTTAATGTCGAACCTCACAACACCTAATATACTTGTATCAAGCTTCCTTGAAGGGGAAGATTCCTGTAGAGGCATATGTTGTCAATCTGGAAAATGGAGAGGGAACCTCCCTGAAGAATATTTTAGGTTTTCATACCTCCGATTTCTTCGATGATCTGGATATAAAAAATTTCATAAACTACACTGAAGATCAGAATGAAAGCCAGAAGACAACTTGAATTATATATATATATATATCTATAAATATAAATAAAAGTGATATAAATATTTTTGACTGGATTTTGTAATTTTGTTGTATATATATATCTTTGTAATTAAAGTCAGAAATATTTATGGATATATTTTGTAATGTAAATATTAATGTAAATATTTTGTTTATGTGAATAGAATATGGAAATTCAAGGTGTTTATTTAATTGATAGCGCAACCACTCATTCTATCCTCCGAGATAAGAAAGATTTTTTAAATATACTTAATTATAAGGCTTAAGTGAATATTATATCTGGTCCCGCTAATTTAATTGAAGCACCCATTCTATCCTCCGAGATAAGAAATATTTTCTAAATATATCCAATTATAAGGCTTAAGTGAATATTATATCCAGTCCCTCTAATTTAATTAAAGGATATGGTAAAGCCATAATCTTATTGGAGAAGGGAACAAAAATCTGTATCAAGAATGCTTTATATTGAAGTAATTTCAAAAGGAATTTATTGAGTTTCAAAGATATAAGAAATCATGGATATCATGTGAAAACTGTAAATGAACAAAATGTGGAGTATTTATATGTAACATCCATTGTTTTTGGACAAAAAGTCATTCTGGAAAAACTCCATACATTATCATCTGGTTTATACTATACAAAAATATCCCCCATCGAAACTTATGTAAGTGTGAGCCAAAAGATATTGGACCTTGAAAGTTCTCAATTATGACATGATAGACTTGGACATCCTGGATCTACAATGATGCGTAGAATTACTGAAAACTCAAATGGGCACCCATTAAAGGATCAGAAAATCCTGTTATCAAATGATTATTTTTGTACATCCTGTACTCAAGGAAAGTTGGTAATTAAACCATCTCATGTTAAAGTAAATTTTGAATGTCCATAATTTTTGCAAAGGATCCAAGGGGATATATATGGACTAATTAATCCACAAAGTGGGTGTAACATCCTGGGCCGGGGCCTAGCCTGTTACTGTGCACACCCGGTTAAATCCGAATCGTACACCAATCAATACCGATACAATTGTTACACAATAGGATATCGTGGATCCCACCCACTTTCTTTCGCCTCCACCAACACTCGAACTCACAACCTCAGGATATATGGATTGTGAAAGCATGCTGATTACCAATTGAACAAATGTAACGCCCAACCCCCGGCCAAGGCGGAGCCGCGAACGGAAGCCGGAATGCCACATTGACAATCAATACATTCATTCTTTAAAATGCGGAAAATATACAGAAAAGCTAAATGTAAACAATTTAACAACCTGCTTTGTAAGCGATAACACAATAAACATTCATTTGAAATATATGTATATATATATCCTCAAATAATTCATTTGATAAATAAAAAAAATAATAATAATAAACCTGTCTTGAAACCATAAACAAAATATCCAATAAAAGTAGAAAAATCTCGATTAAACTGTTTAAACCGTCAAAAGCTCAAAATGTCTAAGTAAATGAATTACAATCCTTCGTAAACATTAAATTTAAAAATAACATTCGAGTTCATTTGTAAAAGTTTTAAATGCAAGGAAAAATCAACATGCTTCGATGGAAATGCTCGAATCTTTAAGCTACTCGATCACCTGCTTCACATTTCAATAGATAGATAAGAAAAATGGAAGAAAAACAACGTCAGACTATCGATGTCTGGTTAGCAAGTCATACTCCAACAAACACACACAATGCTTCTGTTTAATCAGACAATGATGAGGAGGCACGCAAATGCACCTAAAGCTAGCAATCAATGGAAGAGAATACAATCTCACCCAAGTCTAAAGCCATTACCGTCCAATAAAGTGAGATAGTCCACTAGAACTAATTACGTTCATTATACGTGTTCAATATTATCAAATATCCAATTAAGATCTCAAATTTCATTTAAGAATCCCCCAAACAATCAACTAATCACTAGCAATCATCACGCAATATCAATCAATTTATTTATTCCAGTTTTATTTGACTGCCGCTAATCTAGGATCAATAATGAAACGGGGCCAATTAGGCCGAAGCCACCAATTAGGCTGAAGCCACCAATATGGTCCGAAGACCGATATCCGTGGAGCCGTTTATTCCCCATCGGGACTGACTACTACCTTAGAATCCCATCAATTAGGTCCGAAGACCACCAATAACAATATGCCCCCAGGCGGTGGTGCCGTCACACCCAACAGGAGTCGCCATTCAATTTTTCAATGTGGTTAGCTAAACCAAAAGTCCTATTTTGCTCAATAGGTTAAGATATCTCGGGTACCCCTAATGACATGTCATTCCATCACTACTTTCAACCATGACTAGGGCAATCATATCAATGAGTTAAGTGATCAAACACACAAGTTTCTATTTAACAATCAATCATTTCGTTATAGCAATTCATTGGCTTTCAAGCAATATATGACAGGTACTTTACTAATGCCTTATCCAATTATTTCCAGCTCTAAATAACCAAAGCCTAAGTCTAACATGCAATAAACTTATCAATACCTATAATCAGCAATATGACACAATTGCAAATCAATCATTATCGATCTATCATTGGCTATCTATTCCTATCAATTTACAATTCAGGTGGTTATCTTGTTTAACCATATTAATGCACATTCATAAAACATACAACAACCAAATGTAGAGTTTAGAACGATGTTGCTAACCTTTCTTCCGACGATAAGTTAAGCTAAGCTAAGCGTCGCCGACACGATCCTCGACACCGTCTGCTTCGCCTAACAATAAGAAGGAACAATATTGGTTTAGACAATATGTCGAACATGTGACGCGCGAAAAGCGAAATTTCGTCCAATCGTGAAAGACAACAATCTAACGACTATTAAGCGATCATACGAACGATTCCTACTCGAAACCCAATCCGATTACATAGTCAATCATTTAATTCCACCTTCCCCAAATCCAAGGGTTTCCAACAAAACCCTAACCAATTCAATATCTAATCCACCCTAAACCAACAATAATCATCTCCAATTCTATCAATACTCACGCTTGAAATCAAAAAGATGAGATTAGGGTTGATAGAAGACTTACCGGAGATACCCAAACGGAGAGAAAGCGACGAAGTTGAGAGAACAAACTCTTGCGAGATGAGAGAATTCGAGAGAATGAGCGAGAATGAAAAGAGTTGGTCAAAATATGTTTTAAAAACCCGATTTCGGTGGTTGGCGACATAGGCCTTATGTCGCCAAAGCGCACCGATAAGAACACTTCAATTTCGTAGAATTCACTCGCTGGCGACAAGGTTGGCGACATAGGCTCTTGTTGTCAGCGCTGGCGACATGGCTGGCTACATAAAGCTTATGTAGCCAGCATATCCAGTGCTGTGCACTTCCATTCCTTCTTTCGTTCCACTTCGTTTTCGCTTCGGTTTTCGAAATATAAATATTACAATACCAATAGACATTCCCATAGCAATCCAAAGAAGATAAATAATATTTCAATAATCGATACGTTCACGAGTTACAATAAAGTTCAATACTTCAACAATCAACTGAAATTTCGAAAACCGAAAAAACGTCTAGCCCTGAAATTGGGACGTTATAGTGGGCCATTTTGATCTTTTATGGTGTTGATCGACGCATCTGCAAGATGATCGCATGTTTGTTTGTTATCAATTCGTAATTCAACATTTGCTAAGCTACTTGTCCAGATAATTAAATTGAGAGCACAATTTCTAGATTATGAAATTAAATCCATTCGTTTGGATAATGCTGAGGAATTTACATCAAGGACATTTGATGATTATTGCATGTCAATTGGAATTAATGTTGAGCATCTAGTTCCGCACGTTCATATTCAGAATGGGTTGGCAGAAGCATTAATCAAAAGGCTTCAAATAATTACTCGTACTATGTTATTACGAACCCAATTACAAATTTCTGCTTGGGGACATGCAATATTGCATACAGCTACGCTGATATGACTTAGACGTACTGAAAATCACGAATATTCTCTGTTACAGTTAGTAACTGGACATAAACCAGATATCTCACATTTGAAAGTTTTTTGGTTGTGTTGTATATGTTCCCATATCACCTCCTCAAAGAACAAAAATGGGACCCCACCATCGTCTTGGAATTTGTATGGGTTATAACTCACCGTCGATAATTAGATATTTGGAACTCATGACTAGGGATTTGTTTACTGCACGTTTTGCGAATTGTCATTTTAATGAACAAGAATTCCCACAACTTAGTAAAAAATGAGATTTCTATCAGAATAAATAATGAACTCATATGGAAAAATAAAAAGTTGTATTATTTGGATCCACTTATTGGTCAATGTGAAGGTGAAGTACGAAGGATTATTCATTTGCAAATGCTTGCTAACCAATTACCAGATAATTTTACCGATATAACTAGAGTGACTAAATCTCATATCCATGCTCGAAATACACCCTTGCGACTGGTAGTTCCAATTGATAAATCTAGACAAATGATAGCAAACGAATCATCTGAAATCCAGAGAAAACGTGGTAGGTCCATTGGATCCAAAGATAATGTACCACGAAAACAAAAAAGGTCAAAATGAGAATATTGTTAAAGAATGTCCCCAAAAGATACCACATCTCAAGATCTGCAAATTGTGGAAGTTGAAAATCCTAATCATGAAAGAACATCTGAATCCAGAAATGAGGAAGTATCAATAAATTACATGAAAGAAATCTGGAACTGTAAAGATATTATGTTAGAGGATATGTTTTCATATGCAGTAACAACTGAAATAATAAATGATGAATATGAACCACAATCCATCAAGGAATGTAAAGAACGAAATGATTGGCCAAAATGGAAAAATGCAATCCAGACTGAATTGAATTCATTGAATAAACGAATTATTTTTGGACCCATAGTTAAAACATTGAGGGTGTCCAATCAGTTGGTTACAAATGAGTATTTGTTAGGAAACAAAATGAGAGAAATGAGATTGTTAGATATAAAGCTCATTTGGTTGCTCAGGGTTTCTCTTAAAGGCATGGGATTGATTTCGACGAAATGTATTATCTCGTGATGGATATAGTTACTTTTCGGTTTTTGATTGGTTTGGCTAAAGAAAGAAATCTAGAAATGAGACTAATGGATGTGGTTACTGCATATTTGTATGGTTCCCTTGATACTAATATTTTCATTAAACTTCTAGAAGGGTTAAAACTTCCTAAAATAAATAAAGAATGTAGTTTATATTCTGTGAAGCTACAAAGATCATTATATGGATTAAAACAATCTGGACGAATGTGGTATAATCGTGTGTGTTCATGTGTGTTTATTTGAAAATCAGGATCCAATTTTATAAATGTAACAGTTTACGTTGATGATATGAATTTAATGGGAAAACAGGATGAAATTCAGAAAACTACTGAATATTTGAAAGGGAATTGGAAATGAAATACATGGGGAAAATGAAATATTGTCTTGGATTGGAAATAGAGCATAAATCTAATGGGATTTCGGTCCATCAAAATGCTTATACTGAAAAAATTCTAAAATGTGTTAGTTTAGAAAAATTCCATCCATTAAGTACCCTAATGGTAGTTCGTTCCCTCGATCCTAAAAAGGATCCATTTCGGCCCAAGGATGATGATGAAAATATCCTGGATTCTAGAACACCATATTTGAGTGTTATTGGTGCCCTTCTATATCTAGCCCATTGTACAGGACCAGATATAGCTTTCACTATTAACTTATTGGCTAGATATAGTTCCACTCTAACCCGTCATCATTGGAACGGAATCAAACATATTCTCAGATACCTTCATGCAATTGTAGATTTGAGAATGTTTTACTCAAATTTAGATAACTTCTGGTTTGATTGGTTATGCTGATCCTGGTTATCTCTCGAATCCGCATAAAGCCCGTTCTCAAACTAGGTATATTTTTTATATACAATGGTACAACTATCTCGTGGAGATTCGTAAAACAAACTCTGTTTGCCACATCTTTGAATCACACTAAAGTATTGGCATTACATGAAACCAGTCGGGAATGTGTCTGGTTGAGATCTGTCATAAGTCACATCCAGAGTTCATGTGGGATTCGCCAAAATATGAATGAGCCCACAATAATTTTTGAGGATAATGCTGCCTGTATCGCCCAAGTACGAGGTGGATAAATCAAAGGGGATAGAACGAAACACATCTCGCCCAAGTTTTTCTACAGCAACGAGCTTCAAGAGTCTCGATAAATCGATGTGAAGCAAATCCGATCTTTAAGCAATCTCGCGGATTTATTAACGAAGACTTTACCGACGTCAACTTTCGAGAAGTTAGTTTACGGAATAGGAATGTGAAAACTTTTCAGATCAGAAGATTAAGTTATGGGAGTAATTAACATGGGGGTTTTTGTAATTTGATTCCATAACTATACTCTTTTTCCTTCGTCCAGTTTTTATTCCATTGGGTTTTTCTGGCAAGGTTTTAATGAGATAGTCAAATTAATGGAAATCAGAAAGGAAGTGTTGTAAAACCAGAAATGTGGATTCCATTATTGATAGAAACTACACAATGATAACATATCATATGTGTACGTATAGTGTAACTAGTAATTTTTAAAATGTACCAAAACAAGTGTTCTTTATGTCTCCATATAAAAAAAAAAAAAAAAAAGAAGGACAAGAATAGATGAGTTTTATATTTTTGGTTATCTCTTTTTTGTTTGAAGAGATGTGTTTTAAAGTTTTACATTTCTCGAGCCTATATGGAAGATTGTATTTAAGTGTTTGTAAGATTGTGTTTTAGTTTGTATTGGGATATTCTATCAATCTCTATCTATTTAGTGTGTGTTCGGCGTCAGCTGTGTCATTAGCAATTAGCGGTTTGAACAGCGTTTTGAAAAATTAGGTGTTCAGTGATAACTTTTTAAAATAGTGGTTAGCGGTTCATTTAGTGGTCTGACGAACTCTATTCAAATTAGCTTTCACTCCCACTGCTATTATAAAACTACTAAAATGCTCTTTTATTTCACATTGATGAATACAAATCAAATAATTAAATCAATCATTTTTGTAATTTTATGTCTAACCGCTATTTTAACTGCTATAATTATCACCGAACGATTATTATAACCACTATTTTGACCGTTATTCAAACCGTTATTTCAAACCGCTAACTGCTACAACTGCCTAAACCGCTATTTTAACCGTTGACGCCGAATATAGCCTTAATTGATTTTATTTATTTTCTTCTTCTACTCCAACTTTTTTTTTCCAACAAATTTAAAATTTTGACGACGGATGAAGAATGAGAAGAGAGATAAAAGATATTGTATTTAAAAAATTATTATTTTATTATTTAAAAAAATTAAATTTAACTTTTAAAAATAAATAGGTTAAACGAGCAACTCCTCCGTCCATGAATTGATAGGAGTTAATTCGTTTATTAAAAGGGATTAGGTCAATGTTATGCTAGGAGTTAATTCGTTTATTAAAAGGGATTAGGTCAATGTTATGCTGACTCTAATTGTCACCTAAAATTAATTAAGTAATTTAAATATTAATTAATGTAATTAATAATTTAATTATGAAAATTTTAATTAAATAAATTGAAAAATAATTATTAAAAAGTCTAAAGGATAATTGAGGAAGATTGATGTTAGCTTTAGTAACTTGAGTGTAGGAAATAGCAATCATGTTATATTTTTTAATAAGTATATTTTTATAACATGATTGCTATTTCCTACACTCAAGTTACTAAAGCTAACATCAATCTTCCTAAATTATCCTTTAGACTTTTTAATAATTATTTTTTAATTTATTTAATTAAATTTTTCATAATTAAATTATTAATTACATTAATTAATATTTAAATTACTTAATTAATTTTAGGTGACAAAGTCACCGTAACATTTACCCAATCCCTTTTAATAAACGAATTAACTCCTATCAATTCATGGACTGAGGAGTTGCTCGTTTAACCTATTTATTTTTAAAAGTTAAATTTAAGTTTTTTAAATAATAAAATTTTATATTATAAAAAATTATATAACTACGTATAATTCACCATACGATTAGATTTAGTTATGATATATTCAATATCAAATTATATTTTAATAAAAATATATAATGTATAAAAAAAAATTAAACGGGTAGATGGGATGACGCATCTATGATCGAATCCATTTATTGTGTTCAAACCCAAATTGACACCTCTAACTAATTTTAATATAAATATATTTTATTAAGATCATTTTATTTTTATGTTATTATTTTTATATATATATATTTGAAAATATTATATTAGTTTTTATCATTTCTAAAGTATTTTTTAAATAAATAAATTTATTTTATTATAATAAATTTAAATTTAATTGAAATTATAAAATTTTATATTTTTTAAAAGTATTATTTAAAAAAAAAAATAAAAAGTTACTAAAAGGACAAAATTGAAAAAAAATATTCCCTCGAGTGATTTTGGGGGTGTGAAATAACAACCCCCAATAAAATATTATCACTAATAAAACAGAAAAATTATTAATGCAAGAAAACCGGGTTAAAACAGGGAGAATCGACCCGAATCGATCCAGTAGAAAACAAAACCCGGGCACTGACTGACGGGAGCGGTGGATTGATTGTCATAGTGTGATGAACAGCCCAAACACAGGTTCCATCCTCCTCACGTAATTGCAAAAGAAGACGAGAGCTCTGTTGTATCTGCTGTCATAGGTATGTCCTCTTCTCTCATCACACATATGCATCTTGTCTTTCTATGTTCATTCTCTCCACACCTCCAATTCCTGGATTACTGCAATCATTTCCGCTTTTGTTGCTATGATATGCATATAGAATCCGAAAAAGGTCTTATGTTTACAAAATTGTTTTGATTCAAATTAGATTTTGACTCAATCTTGCAATTTAAACATTTGTTATTGGAAATTTTAGGTGGTTTGTCTTTTTATCCGAGTGTTCTGCAATTGACAACTGGTTTGCGTTTAATTTGGAAATGCAGATGGGTGATGTTGCATCAATGGATATAATCAGTGATTTGCCTCAAAGCATAATAGAGAACATTCTCACCCGTCTACCAATAGGTGATGCGGTGAGAACCAGTATTCTATCAACGAAATGGAGGTATCGGTGGACCATGGTTACTGAACTTGTATTTGATGGAAACTGTGTTGCTCCATCCAATGATCGAGCTCTACTTGAGAGGAGTTTTGTGAAGTTTGTTACCCGAGCGCTCTTCCTCCACCAGGGACCAATTCACAAATTCAAGCTTTCTACTTCCAATTTACAATGGTGCCCAGATATAGACCAGTGGTTACTTTTTCTTTCAAGGACAGATATCAAAGAGCTGATTCTTGAATTAGGAGAAACCGAGTGGTTTCGAGTACCTTCATGTCTTTTTAATTGTAGTAGGTTGACTCATTTGGAGCTGCATCGATGTGATTTCGATCCGCCTCTAGATTTTAAAGGCTTTTTGTCTTTGAAAAGTCTTAACCTTCATCAAGTTCTTGTTGCCCCTGAAGCTATTGAGTCTCTTATTTCTTGTTGCCCTGTCCTTGAGAGTCTGTCATTAACCTACTCTGATAGTTTGGATTTGAATATAAATGCTCCAAATCTCAAGTATTTATGCCTAGAAGGTGAATTCAAAGACATTTGTCTTGAAAATACACCGAATTTGCTTGAAATCTCCGTTGCAATGTATATGAATGATGACATAGCGGAGCACTTTGAGCAAGGTTCAAGTTGCAATTTTACAAATTTTCTCGGTGGTGTACCTCTTCTCCAGAAGCTTGTTGGCTATATTTACTTCACAAAGGTAAGCATTAGTTGTGCTGTTTGTTTTTATAATGAATTTGATTATAGGTGTCCTTAGTTAATTTTTTCTTAAAACCAATTGCCTGGACTGGTTCTTGAAACATTAGCTTATGCTTGTTTCTTGTTTTTCTAGTACTTGAGTATAGGTAATGATCTAGAAAGCCTGTCAGTTACGTATAGCCAACTAAAGATAATTGAATTATATCAAATGAGCTTTGAGGATATGACTGAGGTTATGGTCGTAATTCGTTTGATCACAAACTCTCCTAACCTGAAGGAACTTAAAATTTCTGTAAGTTATTCTACTCATGACAAATAAGATTTTATACCTTTTGTCATGGCTACACTTACCTTATGATAACTATTTGTGGTTTATTTGTTTCATACAGGGTTCATCAAACTCGTTATGTGTTTCAGAAGACTGCAGTCTGGATTTTTGGGAGAGAGAATGCCCTTCTGATTGTTCGTTTAATTGTCTTAAATTTGTGAAGTTGACAGATATAGCAGGAGTGTTGCATGAGATGGAATTCATTAAATATTTGCTCAAGAATTCTCCTGTGCTTGAGACAATGAGTATCGTCCCTTGTATCTTTCTGAAAGATAAAAAGATAAATATGTTGATTGATCTGCTGAGATTCCGACGTGCATCAGCCCAAGCGGAGATAGTATTTGTCCAAAATTAAGCATAGTGAAAGATTTCTTGTAGTTTCTTTACTAGTCTCTTCTATTCAAAAAGGGAAGAAAATAATAATGCTGGATTGAGTATAGTTTTAGTTACTGTTTTTGATGCTAGTCAGAAATTTTAAGAATGCTGGAAGCAGGAGGATTGCATTCAGTTTTAACTTTACTTATTGATGATATAAATGGCAATTCAGCTTATGGGTTGTCTCATTGATTATTTGTATTGAATCTTGAGTTGATCCTTTGAAGATAAAATCCAACAGTTGGGTTTCCATAGATGATAGAGTTAACATTTTCTTATGAAATAGCAGGTAACTTTTATCAACAACACAACAGACTCGTTTTAATTCCTCTCTTATAACAGGGATAATATCTCTAGATTTATACAATCAGGCTCAGATCTTTTTTAGTATGTTGATACTGTACAGTAATTTCATTCTGGCCACTCTTGTCATCCTACGTCTTTATAGTCCTTGAAGCGGTGTTTGTAACTAGGTTTGGTGTCTCAACATGTACATGTCACCTTGGTCCAGAGAGCTCCATTTCTTGAACCAGAAGGGAAGAATCATCCGTGAGGTCAGAGAATCGGTCTGAAGAAGAGAACTCGTTGGCTCTGGACCTGGTTGATTCGGCTCTTTGGGAAGCTGCCCATTTTTCTGCAAGTCCATCGCCTTCAAGCATCCTGACCACCTCTGACATCTTAGGCCTCTGACTGGGAAGGTATTGTGTACATAACAGAGCTACTTGAACAGTCTCTTGAAGCTCTATGCTATCATAATTGTTTCTCAAGTCCTTGTCAACTAGCAACTCAAGTTTCTTTTCTTGATGGATTTTCTTCACCTGCAGTTAGGGTCTTAATGAATGAAACACGAAAGGAAAATGGATGAACCAAATGCAAAATTTTCAATTAGGCAGGCTCACCCAGTCCAGCATGGCACCCTTCTGGTTCGCTGACTTGCCGAATTCGAGAGCTCTGAGGCCTGAAATGAGCTCAAGGAGGAGGATACCAAATCCAAAGACGTCAGTTTTCTCAGAGGACTGGCCTGTGGATAGATACTCTGGTGCAATATGCCCCACTGTGCCCCTCACAGCTGTAGTAACATGAGAGTCTCTGTGATCCAACTGTTTTGCCAACCCAAAGTCTCCTACCACAGCTTCACAGTAATCATCAAGCAATATATTTGCTGCCTTGACATCCCTATGAATTATCTTGGGGTCACATTGCTCGTGCAGATATAACAAACCTCTTGCTGCTCCCAATGCAATCCTCTTTCTTGTTGCCCAATCCAGTGCTGGTTTGGCTGCAAAGGCAAACAGATTTCAAACATCAGCTTTATAAAAATTTCTCTATGTTTGTATCTACAGGCGAAGAAGCCGCCTAATACTAATAAACCTTTAAGACGAGAAGCAACGCTTCCATTGGACATGTAGGGATATACTAAGAGTCTTTCCGTAGCTGTCATGCAAAATCCTGTTAACCGAAGCAGGTTTCTGTGAACTGCCAGGCTGATCATCTCAACTTCAGTCTGAAACTGGTGATCACCTCCTACTGCATTTCCATCTTTTAGTCTTTTAACAGCAACAACGCTTCCATCTCGGAGAATCCCTTTGTACACATTTCCGAACCCGCCTTTTCCAATCAAGTTCCTAGAGCTGAAGTTGTTTGTAGCTGCCTGAAGCTCTTTGAACTGATACCTATTCAAGTTTCCTTGACAAACATGTTCATGATGTTGTTCTGAAATTCAAAAGACAGTTTATGTTGCTTGTTGCTTATTCAACTACAATAGAATATAATGAGCTAGCTTGTCATTTGATGTCTTGCTATACTACTAACCGTTAAGATCAAAGAATATTTGCTTGTTATGTTTATGCCTCCACCATTGATAGGATACAAAGCCAAGAACTACAAGGCAGATACAGGCCAGGCTTGAACCCAGCGCTACCCCAATTCTATGGATCTTAGATTTCCCAGAAGGTTGTGAACCTGTAATGTTTCAACACAGGACTTCATATAAAAAAGATTAAATCCAAAGCAATAAAAAAAAGACAAAAGTTGCAATGGAGTAGTTACTCTGGGGATTATTCAAGGAAGACAGTGGAATTGGTGATGTTCTAAAGCAATCTTTCTCTGTTGCAGTGTCACAGATAAGAGGATCTCCTATAATACTGTATTAATCCATGTAATGTAAGTCTGTCAATCCATTTTTGAAGCTATTGTTTACAAAACATTCTAAGTAAACTTACTTGAATGTTTTCGCATGAATAGGAGGCACTGGACCACTTAAATTGTTGAATGACAGTTCACTAATAAAAACAGAACATGAAATCTCATGAATCAAATTGGAAAAATAAGATATGCAGTGATATAACTGTAATAAAATACATCAAAGTGAGTTATAGAGAATCACAGGAAAGTAAGCTGGGACATGTTTGTCAAGGAAGGAGGAATTTCTCCAGTAAGACTGTTATTGTTCAGCCTCCTGTCAAAGTCAAGAGACATTCACAAACAAAATACAAATAAACATCAGAACTGGAGCCATTTAACAAAACTGAACCAAACTACTTACAAGTATTGAAGACTTTTCATGTGAGACACAGTAGATGGAATTGAACCATTGAAGTTGTTGTTTGACAGATCAAGTGTAACAAGCTTAGAGAGCTTCCCAATATCAGCAGGAATATTTCCTGATATGTAATTATTTTGCAGGAGCCTGAAAACACATATACTCTATTCTATTACATACTTCAGACATCAGGTTGAACTGTATAAGACATTAACACTACTCACAGAAGCTGGAGATTTGTCAAATTGCCAATACTTGCTGATAAACTGCCTGATAAATTCTGACTCTGAGCAGCTCTGCAACAGAACAATATATAAGTAAACAAAACAATATGAAGTGATTTAAAGAAAAGTATGTTTTTGCTTACAGGCTTATGACAAGACCATCAGGAGAACAAGATATCAAAGCCCAAGTGCATGGATCAGCAGAATTTTCATCCCAGTTATGGAGAACATCATGTGGATCATTAAGGGAATCCTTGATGTTCATCAAAGATAAAACTACAAAAAGGTAAAACAATCAAAAGTCAAATTTGAGTATTTCAAGTTAGTGAAAGCAAATCACAATCCAGTACTTACCTTCATAATTTTGTCCTTTGTTAGAAAGCAATCCACACACACAAGTCCACAAGCACAAAAAGAGAAGAAGAGCTTCTTCTGTCCTTATCACTTCCATTGAGTTGAGAGGTTTCAAAACTATCAATAGGACCTTCAAACAAGATTCAACTCTCCATGCTTGCTGTTTTACAAGGACTTGAAGAAAGCACAGAGGATTTTTTTTTGGTTAGTAAAAGCTGCCTGCCACTGGTTCAACAAAGCAACTAAAAGGAATATATAAAAGCGAAAACAAACATAAACCAAATCTAGATATATATCATTTGGAAAAGAAAATTCCTCCAATCATGCAAATTCTTTAATTAAAAAACAAAAGGGGTGCTGGAAAATTCTCTCTATTGATACAAAAGCAAGTGAATGATAACTGTTTAGCACTGGCAATATATATTATAGTATTATTTTGTGAAAAAGTTGATAGAAATTGCAGGCAGAGTGGGACAGGCAGAGCATATAGTGAGGTTTGGACTGAGTTTTCATGCATACAGTGAGTGGACTAGAAGAGAATCCAACAGAGAAGAGTCTCTTATTATTCAAATTTGTATTTACATGGTCTAAATAATTATTAGAGAATGGTGAGAATCTCGATGTTAGTGATGGTGATAGTGAGTGAATGATTTCTCACGCTTTGGCTTTTTTCTCTTTTATTATCTCAGTTGGGGTTTGCTTTTGTAGATTCTATTATTAGAGACGCACATTGTCTCCACTCTGCTCATTCAACATAAACAAATCTATAAA
Source organism: Cardiospermum halicacabum (assembly GCA_031304145.1). Lineage (NCBI taxonomy): Eukaryota > Viridiplantae > Streptophyta > Magnoliopsida > Sapindales > Sapindaceae > Cardiospermum > Cardiospermum halicacabum. Next base: position 17,867,619 of record CM062395.1, read on the forward strand.
GCAAAAGCTGCTATTGCTGTTGCTCTTGTGAACAGCATAGCAGCCATTTGACCAATAATATGTGGGTCTAGGACATTGATTCTGTTTGCAGCTTGATCGTGTCTCCGTCGGCATCGAACCTTATAGGACTTGTCGAATATATCGGAACATTGAAGACGTCTGAGATTCTGGCTTTGGCTTGCATTCCAATCACAGACGTGGATGAGTCGAATGTGAAGTGGATGAACTTGTTTAAGTGTTGGCTGTGCTTGTGTAATTATTGGTCAGTGGAGTCTTTTATGTGTTCCAACTTTAATTGAGAAGATTTTAGAATGGGCAAGAGTGGCTAAAAAATGGTGGATTTTACTTACTCTAAAATATAGTGAGAATTACTAAAAAACCGTGGAAAGATAAAATAAGTATGGACTTTCCTCTCTTTCTCTGGCGGACTTCTATTCCAACTTTATTTTTCAAATTTACTTCGTGTTTATGTTACTTTACTTTGTTTCTTTCACGTGATTTTTCTCCATTCTTGTTCCTACCTTTGTGAAGGTAGGTCTTCCTCAATTTTCAAAGAAGAAAAAAGTAACTTCCATGTCAATTCATAGGATCTATGAAGGTTTATGTTCCTCCGTATCTATAGGTAAGAGTCGTTGTTTGCTATTTATTTTGGTGATGTTGGTTCTTTAAAAATTCTAGTCCATTAGTGATGGAAAGATATTTTGACTACACCATCTAATATCCTTATAGAGGATGTGTATCTATCAAAATGCTATGAAGACTTATGTAGAAATGAGAATTTGTATTTGTTCATTGTTTTGTTGGACATGTACCCACGTTTCTATTGTCTTCTCCTCTTTAAAGGATTTCTCAGTTTAGGTTGCTTGTAGGTGTTTATTCACCATGGAATTGTATTCCATACTTGATCAGTAAAGTTTAGAATATCATTGTTAAAAAAAAAAAAAAAAAAGTTACTCTAAAGGAGCTTATGGAGAATTCTAGAGACATACTTATAGCCATACATTAAAGAGGTATAAATCCACCACATGTTAAGGTGGTGGAATTGTCTATAAAAGAGAGAGATCTTCATTTGTTCAAACCATCATTAGAAGCTTGAAAGCACTTCATTTAGAAATCCTCTAATGTAGAGAGAGAAGAGAGAGGCATAGCTTGGGAAGGATAAATCCTCAAGCTTGAGCGAACCACAAAAGTGTGAGGTTATTTTGTAAAGTGTCTTGTATTCATATTATTATAGAAAGGAAAAACCTCCACATTGTAGGATTATAAATCCTTTTTCTCCTATTTCCATCCCAATTTCTTTGTGCCCATCTTGATTTCACAAAGAGGGAAAATATGCAGTTTCCCAACAGTGGTATCAGAGCTTGGTTCATTAGAAGTCGATGCTAGATCTTAAGGTTCAAGATGGAGAATAGTGCCGCTAATTATGGATACATGTTCAAGCTCATAGCCAGCAACTATTCCTACTAGAATATGATGATGGAGGATCATTTATATTACAAAGATTTGCTCGAGTCCACATCAACAAAACCAAGGTAGAAGGAAAGAATGATGCAAAATGGAATTTAGTCAATTGGAAGGCTGTCACTATGATTCGTAAGTATATTGATAAACTTTCTTTGAACATGTTTTTACTTATTCAAATGCTTATGAATTATGGACTAAGCTTGAGTCTATGATTAAAAACAAAAATCCTTGTAATAAAGCAAATATAGTTTGGAGGTTGGTGAAGTTGGCGTACAAGGATGGTCAAAGCATGATTGAGCACTTGAATAATTTCAAGGGGCTCGTGAATCAACTAACCAAGATTGACATGAAGATTGATGATGAGTTACAAGCTCTTCTACTTCTTAGTTCCTTGCTTGAAAGTTGAGATACACTCATTGTCACTCTTAGTAACTCTGCTCCAGAAGGAAAGCTCTCCATGGAAACCGTTAGTGATAGTCTTCTTGGTGAAGAAGCAAGAAGAAATGAAAGATGTGAATCTATCTCGCCTAAGACAAATGTTATTGAGCATTGAAGAAGGAAAAGAACTTGTGGAATGAGCAAGAGTTATAGTCCACACCAAGCTAGAGGTCAATCCCGATCATGCACAAAAGTCATATGCTATTATTGTGGAAGAATAGACCATAAGAAAGTGGAGTGTCAGTCATTAAAGAGGGATAAATGTTGGTATTGTCAAACTAAACTAAATAAATCCAACAGATAAGCAAGAAGAGAAGAGTACAACGCTGGCCATAAAATTAAACTTGCTCCACCTTGTCCAAGAAGGTAATATTCTAAACATTTCTCTCGAAGATAGCTGTTAGACTATTGATTATTTTATCCTCCTTCTATGTTACTCCGTAAGGAAGTTTCTTCTCATCTTACAAAAGTAGTGATTTTGGCATTGTCAAAATGGAAAATAAAGATAGCAAAATTTTCGGGATAGGAGATATTATCTTGACAACAGATACTGGATGTAAGCTTGTTTTAATGATGTGAGGCATGTACTAGATATGTGCCTTTATTTCATCTCTGCTGGAAAGCTTGACGATGTTGGTTTTGTGAATTACTTTGGTGAAGGAAAGTGGAAGCTTACCGGCAGAAATTTTGTCATGGCTCAAGGTAAGAAGGAATGACTATTGTACGTGATGCAAACTAAATTATCCAAAGAAGAGATGCACATTGTGACCAAAGATATTGAGAAATGACATAAAAGACTTGGGTATATAAGCGAGAAAAGTCTTCACATCTTTGCTAAAAAATAGCTCCTCAACCCATGCATTGATTGTTTAGTTGGAAAGCAGCATAGAATTGCTTTTCAAATATCTTCTCCACCTATAATGAGAAAGAACATTTTAGATCTGAGGCACACTAATGTGTGCTTGATGTTTGAGAAATCTATTAGTGGTGCATCATATTTTGTTACCTTTATCGATGACCATTAAAGAAAGATATGGTTGTATTTGTTAACCTCTAAAGATCAAGTACTTGATGCATTCAAAGAGTTTCATGCTAAGTGGAGTGCGAACCGGGTTAAAGGGAAAATGTGTACGATCAGACAATGCAGGAGAATATAGAGGTCCTTTTGAAAGCTATTGCAGGACATATAGGATCAGGCTTGAGAAGACGCCACCAAAGACACTGCAGCTAAATGGATTGGCTGAGAGGATGAACCGAACAATAGAAGAAAGAGTTCGATGTGTGTTATCTCATGCCAAATTACTTAAGTCATTTTGGGGGGAAGCTGAGATAATCATGGTCAATATAGTCAACCTCACGTTATCTCTTCCTTTGGATGGAGATATCCCAAATGAGGTTTGGTCAGGTAAAAAGGCTTTTTGCAGCAATCTCAAAGTGTTTGGATGTAAGGAATTCGTTTATATAGCAAGAGATAAATGAGCTAAGCTTGATTCAAAGACTAAAGAATGCATCTATCTTGCCTCACTGAAAAATTCATTCGGATATAGACTATGGTGTCCAATCAATAAGAAGATCATTTATAATTGAGATATTATATTCTTTCAGGATCAAACAATTAAAGACATCCAAAATCAGAGAAGTCAAAATTAAGAAGCAACAGGATAATAGATATTCCACCAATATAGCATCTAGGTCCATTACAACCACAATAACAATACATTTGGTCTCAATTCATCATATGATTGCTCACACGAAATTTCAAATCCAACAGCTAGGGGTGGGAATAGGCCAGGCGGCCTTTCAGGGGCCTACAGCCTAACCTACATAAAGCCTTGTCTGGCCTAGCCTATTTAATAAATAGGCTAGATTTAAACTTTTTCAAAAGCCTATTTAATTAAATAGGCTAGGCTCAGGCTATGGTAAAAGCCTTTATAACTTAACAGGCCGGCCCATATATTTTTTATATATACATTTATTTATTAAATTTATTGACATGTTTATTTATAAATTTAAAACCCAATATTTTGTTTATAAATATAAAGTCCAATACTATATTTATAGATGTAACTAGTTATTTATAGGCTTTTAAACAGGCTTTCAGGTCTAACAGGCTTTTAAATAGATCAGGCCAGACCTCTAATACAAGCCTATTATAGGCTTGTAGGCCAGGCTCAGGTTAGAGTATTAGAATACAGGCCGGGCCTATTTAACCAAAAGCCTAGCCTGGCCTGGCCTATTCCCACCCCTACCAACAGCTATCCCAATTCAATCATTATATACATGTGACATAAATTGCCAAGTAGAAACAAACACCATTCAATTCATAAAGCCAAAGTCTTTAATAATCAATCATACCCAGCTTATGACATTAGGTGAAATAGAAGTAACTTATTAAATTAAAGTTCCAATTGACGAATCAAAATCCCAACTCATGGACTGTAGTCCCAACTTATTGAATGAAGTCCCAGCTCATGAATCAAATTTCAAATTCAAGGTCTTTGTCCGTGTCTTACAACTTAGTACATTCACATCCGATTAGGTATTAGAGTACTCCATTAATCCTTAAGACGCCTTTACATCATATGTTGGTCCAATAGCTAAAGAGGGCATTTAACATTTAGCTATACTTTTCAATTAATCAAGTTATCATCAAGTTTGAGACAATTCATTACAAAACAAGTGATATTAAGACAACCAATCTACCACAACTCAGTATCATTAAACACACAAATCGGTAGCAACATCCACAATACTAGACATCACTTATTAGTTAGTGCATTTTTCTTATCTATCTAAATGATAACTATATATGAAAATAAACTCTACCTTAATATTTCATTACACTATACAAGCAATTCACAACATATGAAAACTCAGCATTCATAACCATTAACATAGATAATGTAGAGGCCCAGATACGAAATTACAAACCTCAATTCGCTCCTACCTAATCAAGCCCCGACTTGATTTCCTCCTCTTACTTAGTCACCTAAAGAAAAAAAGCCTAAAATCAATTTCGAAACCACTCAAACAAGTGTACATTCAATTCATTTAAAAATAAGACAACCCCCTTTAATTTAGAAAAATCAAAACTTGACTAAACCTAGACAATTTGGAAGTTACATCATTTTACTAGACTAATAGCTAACAAAATATTTCATAATAAAAAATGCTATAATCAAAGCCTAGACTTACTAAGAGACACACGATAAAAATATGTAAAATTCTACGAGCTAAAACTTTGAGCATCAATAGATTTATTAATGGAAGTTTAAATATAAGATATCATGTCTCTAAAACTTAGCAAACTAAACATAAAGTTGTTAATTTTAACTAGTTGTTAGGAATTTGTACTTACCTATACAGTTTCAATGGTTTAAGAGTTATGGAGACAACCCAAAATGACAAAAATGACTTAAAAAGGAAATTCAAACCTTGAATGATATTTATTTAGGGATTCAATTAAAATTCATGAATGGAATTTAAAATCAAGATAGTTGGAAATGTAATTACTTTATTAATTTGGGAAAATAAGAGATTGGAACACTTCGTGGATTACCCACATTAATTTCTTGACGAGGATTGATGGAAGTCAAAGTAAAATTTTGGATGAAATCAAGACTTTAAGCTGGTCCCATAGAAGATTGCATGAAGTTGAGAATGGAGAAAGAATGAGGATTTGAGTCTGTTTTGTTTGATTAAGGATATTGATGTAACATAGGTGAGATTGAGCATACGTGTCTGTGGGTAAGTGGGCTTGGAATAAATTTTCAATTAGGTCAAGTTATTTAATTTGATCTCTTTCGAGACTCATGTCTAACAATAGGCGCAACATCCTCAAAACCAAACCCCAAAACCAAAATTATTTCTTTTCAGTCATTTGAAGTCCAATTGAATTTCGAAAATCAATTCAGTTATAAATAAAAATCATTGTTGAACCTTAAAATGCTAAAGAAAAAATTGAGATAAAATGTGAATATTCTAACATCATGACTCTAGCTCTGGTAGTCTAGATTTTCCCAATTTTAGACTTAAACCAATTTATACTTTCAGTATTCCTAAATGGAACTTCCAAAAGTAATATTTTTACTAAAAAAATTTAAAATAAAATAAAATAACCATGCTCAATTTGTAATATTACTAATAAATAGAAAAATTTTACGTTTGATTTTGGGCGTTACATGCAACATAAACAATAGAAAAGTATAAATGGTGATTATGACTACAAATATGCCAGATGGTAATGACGATATTTACCCCTTTACATTCAGGTTTGTAGATAGAGAGGAAAAAGCTTTATGTTGTTGGTGCATTTCTAAGTTGAAACAAGCCATTTGAATGCTACTAATTTATTTTTATTTTCAATCTCCATAAAAGTATTTCAAATACCTCCAAATATGTCTATCCCAATGTTCCATAGGTTATATGCTGCTACAACTTGACTAATAACTTGAAAATATCTTAATAAACATTTAGAAGTTCGGGTTTCTGAGGAAACATCTTATGAAATCATGACAAACCCAATATATGACTACATGTCTTAAGATCATTCATTGGTTTCGAAATTCATATCCTTCTATTCTTTTTTATGTAATAATGTTGTTTTGATTAACATTGCTACAATAATTCTTTTATTAAATTGTATTTTAACATGGTGTAGAACATTGGAGTAATATTCTTACTATTATAAAAATTATTTTACATATTCTTTTATGGAAATATTTCAAATTTGGGAGATAATTGAATAACATTGGAGTAATTTTTCACGCATTCATTCCAATGATATTCACTTAGATGTGTAATTAAACAGATATTTATGTTGGTCAGGAATTTAGGATTACTACAAACATTCTTTAACATAATAATTATTCATGCTTATCACTTCTAAAACATAATTGGATCAAGATTCCTTTGCATTTTCAAAGTTGAAAAATATGATGTCTTATTCGCCAATTTTTTTATTAGAATAAGTAACTCATACTTACTTAAGGGAATACCAATATTTAATTTTAAAACTATAGCAATCAGTAAAGTATCCCCTATGCATTTGAGAGGTTTTAAAAAGAAAGAATAATTGCTTCTCGATTTATCCTAATATTAAGTAGTACAAATTGGTTTTTGCTTCCAGCTTAGTACTATTAAACGGGCATGTCTGTGCCCGTTCACCAGTGTACGCAAAAAGCCTGCGATTACACAGCATCAAAATGATGACCATGCTCACATGGTCACGGGCTATTTGTGGAAATTTAGGCTAATTTGGCCCGTACCTTCCCGCGCAGACAAAAAGGCTACACAACATCAAAATGATGACCATGCTCACATGGTCACGGGCTATTTATGGAAATTTAGGCTAATTTGGCCCGTACCTTCCCGCGCAGACAAAAAGGCTACATTTTTATGGTCATCAATATGATGACCATGACAGCACAATCACGGGTCCATTTATGACACTACTATTCCTAGTTTTACATACCAAGAAGTAGAGCACTTATTGGATTGTTTTCTAATTTATACCATAAAAAATATTAATATATAGCCTACTTACAAGGTAAATATATTGGGAAGACATTATATTTTATCTGCTTGAATAACAATTCCAAACAAACTATTTTTGCTAAATATTCATAAAAAATTATGTTACATATTTAAAAAAACATATCTAAATCTTACTAAGGTGCATTAACTTGAAATCTTTACTTATATATCTTATAAGCTATCTCCATTCTTGTCCTATTGGCCTCTTATTGCATGCTTTAAAAAGTCACTGAGCGTCATCTTATACCCTGAATAATTTCTTATATTCAAATTTGTAAGCATAATTATACTTGAAACATATATAAATAAACCAAAGCTTATACTTACCCATCTCATTGGTGGGGAAAGGTGTGAATCATGACTAATGATCAATATTTTCCACTCATCAGCATAAACCTCTACTTTTGATTCATTTGTCATTTTTTTATAATTATGTTAATGAATCTAATGTATTCTTTTAACTCCCACATGAGCATTTTCCCCCTATAAGCCATTGATTCAAATACCAGATTTGTTTGAGAGAAAAAACACAGAGAATTTGGTGGTTCTAAAACACAAAGGAAGGAAATATAATCTGTATACCAACAAATATTAAAGTAAGAATTGGAATGAGTTCTTTTTTAAAATCCAATAGTTGGCCTAAAAATAGAAGCTTACATATTCAACATCATTTCATGCCTCGTTCATCTCGTACATATTCAACATCATTTCATGCCTCGTTCATCTCGTTATTGTCATTGTCTCACGTTAGGTTTGAAAAGTATTCTCTTATATCTACACACTTTTCATTCTCTCATCTCCATTTATTTAAGCTTGTGAAGAACAAAAATAACTTAAAATCATTAGTTAACTTTGCGAATAATTACTAAGAAAAAATAAAAACTTATAAAAATATTTGAACTGCAGGCTGCAATATCTTGTCTGTGTTTGCATCTTTTATAAAAAGACTTTGATTTATTGTTTTTACTTAAATGCTACTTAACCATTGATCTAGATCAATAATTGTAGAGATATTCTAAGATCCCACATCTGTGACATCACTTATAGAGATAATCTATAAAAATAATAGAGTGAAGTTTAGTTAAATTTGTAAAAATGTAACAGTTGTCCAGTCTCCTTCCTCGAAAAGTAGTTAAAAATCAACTCTTCTTCATAATCTGGGAAGCCATTTTTGAGTCTGCTTCCTGACATTAAATTTTGGGGATGCAATTTAAAAAATGATTTGATTCCTGATATTTATATCTGGAAACAAGTGCTATGAGCTTCTCTATATTTATATTCGAGAAGTATATCACCCTTTAAATTGCTTCTCGGTCATTAATGCCAAAAAGCATACACCAAATATAGTTTTCTGGTGCATAAAATAAAGAAACAAAATTATTTTTTAACTATTATATAGGGAATGAGATTGGGAGCTTACCCTTCAAATTGCTTCTTGATCTTTAATACTGAAAAACAGACTCCAAGAATAGCATTCCGGTGCATAAAATCTGGAAGTAAATTTTATTTTTAACAACTTACTAGGGAATGAGATTAGGAAGAACATGTTTTATAACTAATAGTTTCTATTTAACATACATATTTTCAATAACAATTAAAGGCATAGGCATTTGAATTTGCTTCAAATTAATTTACCTCATATTTTCCTCTAGAGCAATAACTGCACTAAAACAAGTTGGAGCTTGAGATTGCATCAGAAGAACTTGAAATACTTATGTCGCTATCAAGTTGCTCAAAGTCGGGTCTTTTTCATTCATGACATGTAACTTCATAGGCATGGATTTTAGAGGCTTTTTCGTCTTCCTTCTTGTTTTCTATGAAATAAATTTCTCTCACCAGGAGTAGCACCATCGTCATGATAATAATCTCAAGCATCTGTCGCTTACTCCTCTATTGGAAGTATCACAAAAGATTGTAATCAATAGTTAACAATAATATTAATCAAATACAACATTCTCCTAACAAACTTGTCAACCTTACAAGACTAACGACTATGATCATTGTGATTTTTTTTTTAAATTGGACTTCATATTCACCAGTGATTGCTGCGGTATTATTTGCTTGATTTACAAACTTGTTGACTACTTCTTCCAAATCAATGTCTTTTAGATCTTGTATGTTCCATATCCCTTTGATTCTTATACATCCTGCATCCCCTTGGGGATCTCTACATGCACATTCTTGACATTTATATGATTTATCTAGACATCTACTTGCTCTTAGTCCACCACTTTGTCCTGGACCTCTAGCTCCTGCTGGTCCATAACCTATCCTGAATAGGGATGGCAATTTTACCCGCAAACCCGTTTACCCGTGGGTACCCGTCCACTTACCCGCAATGGATTTGGGTAATCGGGTTCATGGATCGGATTTGGGTTTAAAAATAATACTCGTCGTGGGTTTGGGTTCGGGTTTGGGTAAAGAAAAATATCTTTACTCAAAATCAAACCCGTATAATATTAAAAAAAATATAAACATTTATTATAAAACCTTAAAAAATAAAAATTATTTTTCTTCATTTTGTTAATAATATATCATACTTTAGAATATCTTATAGTGTTTATCATGTTTATTTTGGGATATAACTTGTTTATTTAAGTTGTTTAAAGATACTGTTTATTTAAGTTATAAATTATATGTATGTGAATTGTATGAATGTTGAAATTGGTGATGATAACAATATTAAATTGATAATGATGCCAAGATAATCTCCTCTTGTGTAATATGATAGTTTTTTTTAACAATTTTTTTCCCACATATACCCACGAGTCAACCCGAACTCGCGGTTAAAAACCAGACCCAAACCGTCCAAACCCGTAACGGGTTCGAATAGGGTTTGGATAGAGGATACCTTAATGGGTTTGGGTTAGGGTTTACTATGACCCGCCCAAACCCGACCCATTGCCATCCCTAACCCTGAACCTTTACATGCTTCGCTAACCCCTATATGCTTTTGTTCCCTTAACTTTTCTTAGACCTCTTCCTATTGCCGGACCACTATATTCTCCTGGACCTCTAACTATTCTAGACTTATTTTTGTTCCTCTTGTTGACTTTGAACACTTACAATAAACTAATCTTTATGACCTTCCTCTTCTCTTTCATCCTCTTCGAGTTCATCACCGTCACTATCCTTATTAGACTACTACTATTATTAAGGTTTTTCATTTGATCTCCTTTCTCTCGCCTAGCATTCCTCCTCATCCTTATTATCATTCTTGTCTCTATCATCTACATAAAATGCATTTTCAATAAAAATGTTAGTTAAGTAAAGTAAGCTAGTCAACATAACAGGTGCTTCCCTGTTATAGTCATTAGAAATAAGTAATATACGAGTATTGCTTCCTGATATGCATGATTAGGAAGCTCATGCTTTTTAGCCAATCAAACAGGGAAGTAGTTATAATTCAGTTATGTTTTCTTAATGTGCACAATCGAAAAGTTATCTCTTTTATGTTCCCAAACTTCACTACCGAGAGATTTTGAGAAATAAAGTTTACCTCTAGTTATTGAAGTCCAAGAAGAACTATTGTTGATTTTCACGATGCTTCTGAAACTTCACTGCTAGGAGAAATTATACGAAAAAAATGGCTTTAATGACGGAATTTTGCGTCACCAAAACTCAAAATTCCATTACTAGAACTCTAATCGGTGGTGTATCCAACTATGATCAGTAAACATAATTTTAGATAGATATCTAACTATGCATGATAATTTCACTGTACCTAAAAGATTATAAATGTATCATATGAGCTAGTAAATATTTATAAACTAATTATATTACCAAAATATCTAAGAACCCTAAAAATAATGAAACCTAGTTATGTATAACTTAAATTAAAAATACTCATAAATTCCAACAGCAGAATGGGAAATAACCGAAGAGTTCTAACCTGTTTTGGTCCTCTTCACTCGAAAGTTCACTATGATTAATAAATTGCACTGCATAACAGAAAAATAAATTAGTACCAGAAAAATAAATACAAGCCCATCTAAAGACAACTTAAACAACAACAATAGACGTGAAAAGACACACCATAACATAACAGACCATAACATATCCCACTCATTCCTATGACTAGAACCACTACCACTAATACGGTTCCTGTTTCTCCTCCCATTCCCATACCCTCCTCTTTCTCCATTGTACAACCATTCTTTATTTGTAAAGACTAATTCATATGCACTTTATTTATATATTTCTGGTAAACATACCATTGTTTATCATCCACCCAACAATATCATGCTTTCTATAATACAAAAGAAAAATGATCCTTCAATCTTACACTGGTTTATGCCTAAAAAGCAGAGATAATAAAACTTTTTTTATATGTAAAGTAAAAACACAAAACAATATAATAGATAATCAACTGCATAGAAATCACAAAGAAGAATAATACTACCTTAACCACTATAATAAGAAGTGAAGTGAAGTAAATAATCTATTAGCACATCATCATTGGGGTCCTGAAATTTCCTGTTTACAGTAATCCAATCCCCAAATCTAAGTTATCATTCCTCTAAACTTATCCTCAACAATAGACCAAGGTATAGTATATTAACATATCTAAACATCTGCTGCAAGTCCATATTATGCTTTAGAAAAATAACTATTGATTCTACCAAAAATTAAATATATGTTTCCACTTACTAGTCTAGACCATCAGACTAAATATATATATGTACATGGTGAATTTTGACCATTCAAGAGGTACTATCTACCTATCTCACCTGTAACAATTTTATATTACATTAATTGTTATAGCTTATTCACTACATGTGACTCTCTCTCTCTATCATGGTCTAGCATAAGCTAGCAAGATTCTAACCACTCCCATCTCTCTCCACACCTAACTATGCTTTTAAGGATAGGATTTTGAACACACGCTCTTACTAATATGATTTTAAAATAGAGAAAAGAGGGAGTATGAGCTTTATCACCTGAATATGCTAGTGAGACAAATAAAAGTCCAAAATTATGGCGCTTGATGGAGTGGGTGAATCGAGCTGTAGAAGCAAAGATGAAGTAAGGAGAAATAATCAAATCAAACTCCTTTGTAGTATCAACAAGAAAACATGAGAGAGGAAATTTGAAACTAACCGCAGATTTCAATAGAGATGGTTGGGTCTTGATTAAGTAGTCACTATATTTGATTTCAAATAGAGATGATTGGGTCTTAATTTGGCAGTCATTGCTATTTGAAACAAAGAGCGTTGATTTGGCGTCAATAGGGTTTGAAACAGTTTGAAACATATATGAGTGTTTGGTTTGGTAGTCAATGGCGAGAGTTGATTTGGGCATTAGGGTTCAAATTTGGGTTTAAAGACATCATGAGTAATTTGGGTTCAGAAGTCGTGTAACTGTTTTTTTTTTTTATTACTTTTTTACTTTTATGATTTTAAAATAATATTTTTGTACTATTTTATTAAAATATATTTATTTTTTTAAAATAATTATATTTTTCCTATAGAATTTTAATATATATTTGTAAAATATAATTTTTTAACTTATTTGAAAAATATAATTTTAAACAAATTTGTGAAACAAAATTTGAAAAAAAAACTAATGTGTAAATTAATTTTTTTAATATCTTGTAGCCACGCCACGCCACTTGGCCTGACTCTGACTCTGACTAAGGTCAAGAAAATTTGTCTAGTCACGCCACTTGGTCTTGTCCTGACTCGTCTCGCCCCTCATTTTGATCAGGACTAGGTGTAAGCAAGTCGAGCTACTCGAGATGGACTTGAGAAATACTCGAATTCAACTCATTGTTAACAAGTTCGAGTCGAGTTTTTTCTTAAATGAGTCGAGCTCGAGTTTTACACTACTTGAGTCATAATGGATCAATAGGCTAATCGAGCTCAAGTTTTTCTAAAATGAGTCGAGCTCTATCATTTATATATGGACAAAAAATAATTTAAAATAAAAAACAATCACTAACGAGTTATAACGAGTCGAGTTCGAGTAGCTCAATTATGATCCAATCTGTAGCTCGACTTTTTTATAGCTCGACGAGTTCGAGCTCAAGTTCAAACTTGGCACTATGCTTCATGAGTTGATTCAAACTTAGATGTACTTGAGCTTGACTCAATAATACTTAATAAACCCTTTTGAAATAGTCAAATCACAAAATTATCTTTGACCCACTTTAACTCATTATATTTGGTAAGAAATAAATGACCAACTATTTAGCTTTTGATTAAATTTTCAAACAACATAATCATCTTATGATTATAAAAAAAGCAATTAAAAATTATTTTGAAAAGAAAAACATAAATAGGAAATTTGGCAGTGTTGTTGATTAATAATAAGAGTAACTCAAAATAGGTTTTGATGCTAATGGGTCATGGGTGAGAGTGACATTTGTTTGTGTGGGGATTACGCCGACAGGATTTAAATTTGGCCTTGGATATCAATCATAAATAATATTAACATGAATGTAAGTATGAGGTTAAAATATATGAAATTGTTTTAATAAACCTATGATGCAAAACTGATGTAATCGTGACAATGCAATATAATATATGATAGAGTGTAAAATATATCACATTTATAGTTAATTTCTCCTATGATTGTTGGACTAAATTAATGATTTTTGTATTATAAATTTCTTTAGTTGGTATTTTTGTGCAGTTTGGGGGTTAAATTAAAATTTTGAAAGATTTATGGTGTTGTAGAGATATTTACCAAGTCAAAGTCCACCATTTAAAGTCAGATGAAGAAACAATCTTTCTTATCAGACAATTTGTTTATTTTAAGTTTTGAATTTTATAAAGTTCAAGTTAGATTTTACAGGGAAGATTTTGATCTTTCCTGATTTTCCTAGTTTTAGGTTTAAATAAGTGTTTCTTATCTGATGTATAGGAGCTTAGTTTTTATTTTCGAGTTCTTAGATTATTCAATTGCTCTGTACGTAGGTTTTAGAATAAGGTTTTAGTTGTGCTCATAGCATATTAAGCTGTGCCCTTGGCACTTAGCTATGCTCATAGCCAGTTAAACCAATTTAATTCAGTAAAGTCTTCTTTCCAGTTCTACGTGTCGTGAGAATTACTCTTAATTGTTTATGTCTTCAGTATTTATAAATTCCCTATGTTTATTGGTTTCCGGTTGAATATATTAATTTATTTGATTGATTAATATGGTCAATTAATTAATTAATTAGATAAGTATGTTGCTAGTCAATAGATTAAATACGTAATCATTTAATTGATTTGACCTGAGTAGCAATTAGTGTGATACGTCGTGCTGTGGAAATTTTATAATCATATTTAAATAAGCATGCTTGTTGACTTGTTTGGTATGAATTTGGGTATTTCTATTTCTTAATGCGATCTTCGGTTGAACTTGTCAGGCGCTTGTCGGGGTTATCGGTAGATTAGGGGCAAATTAGAAGGCGCTTGTTCGGTCAGTCTAATATCTAAGGAAAGATTAGGTTGTTAGATATGATCTCAACAACTATAATCGGGTATATTGAATTGACATAATTTATTTTTAGTTTCAATGATCAATACAGAACTGGTTGGATTGACTTGGCTGGATTGTTTGCTTTATTTGATTTTTACTTATTTAATTTTCGTTTGTTAATTAAATCAAATGTTAAAAACCCCAATTTTATTTGTTCGCTAAATCAGTCATTCAAAAGGTAAAATTAATTACGGTTCTTTGTGGGATCAACTCTACTTGCCGCTATTACAGTAGTTACTGGGAATTAATTATTTCTTGACGAATTCGACGCACGTCAATATAACAGTGACGAAAATAATTTTTCACTGAATACATTGAGGAGCCGAAAACTAATATTTATATTAGTGACGGATTACTGGCAGAATAACTTGTGACAAAGAATTCCGTCACTGTTCCGTCACTCTATTTGATTAAAATGTGAAACATTAGTTACAGATTAGTTACGGACATTGCTAACAAACGGTTATGTATGCGAGATAAATTCTATTTTTAAAAAAGAAAAGTCATATTTCCGCTAAAAAAAATGGATTAACAGAATAATTTCATTACTATTTTAACTTCAAATTATTAACGCGCAAACATTCGCGCTCAAAGTGTCCGGTGACAGATGGTCAGCATAAATCCGTAACTATTTCGCGAGATAAATTGCAAATTCAATTTGGCCACTAAACTGTCACATATCAGATATACAAATATTTTCCGTCAAAAAAATCCCTCATTTTCTTGTAATAAAAATTTGTTTATTCATTAATCAAAACAATATATTTAAATATGTTTTACAATCTTATAGATGTAATATCCTCTCGGTAGTAATTTAGAAAGTAATCATGCTCCTGTGGAAGCCCATCATCTCCCGTCTCAATCACTCCTTCATTTTACGTACCCGCATCATCGTTATACAGATGAAGTGAAATCATTACTGACATTCTTATACTGCCAAATGATGGAATTAAACAGCTTTATTGTACATCCAAGCAAGCACGTGCCGTTGACTATCACCAAGTTTATATAATAATAATAACACTAACCAAGTGATTTTTTTAAAAAATCCTTGATTACTATTGAATATAAAGTGGACCAAATCTTGATATATAAAATTGGGGTCCTAGAATACGACAACCTAACCAAACCACTTATCTGCCTCGCCATTCAACACACAGACATAAATTGTGTATAAAAAGAAATACTTTATTTTGAAAACAAATCATAATGCAGGCAGATAGATATCTGCATGAGTAGGAAATAAGTGTTTCTTTCAAAATGCTAGATATTACATAAATTCGGTTTTAGAAATGGGTATATCATATAATAGGGCACCTCTCACTCAGGCCACATACTTTTTTTTTTTTTTTTTTGTGTAGTGGGTGCATACATCACTTCTAAATATTCCTAATCCCACCCAATGTTTCATGAAAGCGACTCTCACTTGCACATGCCTTTTGTTCACTTAACTGTATCAACTTACAAAATTATACCAAAAATTGATAGAATTTCATCTGTGCATTAGGTTTTTGTTTTCTTATTTAATTATGTAATTATTATTCGATTTCTACCTCATCCTAAGTAAATCTATATATAAAAGAAATGATTTGGTGAAGAAAAGGCTTATTTATTGTATGTATACAATTGAAACAATACTCGGATGAGTATAATTATTTGCAATGACAAAAGGCCATATGGTCACAATATCCACGATGATGTGGACAAGCTTCACGACAGTCCTCATCGCTCTTACATTTTAAAGGCAATTCTTCATCATCACCTTTCACGCCATTCACTTCGGTTGCCATTGACATCGAGACACATGCACCTGCATTCAACACAACATATTACATGTTATCTAAATCCTCCAATTTCAAAAACAAAACTCAGGTACAAGAATACTAACATAACAATGTCACGATGAAAACCAATTTGAACAGTGCCTTCTTCTGCATCATTTATGTTTATGTTCTTAATCTTCTTGTTTTTGAATGGATACAAACTGATATTGTATTTATATATAGATAAGGAAATCTATATTGATTGTTAAAATCTGTATCAATGTTTCTACGAAGGACCACGTACCAAGGGAATCTACTAATAGCATCCATGTGTAAGAGCATAGGATAAAGCATTTGCTATAAGTTTGTAGGATAAAGCATTTGTAATTAATTCTATGTATAATATGTATCAAGTTTCTGGAATTTACAGGTGTGAAAAATAAAAACTGAAAAGCTATTTAAGAATATTCCTCATGTAAACTTGGAGAGAAATAAAATCTATAGCTTATAAATTTATATTTAAAATAATTAAATAAATATAATAAAGAAAAATTAAAATTAAATGTTTTATTGAAATTAATATATATTTTCACTTTTCATGAAATAATGATTTATTACAAATTATATTTTATTTAAATTATTATTTATTAAAAACAATTCTCAATTTTCTTTTTAATTTTTTAATAAATATTTATACTAATCAATCAAACAAGAATAAAGTAATTCTGAGAGTTAGATAAAGGAAAATATAAATTTATATATTTTTAAAAGGAAAGTTATTGCAATAAGATACTACCTCTGTATTTTATTAGTGACTATATTTGCTGTAGCTTCAAATTCCAATAAAATTTATTTTTTCCTTTTCTGCCCTTATTTAGTTGACAAAAAGAAAAAAAAAAGTAGATTATACAAGAAAAGGGAGACCCATATAATAAACACTTGTATGAATAAAGGGTAAATAAGTAAATTTGCTATTATTTTTTAATAAATTTAGAAAGTGTAGCAACTAAAAAATATTACTAATTGTGGAAAGTGTAGTGGGTAAAAAAAACAGAGGAAGTAAGTTATAAATGGTAAGTTATAAATGAAAGGTTTTGGAGTACGGTACAAGTAAAATAAATAGTTGACCTAAACAAACTTTTGAAATATATTTATTTATTTAACTTCAACTTTTATATTAGAAGGGATGACAAAACGTATTTAATAGTAAATACGCACAATATTTACTATATGCTTCTATTTTTTTTTCCTAATTCTTCAATCTCATTTTCTATTGAATTTGTTTTAGTTAAATTGATAGACATTATTCTTCACTCTTTCTTCACTGTCTAGATCTTCCGATTCCGAACTCTTTACTTGAATGTATTTTATCATTATTTTTATGAGGATTTTGGCGATGAAATTTAATTTTATGTGGGTGAGTGAACAACCAACCACCTTTAAGATATAGTAATTTTGCTTGACCTTTAGTAAAGTTTCATAAGTCATTTTCTAGGAAATAAGGGATGTAGGTAATCTATTAATAATAAATGTTGCTCTCATATTGCATTACTCCATAACTTTTTGGTAAGGTGGGATTGAAACATCAAGGCTCTGGCTATTTCAAGTAAGTGTCTATGCTTTTGTTCTACAATACCATTTTGTTATGTAGTGTAGTAATAGGAGGTTTGGTGATCAATGTCATACTTATGAAATAATTGTAGTCATTCATTACTAATGAATTCATAACTATTATTAGATATGAAGGCTTTAATGTGTGTAGAGTATTGAGTCTAGACTTTCATAATGAATGTTTGTAGGTATTGTATGATCTGAAATTTACGCTAAGCAAATTTTTCCATGTACACCTAGTGAAATAATCTACCAATGTCAAGAAATGTTAAGTTCTTGTATGAAGTGTTTATATGGTTCCTATAAGTCCATATTCACTAGTTCAAAAGGCTGAAAGGAATAAGTTGTACTTATGTAAAGGATTTCTAGTTTGTTTGGAGTAAGAACAAATATCACACGACTCTAAAGAAACAATTTTTTTAGATTCAAAGATGAGAAATGAAGATGGTTGAAAGTATAGTTTGATACATGAGCTAACCGCTTATGCCAGAGTAAAGTTTCACGTACAAGCTATTTTGAAACTAAATCAGAATCAGAATAATGATTACAGGAATGATTATTTCTTCTACAAAAGAAGTATCTTGTAAAACTTTATTTGAATTAAAAGAGGCATACTTTGCTAGGTTTAGATTGTAAAGATTGCTTCATACTCTTCCAGTGACTATGATTGCACTAGTCCTTTGGTCCTGTAACATCCATTTAAAGGAAAAAAATATGAAAATATAAAGTTGTGTACTTGTTAATTCTTTTATTGAAAGGAGATTGAATTAAAACATGACACAAACAACATTTCTTTAAGTATCAAGTTGTCTAATAGTTGAATATCACCTATAAGAGTGATACTCTTTGAAGTGTCATCAAGTAATATAATGTTGTGATCATATGTGTGTTTGCACCACTATCTACTATCCATTTTCCTATTTGTAATGCACAAGGTATTGTAAAAATATGTGAATGAGAAGTACTGTGTTTCTTATGAATGCTATTTAACAATAGTTAACAACTTTTTTATTATTCTTTCCTTTCACCATCATAACTTATTCCTTAATGCTCTTCTGCAAAGCACTATAGTACTTGCCATATTCTGCTCACCAGAGTTATTACTAATATTGGTCATACTCTATTCATTGACTACTGCACCTATAGATCTAGTTTTCTTCTCCTTCAATTTCTTAACTAGTCAGGAAAACCATGAATATGGAAGCAAGTTTCTTTTGTGTCACCAATTTGACTATAATGAGTATAGAACTTGTCTCATCTCTTTCTTTTTTTAAAATCTAGCTGATTGTTTGCCTGCAGTTTATGACCCAGCATTCTGTATGTATTGTATCCTTCCTTTGATATTGATTTTGAAATTGATTTCTAATAAAAAAAGTACTAGAATTAAGACTAGTATTTTCTATTATATTCACTTAAACCTCTCTTTGTTTATTAACTCTTTGCGACATTAAATGTGCCTGGCTAGTACTAGGAAAATATTCATAACCAAGATTTGGTTTCTAATCATATCATAGCCATTATTTAGTCCCATTAAAAATTGTAGTAATCTTTTATATTCATTCATGTATGTAGTCCTTTTTGATAATTCACAGACACAATTACTATTACAATCACAAGTTGACATAGGCCTCAAACAAGCTAATTCATCCCATAGTTGCTTGAGCTTAGTAAAGTACTTAGAAAGATTCAAAATTTGTTGTGAGATTGATGCAATCTCACGCTGCAATTGATGGATCTATGGTCCATTGGACTCTCCAAACATTTACTCTAACTCTATCCATAAATCTCTAGCAGTAGACATGTATAGAAAAACTTCTACAATTTCTTTTACTATTGAGTTTAAGATCCAAAACATCAGTAAACAATCTACACTTATCCACTAATGATACTCCGTAGAACTAGTTTATAGTTTCTTAAATCTTCCATCAATAAAATATAATGTCATCTTAGCACATAAATCTTCCATCAAATTGACATCGGAAATTGGCGCTTCCATTGAAATATTGATATTTGCTTTCAAATCACGTTTATCTTCGATGATCATATTATGCATAATAATACATGTTGTCATTAT
Source organism: Cardiospermum halicacabum (assembly GCA_031304145.1). Taxonomy (NCBI): domain Eukaryota; kingdom Viridiplantae; phylum Streptophyta; class Magnoliopsida; order Sapindales; family Sapindaceae; genus Cardiospermum; species Cardiospermum halicacabum. The sequence goes on from CM062395.1 coordinate 17,887,968, forward strand.
ATCATGAAGCACTTTTTTCTCCCAAAACTATGCTAGTCCTTTAATAATTGCAAATCTTGACTGTAGAACTCCAAATGCACGTTCCACATATTTTCTATAAGCTTCTTGTTTCATAGCAAATAATTTCTTTTTTTGGGCTTATTGGATCATGAATGGTTTGCACAAGTGTGGATCGTTTCAGGTATATACCATCAACTAAATAATATCTTGTATCATACTCAATTCCTTGAATTGTGTAATGGGCTTTATGAGCTACACCTGCTGCAAGGATTGCAAACAACTGAGATGACTTTATCACATTAATATCATTGTTAGTATCTGGTAAGCCAAAATATGCATGCCATATCTAGAGGTCATAATTTGCTACTACTTCTTAAATAAATTTCGGAGGTCCACCGCGTCTAGAGTATTGGCCTTCCCAAGATGTTGGACAATTCTTCCATTCCCAATGCATAATCAAGACTACACAACATTTTCGAAAAACCACGTTCCTCGTCTATGTGGAGCAGTCTTGTGATATCATCTCATTAGGCGTTCTAAGATAATGTTCTCTAAATACCTCAACCATAGCCCTACAAAATTTTTGAAACATTCAATTGTTGTTGGTTCTCCTATTTTTATATACTCATCAGTGGAGTCCGTTGGTGCTCCATATGATAACATTCTGAACACGGCCGTTATCTTTTGTAAGCAGGATAATCTAGGTCGACCAAATGCATCAAATCTTTGTACAAAGTAATTATCATGATTTTCAACAGCTTGCACAATATGGGGGAATAAATTTTTTTCTAATTGGAAACCGTCTTCTAAATATTGTCTCGTCATATAATGTATTTTCGGCAAATTAATCATTCCACAAATGTTGATATGCTTTTTCTCTTCCATGATTAATCACTCGATGGCCAAAGATAGAGCCTCCACGTACTGGTTGTGTACCTGTCTCTTGATCCAAATAGTGTCTGATTAAGTAGTCATTAGTATCACAAATTTGGAATAAAAGTTCTTGCCTGATCCAAAGGAATTGCCAATGCAAGATCCAAAATTAATAAAAAGGTTCAAATTTCATCACTTATGGTCTATTCTTAAAAATTCTCAAAATTATGTTGATATCAAAAGTAGTCAAAGTCCAACTAGTCGAAAGAGAAATGGTCGGAATGAACCATCACAATCAGATAGTAACACTTCTAAATATCAAACTATATTATCATTCAACTTAGATTTGAACGAAGATTTCATTTATGAGCATATAAATGATAATGGTAATTTTTCTACTCGAACTTCTGGAAGAAATAAAAAAAATGAAGAAGAAACAAAATGATGAGACAAACTAAAGTATAAAAAGGTTGCTAGAGGAAAATCAAGAATTGAGAAAAATGTTTGAAGCTACTTCAACTAATTATAAAAATTCAGAAGTTTTAATTAAATAACATAATGATATTCTAACTTTACGAGCACAAAATGAAGAAAAAAACTACTATTGAAGGAAAAGAGACATGATGATAAAATTATGATGACAAATTTGAATTCCATGCAAGATTCTGCAAACTGTCAATATATTGTAGCCAAACAACGTAGAATTTACAATAAAAGATTTCCGGAGCAACAAACCTATGAAGAATCTATGTCATTCAATTTTCAAAATCAAGACTTTAGTAATATGGGAGAAAATGGTAATATCCTTCCGGAATTTTAAATATGTCTACTTTGTTTTTATTAATTTATAATTGTAGTTTAATGTAACTTTGTATTTTCTTTTGGTTATTTATGTTGTAGTTGTGGTTCTTTTAACATGTTCAAGTTGATGTTTAATTTTAATATTATTTTATATATTTTTAATTATAATTAAGTCTATTATTATTATAATAATTAATCTACTATTTATATTAATAAGTAACTATATTAATTAATTTAATAATATACATCCATATTGGACTTCAATTAAAGTTATTTTATTAAATTTAATAAATCTATTTTTATTTTTGTAATATTTATTCTATAAAATTAGTTACAAACCAAATTATATATATATATATATATATGAATTGGGTACAAAATGCAATTAATAAATATTAAGGGTAAAATTTATAATTTAAAATGTTGAAAATTGTAAATAGGAGGGGGTGAAAATATAACCCTATAGATAGGGAGGGATTTGAGAAAAAAATATATTCTCTCTCCCTATAGTTTTTAGGAAATTGTATTAGGGAATTGGGTTGGTGCAAAAAAAAAGTTACCCTCCCTCCTCATAGTAAGGATGAGGAGGGTGGATTGGAGTTGGCCTTAATGCAACTCCACAATTCATCGATTCTCCAAAAGTTCGTTCTTATATATTCACCATCTTTCAAGCTAGTGTGATTTTTCAATTTTCAATCAAGTGACAAGGATCAAGTAACAAAGATGATGACTTGATCCATAACTTTGCTCTAATACCATCTTGAGTTTTAAGAATTAAGATTAGAGAAGAATCAAAAAATGGTTTTTCGGAGCCAACTCTACTCGTATTTTCAAAGTAAAAAATTCACTTACACAGTCACACAAAGTGCCTGTTTTCAACAACCAAACTGTTTTGAATTTCTACAAACGCATTTCCTATGTTTTGCCTTAATGCATAAAATCCAATATATATACTACATCCATTCTAAAATAGGTGAAACATTGGCATAGTATTCACTATTTATCAACCAATTTGTTTCACATATTATTTTTTATGTATAAGGAATAATATAGTCAAGTGAGATCTTGTTTTATTCGTCTTAATGTCTACTTTTCAAATATTAAATTATTATAATTTTTAGTTATATATAATTAAAGATATTTACCGTTAAAGATAAATATTGTATAGTGTGTCCGCAGGAAGTGTTTCACCTATTTTAGAACGGAGGAAGTATATATATATATATATATTGCATTCAGAATCTTACAACAGAAAATAATTAATCTAAACTTCACAATTTCTTTGCAGTGTATCCTTCTTTTAACTTACTTCTAAGGGTGGCAAAATGGACCAAATATGCTAAAACTGTTTATGTCCAAATACATTTGGATCTAATAAAATCCGGTTAATGAATGATCCAGAAAAAAAAAAAGTCAATTCCCTTTCAGATACTCCTCTTTCCAAACAAAATCCGGTTCATGTTTAGGACTTTGAAAATTCCTATAAAAATCCATCTCTCTTCTTATTTATCAAATAAATAATAGAGCATCTTTTCGTAAGCGTGTTTGTCCTCATCAATATTGTATTTTTAAGAGAAACAAAAAAAAACAATAAAATATAAAGCAAAAGAATAGAACACTGGAATTGATATTTAATCACTCTGATAAAAAAGTTGATACATGACATTGACTTAAATAGCAAGAATGCTAAAAATTAGCAATTACAATTGCATAAAGGTAGACACTAACATCAGTATTTGACTGAGTAACTGTCAAACTCAATAATAGCACTATTAAAGGCACTTATTAACAACAATAATAAATCCTAAAAAAATACGGACACTCCTAAAAAATTATGGACTTTCACTTCAACGGTTTAAATCAGTCAACATTCTCTAACATTCCTCATGATTCAAATTGGTTTGATTATAGTTGTAGGCATAATATAGGTATGAATATGAGTTTGTTGATATGCTATGATTGTAGAGATCTCTTGGCATGGATATTAGCATGGACATAGATATCTGTAGGCATAGCCACTCAAAATAGTGTATTAGTTTGCTGAACAATACAAGTATTAGCTTCCTCTAGTGCATTTTTCCGGACTTATTTTTATATGTCTCAGTTGTTTACACCTGTTACACTTAATATCTGGTCTCCACCAACATTTATAATGCAGATGATTTGTTTTCTTACCGTGTGGACATATCAGATTATCATCAGTTTTTATTTCAGATTTCACTTGAAAAGCCTTCTCTTCATATTTTTCCACCCTATTAATTCTTGACACATGAGCTTGAAGAGAACTGATTAGTTCATCAAAAGTGTAGTTTTTCTAATCTTTAGGCTCCTCAATTACAGCAACAGCGTGAACAAACTTTAGGAGTCCGACTTCGCAATAATTTTGAAACAACACTCTCATCAAAAATAGTCTCACCATATGATTTCATTTGAGACACAATAGCAGAAGCTCTTGATAAAAAAAATTTGAACAGATTCTGAGTTTTCCATTTGAAGCAACTTAAGTTGCTATTTAACAGAGATTACCTTTCAGGAACCCTTGAATTCAGTTTTCAGCATATCCTAGACTACTTTGGATGTTGTTGCTGCAGATATACATGAGAACATGTCATCCGTGACTGATTGTTGAAGAAAAAATAAAGCCTTGGCATCCTTCTTCTTATTCTCATAAAGACGTTGTGTATTTGTATCCGTAGTCGCATACTTACATTCCACAACTCCTTCGATTTTAAGAAATAAAAGGAGTTTTCATTTTGATGCTCTAGAAATCATAATTCTCACTTTTGAAAATTGGAATTATAAGTTGTGATGATGTTGGAATGCCATTACTTGCCATGATTGATTATGGCGTGCTCTGGTGTGGCGTGTTTTGGTGTGTTTTAATTCACGTATTTTTTCCTTATTAATTTTGCCGTGTTTGTATCTTTTTCAGATATGTGTTTTACTCCATTTGTGTTTCTCTCGAACCAAGTTTGATACCATGTTGTATTTTGGAGAGAAACAAAAAAAAAAAGAAAATATAAAGCAAAAGAACAGAACACTAGAATTAACATTTGATCACTTTGATAAAAGACTGGTTGCATGACATTGACTTATATGGTAATGATCTTAACGGAAGAATGCTAAAAATCAGCAATCACAATCGCATAAAGATAGACACTAACAAAACTATTTGACTGAGTAACTGACAGACTCAATAATAGCATTATTAAAGGCACTTATTAACAACAATAACAGTTCTTAAAAAATAGGCTCCAGACTTCAACGGTTTGAATCAGCCAACATTCTCCAACAATCAATTGTGTTATCTTCTCCCTCTTCATTTATTATTTTTTATTTTTAATTTTTTTATCAATTATGGATATTACACATGATTGGAATTACCTAATTCACCTTTATAAAATTAAGAATTCTAACACATCATCTCATATAATTTTGAAAATAAAATTTTATTGTTGTTTTTTAAAATGAATTTTTATTGTGACCGATGGATACTGTGACACTCTGAGACTTGCGGCCGCAACATGAAGGGTGATGGTTTTCAAATTCCATCATGTTTTCGGCCGAAAGTCTATTATCCTATAATTTCGACCGAAGCTGGCCCTCTTGTAAGGTTGGGCCCATTAAGCCTCGTGTGTTTCGGCCGAAACATATCCTCTAGGAAAATGGAAAACAAGCCCACATGATCTAACAGATTTCGGCCGAAATCTAACAAAGAAAACACTTCTAAAGGATTTCGGCCGAAGGACACTTTGGAAAATTCGGCCGAAACAGGAAAAATCTTCTAGAAGGCTGAGCTGGAGCAGAAATTTGGTACCCGCGAATCTCGGTGTTCCAGCTGGAAAATTAGTTAGGATTTCCTGGAGCGTATAGGACTCTTATATAAGCGAGGAAAACATCCAAAGAAGATAATCACGAAATAATCGGAGACGACAGTTAGAGATCATAGCCCCAACATTGAGGGGTTGAAGTCCCAGAGGAATTCGGCTCCATCTGTTTGGCGCCCACCGTGGGGGCTCTCCTCCGTCTCCAAATCAACAAACAACGACTCAACATAACAAATCGAAAACACCAAGAACCAACAAAAGATGTCGACGACCACTCAGGGGGCCAATGATCCGTCGACGCCAAATGATCAAACACAACAAACCGACATCCTGTCTCAACTAATGGCAAGGCTAGCCGCATTGGAAGAGGAAAATAGAAACCTAAAGGCAACCGTCGAGGGGATACGTCCGCCGCAGAAGGAGATAACGCGCAAGCAAGCGGAAGCCAGAAAGAAAGGCGGCCAAAGACAACTCGACGACAACCAGACGGCGAGGCGTGATCAATTACTAAACACCGGACCAATCTTGGGTCAAAACGAAGGTACGACCTCACCAATCCGTTGATTAGATGTTTCTGCCTTTGACGACGACGATGACCTGGAGGAAATACTGGCGGATACGCCACCCAACACTAACGAGAGGTCGACATTGTCATGAACCGAGGGCACACTGACGGGACAGACCAACCCAAGATCACAGCGCGCCACCCCAAGACTACGGATCAATGATCCAAGAAACATGACAACGCCCGTCGTTAACCCGCAGCCGCCATGTGCAGAAAGATATCAGACGCAAGGTCAAGACATCCCACAAGAAGTGGCCAAGCGATTGCAAGAGATGGAAGAAATGATACGGTTTCTACCAGGCATACTACCTCTCCACTACGCAGGTCCACAAAAGACTCTTTTACAGAAACACCATTCACTGACGAAATCGCCCTGGTGAACTTGCCCAACAAGTTCACGGCACCAAGATTCAAGATGTACAATGGCACAACCGACCTGGACGATCACATCGCCCACTACCAGCAAGCGATGTGGACAACCTCTCTCCCTAGGGAAATATGGGAAGCTGGATTCTACAAGCTATTCAAAAATTCACTCTCGGAGCCAGCTTTGGAGTGGTATGTGAACCTGCTAATCGGTACGATCGGGTCGTTCTCGCAGCTGACAGACTCGTTCGTAGAAAACTTTGCTTGCAGCCGCAAACCAGAGAGGCAATCCGACGACCTCTACGCCATTCGACAGAGAAGCGGAGAATCCCTCAGAACCTACATCGCGAGGTTCAACAAGGAGAAGATAACGATACCAAACTCAACCAAGACACGGCCATCCGCGCATTCGCCAAAGGATTGCTCCAAGGTTCAGATCTCTACGCTGACCTAATCAAATACAAGCCAAGAACGATGGAAGAAACCTTGTCCCGCGCTTTCGCTCAAGCCAGATGGGAAGAAGACGATAGGTGGGTCCCCCGCGAACCAACCATCAGCCGGCAGTCTACACATACACCGAAATCAGACAACAGAAACAGGGACCGAAATCGCCCGCGTTACACACCATATGACCACGCACCGTTGCCTAGACACGATGCTAATCAGACCAACGCGGTGCAAGCTGAGGCGCGACCACAACCGCCGAGAAATGACCTCACCATCAGTACAGAACAACTCATGCACGAGCTTGGCAAACTCGGTCGTACCGTCAGATAGCCGGGGAAGTTACGGTCCGACCCCAAGAAAAGAGATGTAACAAAACAGTGCGCTTTCCACAATGACTTCGGCCACATTACGGCCGATTGCATGGCACTCAAATACGAAGTGGATCGCTTGCTACAACAAGGGCACCTGAGGAGGTTCCTGTCACAAACCAACCCACAAGCCGGCAACCAGCCGCCCCAGGAGCAACAAGAGCCTCAGATGGTGCGCACAGTCCACGTAATCATGAGAGGATCACTTGAATGCGGAACCACATACTCGGCCGCCAAGAGGAGCATGCGCCGTGTACACAATGTCAGCGGGAGGGTCGAAGGGACACTTTCGGTCGAGGACGAATTGGAAGTTACCTTCAACTTCAAGGAAAGTATCGACGTCCTTAATCCTCACCATGACGCCTTAGTCATCTCCTTGGGGATAGCGAATTGCCTCATAAGAGGATTCTAGTTGACAATGGTTCCTCGGTCAACATCATCTATCTGGACACATTGAAAGAGATGCAGGTGGAAGAATCCAAGATAGCCAGGCAAGCCATGGTCCTGATTGGCTTTAGCGGGGAGGCGAAACATACAATCAGTGAAATCGAACTACCAGTATGGGCTGAAGGCGTCAACAAGTATACCCGCTTCTGCGTGCTGGAAGGACCCTCCAGCTTCAATACCATACTAGGCCGCCCATGGCTACACGATATGAAAACTATCCCCTCCACATACCATCAAGTGATCAAATTTCCAACCAAACTAGGCATCAAACAGATAAGGGGGGATCAGGCTGCCTCAAGGACATGCTACGCAAACAGAATGAAACGCCTACCTATGACTGCATAGCAATTATAGAGCGCTCCAAACGCTGAAGAGGTGGAGCACACATTAGACGAAGTACCTATCCACTCGTCTGACAACACTAAAAAGGTGCTTATCGGTTCTAGACTCGACGCATCGACCAGGGAAAAGCTCATCCACTTCCTATCCACCAAGTGTCACTGCTTCGCCTGGAGCCATGAAGACATGACAAGCATTGACCCGAACATCATAACACATCTGTTGAACGTGGACCCAAAGTATAAGCTTGTCAAGCAGAAAAGACGAAAGTTCGCGCCCGACCGCAACAAAGTTATAAACGAAGAAGTAGAAAAGCTTCTGCGCATCGGGTCGGTGCGAGAGGTACAATACCCAGATTGGTTGGCCAACGTCGTTGTGGTGCGCAAAAAGAACGGCAAGTAGAGGGTCTACATAGATTTCACAGACCTAAATAAAGCTTGCCCCAAAGACTCATTCCCCCTGCCACACATAGACACTATAGTCAATGCGAGAACCGGGCATGAACTACTCAGCTTTATGGACGCCTTCAGCGGGTACAACCAAATACTGATGCACACCGCTGACGCCGAAAAGACGGCGTTCATAACAGAAAGAGGCACTTACTGCTACAAGGTGATGCCCTTCGATCTCAAAAATGCAGGGGCCACCTACCAGAGACTCGTCAACTGCATGTTCGCTAACCATATCGGCAAGATCATGGAAGTATACATCGACGACAAGCTGGTCAAGTCTCTAAAAGCTGAGCAGCACCTCGACCACTTAGAGCAGGCGTTCCAAGTGTTGGAACGATACAACATGAAGCTAAACCCTTCCAAATGTTCTTTTGGCGTCGCTTTTGGAAAATTCCTACATTACCTGGTCACCAAGAGAGGAGTAGAAGTGGACCCAGACTAAGTGCGTGCAATAGAAAATATCGGACAGCCGAAGGTAAAAAGGGACATTCATAAGCTAATAGGTCACCTAGCAGCACTAAACAGGTTCATACCAGCCTCGTCCGAGAAATGTCGTCCCTTCTTCCGACTCCTAAAGAAGGGCGTCCCGTTTGAATGGGACCAATCGTGCCAAGAGGCGCTAAAAGCTATCAAAGAGCAACTGTCAACCAAGACAGTCCTGTCCAAGGCACTCGATGGAGAGGAACTGTTACTATACCTATCTGTTTCAGAAACAGCCGTCAGCGTAGTTCTGGCCCGGGCCGAAGGGACAAAGCATGCACCTGTATACTATATCAGCAAAGGGTTACTCCCTATTGAAGAGAGATACATACCTATGGAGAAACTGGTCCAAGCCCTCGTAACCGCAGCCAGAAAACTCAGACCGTACTTCCAGTCGCACCCCATCGTGGTCGTAACTGAGCACCCCATCAGAGCAATCCTTCACAGGCCGGAGCTCTCCGAAAGAATGGTAAAATGGGCCGTCGAGCTAAGCGAACACGACATTACTTTCCGCCACAGGTCAGCCGTCAAGGCCCAAGCATTGGCCAACTTCCTAGCCGACTTCATCTATGCCTCGGCTGAAAAAGAGAAAAATGAAGTCCACAGCATAGCGGGCGACCCACTAAAACCATGGAAACTGTTCGTAGACGGAGCCACCAGCCAGAGAGGCAGCGATCTGGGAATGGTGCTCATAACACCAGAAGGCGACATACTAGAACGGGCAATCAAGTGCGAATGGCAGACGACCAACAACGAAGCAGAGTACGAGGCGCTGATACTTGGATTGCAGTCAGCTATGGAGGTGGGCGCAAAGAACATAGAAGTGCATAGTGACAGCCAGCTAGTAGCAAACCAAGTAAGCGGCCACTATCAAGCAAAAGACACCAAAATGATCTCTTATCTGAAAATTGTAGACCAACTACGGGGCGGGCTGGAACGATTCACGATCCAGCAGGTACCGCAAGATCGCAATCTCAGGGCAGATTTACTAGCCAATCTCGGCGCCACGACAGAAGGGAGCTGCGCCCGCAATGTACCAATCACCATACTCCGCCAATCCGTATTACACGAGGAAACCGCACCTGAAACATTCTCCATCGAAGAAAGCGACAGGAGGACGCCAATTAGACGTTACATGCAAGACTACGAACTGTCTGCCGATAAACAAATGGCCCATAAGATCAAGGCAAAGGCTGGCCACTATACATTGATTGCTCTACCTGGCAATCCAGGCCGTGTCCTTTACAGGAGATCCCTCGATGGACCATTGCTTAGGTGGTAAGCGGGCCTGAAATCCCCTACCTCCTCAGCGAATTGCACCACGGCAGCGCTGGAGGACACTGCGGCCCTAGATCCTTGGCACTGGCAGCCCACCGAGCAGGGTACTACTGGCCGACGATGAGGGCCGATGCTCGCAACTTTGTCCTTAAATGCCCAGAATGTCAAAAGCACGCGAGCATAACCTATTTGCCCGCGGAAGAATTACATCCATTTTTCCCTTATTGGCACTTCGCTCGATGGGGGATGGATATAGTTGGCAAACTACCAAAGACCGCGAATGGCAATGAATACATACTTACTGCGACCGATTACTTCACTAAATGGGCGGAAGCAGCCCCACTTGCAAACATACGCGAGCGCGAGATGATGGCTTTTGTTTGGCAGCAAATCATCTGCAGATTCGGCGTCCCAAATGAGATAGTAGTAGACAATGGGACGCAGTTTAGTTCTAGGAATTTCAAAATATTTTGCAGCTATTGGAACATCAAGCTGCATTACTCTACACCCCGGTACCCACAATCCAACGGGCAAGCGGAGTCGACCAACAAAACAATCGTAAGTATGATAAAAAAGAAGGTAAGCAGGGTATAGTCGACATGGGATGATAAACTTCACAAGGTGCTTTGGGCCTATCGCTATACACCTAAACGAGCAACAGGCGACACGCCCTTCACGCTGGTCTACGGCACAGATGCAGTGTTACCAAGCGAGACCCGTATTACTACAATCAGATCGATGATCGACCAAAAATGGAACGAGGAGATACTGTCATTGAACAGGGACACTATTTACGAAAGGCGAGAAGCGGCTCTGATCTGTATCGAATCATACCAGCAAGCCCTATCGCGGTCACACGCCAAAAAGACCCGCATAAGCAGGTTCAAACCTTGTGACAAAGTGCTGAGGAGAGTCTTCCAAAACACGAAGATACCAGGGGACGAAAAACTTGCACCAAACTGGGAAGGGCCCTACACTATCGTAGAAGCATTTGGCCGGGGTGCATACCTCTTGGCAGATGGCACAGGAAAGAAATTGGACAACCCATGGAACGCGGCACACTTAAAACTGTTCAATCAATAAGGTACCGCACTGACTCAGTACTTTTTCTTTTTAGTTTCCTCCTCAGTAATGTCACTCTTGAGCAAGCGTCAGACACTTCTGTCTAATGAAACACTACATTTCTGAAATCCCCATGTCACGCAGCGAGTCCGTCAACGGCCTATTCAGGCAATGGACATAGCAGGCATCGACCTATATTTCCGGTACGTTTTCACGGCCAATTTTAATGTTCAACGACCTAACTCCAAGTTTTCACTTGATACGCACAGTCGTCCTTTTCAAGATGGCCACGACTCGTATAAGCTCGATAATGCTCAAATATGGCGGGCGCAAACTCTTAAGACGCGCAGTAGTCGTGCATTGTAAATCAACCCTATTACAACTTCGATGTTGTCATTTACCCGTTGTATTGAACAAACATCTTAAATACAAATATACAAGTTTGATAGCATGGTTTGCTGATGGTTGTAAATCATCGATTGAAATTCAGTCTGAACGTTCACATAATTATGCATAAAAATCAAAATAACAGTCAAGCACCAAAAGAGTACAAATGGCCAGAAACCAAAAACTAATCGGCCGAATACATTTTTGTAAAACATAGTAAAATCGGCCGTTCGAATCCAACAAACAAGTTACTAAATTTCTTCATCGTTTCCTCCTCCTCCTTGATTTGACGTCCCTTCCATATCATCCCCCACTTCCTCATCTTCATCGCCCTCATCTTCGGCCTCCTCATCACAGGAAATAAAGGCCTCCTAAGCCTTATATGTTGCTTGGAGATCCTATTCAGAGCCTCCATGCTGTTCAAATTCCTTGAACAATCATGTTTGGTCTTCAAGTGGGCGGTCGTCTTCATAACTTTGACGTCTTCTTCAAGCATGTGCACACGGTCCTCCCGTCCAGTCTTCTCAGCCAAGAGATCGTTGTACTTGATATTGAGGTCCGAAATTGTGGAGTTCTGGGTATCCACCTTTTTGATCGCCGCTTTTAGGCGGTCCTGGCTCTCTTCCAATTTCGACCGCGCAGTGACGAGCTCGCCCTTGACTATCTCGTACTGATTCCACAGCCAGCGCAGCCTGTGGCCGGTTTCATAGGCAACAAATGCCGCCTGCAAGAAACAAAGTATGAAAAGATAGAAGAAAGAGAAAGGGGAGGCGATGAGTATCTCAGAATACCTGTTGTGCTCGAGAGGCCACAAATTCAACAAGTCTGTCGTCGTTCCAGTTGGAGATGGCTTCACGATCCGCCGCGTTCAAATTGCTCCCGATTAGCAGCTCAAGACCAGACTCGGGATAATCAATCAAGGAAATGGATTCCATAGATCGGCTCAGGTCATCCACAGGAGGCCTCTTCGGCCACTTTGGAGATTTCACTGTTGTAGTGTTTTCAGGGATTTCAGGCTCTTTTCCCCATCCCTTTTCGGCCGAACCCTTCTTCTTGGACTTGTTTTTTCTCCCTTTGTTTTGTTTGTCCCTCATCGTTTCTTCCAAGTCCAGGAACGAAATATCTTTCGCTCTCCTCCTTGCGGCCTCCATTGATTCGCCTACAACCACACGCTCCAAAGGCGTAACGAGGCCAAGAAACCAGTGTCTAAACAATTGTTTGGTTGAAACTCTTGCAAGTGCCCAACCGAATACGGATTTAGGTAGAGGATAAGACCTACCTTCAATCCGAGATTTTATGCCCGACCAGAGGAAGGAAGGGTATAGCTTTGTAGGATCAGAGAGTTTCTTCCACAGGCGTTCTTTTTCTTCGGCCTCAAGTAATCGCGTTGTTCTTTGTCGTATGCGGTCGAAGTCCCTCTTCTTACTTAGCTCACTTGGATCTGCCAAAAAGGAATATACAAGTCAGTTTCATGGATTAACAACAATGTAGTTATATAAAAAATACCTATGAGTCGTCATTGTGGGACCAGAGGAGTGCTACCGGCCGCAATATTTCCTCTTGTAAGGAAATAGGACTGTTTCCAGACTTTATCATCTCTAATAGGTAAATTTAGTATAGGAGCATTCGGTTTCGACCGCACGCGGATGCTATATCGACCTCTATCTCGGTCATGCTCACGAAGGAAATAACTTTGTAGAAAGTCATCAATGGAGAGTGGTTGTAACCCCTGAGCTAAACCCAAAACATCTAAAGCCAGTAATATTTTCCATCCGCCAGGACATAATTGGCTAGGGGCAATCTCGTAGTGGTCTAATAGTGTTTTTGTCAGCCCTTTGATTGGAAAATGGACCCCGTTTGCTAATGGATCTAGGTAGAAGAAATGCCACCCAAGTACCAACCAACCAGGGTGTTCGTGATCGGCCGGCAAAGCTAATTCGATGTCGTCAGCAATGTCGTATTTTATCCTCATCAATCTAAGGGAAGCTTCGGTCAGATTCGTCCAAGTGTGGCTGCATATAGGGATGGCAATTCTACCCGCATACCCGCTTACCCGTGGATACCCGCCCGCTATGGGTGGATATGGATATACCCATTAAAGTTGGCGGGCGGATATGGATAGAAAATCTATACCCGTCAAGGATAAGGATAAGGATATGGGTATTGTAAAATATCCTTACCCATATCCTCTACCCGCAAAATAATAGTAAAAATAAAATAAAATATAATTTAAAAGAAACTTCCTTATTTTGTTGAAGTCATATTACTTTACGATAACTCCAAATTTTCACATAAAGACGTTTTTTTAAAAATAATTTTGTTTTATATATGAATTCTTGTGACTATGATAAATCTTAGAAAATTAGCGGAAAAAATTATTAACGAGTTGAATATAAAATTTTTATGCTATCTTTTTTGGTGGTAACTTGTGGTAAAAACTTAAAACATTTATAAAACTTACATTTTCCGACTATCTTATTTGAAAATTCAGTTAAAAGAGTGTGAGGATTGTTGTTTTATTTTAAATTTATTTTGTTTATAATATGAATTAATTTCGTGATTGAATTGGAATTAATTTTGTGTTTATACTTTGAATTAATTTAGATCATATCATTATTTTAAAAAATTATTATGAGGATGTGGATATACCATGGATAAATCCATATCCACGGATAAATACTCGAATCCTTACCCTGTTAATTTAAAAGGATATGGGAAGGATATGGATAGAAAAAATTTTAAAGGATAAGGATATGGATACTGGCATATCCGCCCATATCCTGCCCATTGCCATCTCTAGCTGCATAGTGATGTACAGGGTCTGATACTTCGGTCGATATCTCGAAGAGGTAATTGGGGATTTTCAAGATTGATTAATGGGATGCCTTGGCCTTGTGGCCGAGAGACAATCCTTGTTTCTGCCATCCCAAATGGCAATCGGCTATGAGGCTCTGAACTCGCTAGGGTTACTCCCATTTATTCGGCCGATTGTCTGTTCTCTGAGGAACTTGAACTAGAAGAACTTGAGGTTGTTCTAACACTATGGCCGCTAGGGCTGCATTCCCTATCTAGAGGTTGAATGGGTAGTCCTAAAACGGCTTCATTCGATCGTAAAATTCTTCTCTTTGATTGACTACGGTTTGAGTTTTCCATATGGCTCCTGAACCCAAAAAGATCATTGTTAGTAAAGTTAATAGAAGTGTGCAGTAGTGTGATCGATGTACTTCTTTTCGATCGATCTAATGTGCGATCGAACATTGTTGCAGCCGCTAATTTTGGGTGTATAAAAGGCTCTATTCTAAATGGTCAGTAACCAGTAAGTTCGGCCGAAGTTAGATTAAATTCGGCCGCAGATTGTTTAATGGTATGAGTAGTCAAAATTATGAGGCCCAGAGAGTTGCGGCCGAAAAGCTTTATTTAATTCAGAAGTCAGAATGACGTATAAGATAAACATAAAAACATGTAACTTCTTAAAACATAATGAATCAAATAAAGGAAGGAAGAAGTTTTTTACTTAGTTCCTTGAAGGTGAAGAACGGCGAAGGGAGAGGTTTCAACACACGCCGGAATATGGCTTGGTTGGGTCTGAAAATAGATGGAAAAGAATCAGCAACTGACGGCGGTTTGAAATCTGGTGTCAGAAATAGTAACTCACCTGGTCTTCAGCGTCGGTTATGGCTGAATAGATTTCCGGTAGAGAGAGAAGTTGAAGAGTGAGATGCTTTGTTTGAGAATGGGTTTTGAAAAACCAAAAGGTCTCTTTAAAGAAGACGGCACATTTTCCCAAAAATTAACCATGGTTAGGTTAAACATGACATCATCTAAATTTTCCCTCCAAAAGAAACCCTGAATAATGATATGTTTTCGGTCGATTGATCTTGTGGCCGAAATTCTCAATAAGATTGATCTTGTGGCCGAAATTCTCAATAACTCCTGATTTTATTAAGTCTCAATAAATTCAGGAGTGGGGGGAGTTACTGATGGATACTGTGACACTCTGATACTTGCGGCCGCAACATGAAGGGTGATGGTTTTCAAATTCCCTCCATGTTTTCGGCCGAAAGTCTATTATCCTATAATTTCGGCCGAAGCTGGCCCTCTTGTAAGGTTGGGCCCATTAAGTCTTGTGTGTTTCGGCCGAAACATATCCTCTAGAAAAATGGAAAACAAGCCCACATGATCTAACAGATTTCGGCCGAAATCTAACAAAGAAAACACTTCTAAAGGATTTCGGCTGAAGGACACTTTGGGAAATTCAGCCGAAACAGGAAAAATCTTTTAGAAGGTTGAGCTGGAGCAGAAATTTGGTACCCGCGAATCTCGGTGTTCCAGCTGGAAAATTAGTTAGGATTTCCTAAAGCGTATAAGACTCCTATATAAGCGAGGAAAACATCCAAAGAAAAGAATCACGAAATAATCGGAGACGACAGTTAGAGATCATAGCCCCAACCTTAAGGGGTTGAAGTTCTAGAGGAATTCGGCTCCATCAGTGACCATTGATATTTTATTAAATGTTTTTAATTATATATGAAAAAAATGTAAAAACATGTAAAATTTCTATTGTGTTTTTTAATTACTTTTATAAACATTATTGATTATATTATTTTTAATCATCTTCCTTTTCAAAAAATTTTTAATTTCCACTTAAAGTTAGAAATGTTTATTTCTTAGTTTTTAATAATATTATTAAAATTAATTAAACTAAACCTTTTATATAAAAGTATTATTTACATTCTAATTGTAAATTTTTGTTTATTGTTGATAATTATTTTAATTGAATATTTTTTGTTAAAATATTTTTATATTTTAAATTTATTATTTTTAATTAAATATCGATTATTTCATTAAAAAATACATTATTTATTTGTTTGTTAGAAAAGTTATTTTTTAAATAAACTATACATTTCTATTATGGAAAATAAATTATAATTAAATTGTTTAAAATTATAATAAATATACATCAAATTCATATATTTCAAAAAATTAAATAAAAACACACTCTTATCCTTAAAGTAGAATCTTATTCTTACCCATGGAAATAATTAAGGATAAGGATAGAATTTTTATCCATCCATTTTTTTCATGGTATACTAAGAATCGGGATAAAAATCATATTTAATTACTTATATTTGATAAATATATTTTTATTACTTTATCACCCATTTTATTTATTTATTTATTTAAATAAAAACTTCAATTCTGCGTAGGGAACAAAAAAAATGTCATTTCAATGGAAGAACAACAGAACTGCTGAAAACAGCAAAGAAAACCAGCATTGCCATAGAAGATATTATCTTGAAAGCCAACCATAAAAAGCAGATGATAATTTCCAAAAAGCAGGGGATAAAAAAGCAATCTCCCCCAAACACAAAAATACAATTACAAAAGTAGCTTTTTTACCATCAGGAAAATTCATAATTAAAGACAACACTTGTTCCTACAACTTAATAATCCCCAAATAAGGCTTCATAGAAGACCCCAAATACAAACACCCACCATTCTCTTCAACTTCACTAACTGATTCAAGTGCTTGTCCTCCATTTCCATCCAACATCTTCACAACTTTCCCTGACTCATCAAACTTGATCCCAACAGGATCCCCCATCAACATATTATAAGTCTCTTTCCTCATAACCTTTGCAATCCTGCCTCTTGCTGAATTCAATGCCACCCAAAATTCTCCATTACTGTTCCTCTTTATGTTGTCTGGGAATCTTGTCAGCTGTGCAAAGACTTCTGGACCATCATTATTGTTGTGGAGCCAAAACCTTTGGATTTGAAGTTTGTTTGATTCAGCAAGTAAGAGGAATGAATTGTTCTTGCTTAAAGCCACTCCATTAGGAAATGCTAAGCCTTTGTAAATCACTGTTACTTGCTTACTTTCTGGATCATATTTTAATAGTCTTCCTGTTTTGTCCCTCCCTAGTACAGCCAATATGTAATCCCTGCATATATAATATATTCATGAATTAGGTGGTTATTGTAGTAGACCATATATATCTGTATATTACATGTTACAGTTATTTGAGGACTATTTTGAAAATTAATAGGTTAATTGTTTATTAATGACCAGTTAAAAGATAATAATATCTAGTAAAACCTCGCTCTCACAGTGAAATTCGGACAGGCTGGTTGCACCAGATTAATAGGGAATTGGAGGCTATATCTATCCGAGTCAATTTTAAAATCAATTTTCATATTTCAATAGGATTTTAATTTTAAAATTGATTTAATATTTGAACGGGATTGAATTAAAAAAATCGAAAAAAAATAATAAATCGGTGAATTAATAAAATTTAAATTTTTATTATTTTTAATTTTTATTTTAAAATTATTTTTAATTTTTATTAAATTTTGAGAATTTAAATTTAGAATTTTAAGGAAAATAGAAAAAAATACGAAATGATAAGAGATAAAAAAAATAAATTTAAGTGTGATATTTTATTTATATTTATTAGATTTTTTATTTTTTTTAGTTTATGTTATTGAAAATTTGTTAATAAATAGTTTGTTTGTGAAAAATAATATTTATTTAATAATTGAATTTAAATTGAAAAGAATATATAATGGTTAAAATATATTGAATTATTATTTATTATTAATATTTATAAATATTTTTTTTTAAATCGTTTCAACCAATTAAACCCTAAAAATCATGAATTATTTAAAAAGTCGGTTGGATATATTTCCAAAACATTGATGAATTTTTAATAATGTGTTATATTTTCTTCAACCACTTAACAATGTATAGTTTATTTTCTAGAATAGAAAAGTTCGACTACATCTAAATTTTAATAGTGGGTTGTTTGTATAGAGCAAACATGAGGGGTCATATGTTCAACCATAAACATTAAAGAGCAAATTATCCATAAAAAGAAATAAGTTCAACCCCTTAAATAACTTCAAATCAAAACCAACTTTAGAGACATATTACCCCATTTTATTTATTATTAATATCTTCCACACATTATTCCCTTTATTTATTATTAGCATCTTCCAATAACAAACCTCTTAGAAATGCATAAAACATAATTTAATATCCATTCCCAGATGAGAGAAACACTTCATTAAATTCAGAAACAGTAAGAATAAATAAATAATGGTAATGTATGGGTAAGTGAAGTTAAATAGAATTAAATGTGCATACCTTCTCTGGAAGACAAGGCTGCTGTCAGTGAAATAGACATGACCAGTGTTGGTATCAATATCCAAAGCATTGGTGAACCGTAAAGGTAACCCTTCAGCCGTAGCTACCAGTTTCCGAGCCAAACCACCGTCCGGTCCGACCGCCACTAGACCGTAATAAGCATCTGCTATGTACAGTTCACATGTTCTTTTGTTGAATTTAAGTCCCAGTGGCCTCCCACACGTCGGTTCCTTCTCCAGATCTGTCGATCCATCACATATCTTCTTTTGCCTGATACATATTAAATGAAATATGTGACCACTTGCTATATACTCGCTTCCGATATGTGTAGTGATTTTCAAGGTGGTACGGACTCGACAAATGCAAATTTGTAAGTCTGTCTCAATCAATGATTCTAATAAATACATATCTACCACCCTGGGTAGTTTGTATCCAGTCAAACTATATTAACCATAATGGTTATATTCTTTTGACCTTTCTTTCCTATTGAAATAATAGGCGTTAGGGTCTCATGACCATTGAAGAGGCTGTTGAAGTTTAGAAGTATTTTATTGAGTTATTTAAATATTATTTAAAATAATTTTTAAAAATTAAAAGTTCTTAATAAATATATTATTTTAAGTTAATTTTTAAAATTTTAAATGGTTAATTTAATTCTTTAATTTTCTGATACCAAAGCAATGAAAGTTTAATTTAACTTTTTAAATTTTCCATACCAAAATAATTAATTCATTTTACTGTTTTGAAGATTGAATTGGTAGTAGGACCAATTAATTTGAAAATATTAACTAAACTTTCAAAATTAATGAAAAAAATTTAAGATTTATTTAGAATTATTTCTGCTTTATACGTCCGAACGTAGAAGAGAAGCATAATATGAAAGAGTTTTTTCAAAAGTTAAAAGTCAAAAATCGATATATCGTAATTGATCCAAAATGTAGGAAGTGAGAAAGTAAATGTAGCCATTATGGTAACTTGAAAAGACTCTTATTCGGAAAGAATTCTATATATAACTATGTTGGTGCAAAAAGTTACAAGGACATTTAGAAGTAAAATTATGGATAAGTTATGAGAACAGTTAGTTGAAAGAAGAAAGTGAACCTGTTTGGGGAGGTGACAGCAAAGTCAGTCCAAGAAAGAGAAGAGGTTTGCCATTTCAGGATTCTGCCGTCAGAGACACCAACGTAAGGGCCTTGGCCGTTGCAGTCGAAGTCGATGCTCTCAGGGCCTATTACTCCTCCCGGAAGCTTTACTTGCTCATACTTTTCATCACACAAAATCACATTTACATTACTGATGATGTAAAACAATGCAGAGATAATAACAATAGTGGAGGAGCAAGAGAGGGGCTTCTTCATGATTTTAGGTAGATTTTGTTGTGCAAGATGTTTGATATATTTATAACCTGACAGCTCTACTAATAGACATACTAATGTACTATACTGTTTATTTACTTTTTTATTTTTGATAAAAAGGCCTGCAGCTCTTGGTCTTTGATTAGGAGTAGAACAATAATGCTGATTAAGACTTTTTTGAATGCATCATTAATGATCATCGCCAGAATATGGATGAGAGAGATAACTGTCCATTCCGCTACATATAAAACAATAAATACATATTTGTTAAATTTGTATGTATGTATACTTCTACACTCTCCATTATTTTAGGTGATGTGATAAGAGAATTTTATGCAAGATAAAATATAGGTGGTAAGGGTAATATAAAGTAGGGGTGAGCGGTACCAGTTTCTTATTTTCCAAGGAATCGGTAGTATTTAGAACCTGTATTCGTTTAAGTGTTGTTTCGGTTCGGTTCCGGTTCTAACAGTACTGGTTATTTAGGTACGGTTTTCGTATCAGTTCTAAAAAAATAATCAATTTTTTTTTAATTAATTCAATTATTAAAAAATTTATGTGAAATCACTATTTGTCAAATTTATATTTACAAAATAATATTTCAAAATCAATATAATTAAACAAACCTATGAATACGAGAAAATTACTAATATTCTCGATTACCATAATCAATTTGTTAAATTTGGTTCTCAAACTGCATACCAACAAACTCCAAAAGTTTTCAGTAATAAACTTAAATTTGATGTCTAGACAGAAAATAAGTTTAAAAGCTCCCTAACCTTACAAATAAATTGTGCATAATTTTAAATAATAATAATAATAATAACAATAATAATAATAGAAAAAAAGTTTCAAATGTTCTACACGCTTGAGTTTAAGCCGCACAGCCCTCCATATTCTACATTTCATTTAAAAAAACAAAATTAATTAATTAACACACACTTAGTAAGTTAACATAATTTAGTTGTAATATTTAAATTAATATACCAGGTAGATTGTTCAAGTGAACACATCCAGCACTCCACTTCAACTCTTGGAACAATATTTTTCAAAACTTTAGGATCATTTTCAATTTCTATATATATTAGAAATAACAAAATATATATATATATATATATATATAGTGTTGAAACAATTCGATGGTGCAGAAATAAAAAAAATTAATTTTTAAAAATTATTTATATAAAAATTGCAACCGCAATATATAATTTGAAAGTAGAAAAGAAATTGTAAGATAAGAGAACGATATATATTTTTTTACCTAGAAAGAAATTTGCCTATAATATATATATATATGTATATATATATATATTAGAAAAACCGGTACCAGTTCGGTTCCAGTACCAATTCCGGTTCTAGTCCGGGTCCGGTTTCGATTCGGTTCCAATCAAGGATCTGGAACCGATGTTGAAAAATATCATTTTTCGGTACCGGTTTCGATACGGTTCCAAATAACCGGTTCTTTTTCAGTTCCAGTACCGGTTCCCGATTCTGGAACTGAAAAAGAACCGGTTATTTGGAACCATATTCCAGAAGGAACCATGCACAATCCTAATATCAAGAAATGGCAAACTACACCTGTAGCAGTGAGTTTTTGCAAAATTATACATGTGAATCACTTTTCACCAATTTCATACTAAATAATAGCGACTTTTGAAAAATGTTATATCTGAACTAACACCGTTAGTCAAGGCCGTTAAAATATACATTTAAATTTAAAATAGTTAAATTAAGATATTTATTGTATCTTATGATAAAATAATAATTATTTGAACTTGATGTATTTTTTTTTAATAAAAATTAATTTGTTTGGTTGCAATGATTCGGATTAACAATTATTTTTAAATTTTATATTATTTTATTAAAAATAATTGTATAATTTTTAAATCGAAGTATTTTATAATAATATAATATTATACAATATATTCATTGTGTATTTGGAAAGAATAGATATAAAACCATATATTTATACGAAATTTTAATAAAATATAAATAAATACTATAAATATTATTAAATATAAAAAATTAAATCATTTTATTAAAAAATTTTAAAAAATGACACAAATTGGTACAAGATATAAGGGTATTTTCGTTTTTCCACTCGTTCTATAAAAATA
This sequence comes from Cardiospermum halicacabum, assembly GCA_031304145.1. Lineage (NCBI taxonomy): Eukaryota > Viridiplantae > Streptophyta > Magnoliopsida > Sapindales > Sapindaceae > Cardiospermum > Cardiospermum halicacabum. Next base: position 17,910,279 of record CM062395.1, read on the forward strand.
ATTCAGAAATCCCCCAACTTTTGAAAATAATTCGAAACATTACTCATTTTCATGTGAAAGTGGTTTGGGCAAAGGTTGTGTGGTTTTTCTCTATTTCTATCTTGTTTTTATTAATTGCATTAAATATTTACTTTTATACCATCATTATTAACTAAGCATTAAAATATATTATTTTTTATAAAAATAAAAATAAAAATAAATTAATTTAATTTTAAATTAAATAATACGTTTTAATTTATTATCTTTAGTAAAAAAAAATTCAAAATAAATATGAATTTATTTCTTTTTATTTTTTAAATTAAATAATATATGAAATAAATTCATATTTATTTTTAATTTTTAATTAAAAATAACAAAAATAAAATGTATTGTTTAATGAAAAAATTAAAATAAAAATAATATTATATTTATTTTACATTTGTATTAAAAATATAAATTTATTTTACATTTTTATTTTAAAAAATAAATTTATTTTTATTTTAATTTTTTCATTAAATAATAGATTTTAATTTTGTTATTTTTAATTAAAATTAAAAATAAATATGAATTTATTTCATATATTATTTAATTTAAAAAATAAAATGAAACAAATTCATATTTATTTTGAATCTTTTAATTAAAATTAATAAATTAAAACGTATTATTTAATTTAAAATTAAAATAATTTAATTTCTATTTTAATTTTTAATATGAATAATATAATTTAATGTTTGGTTAATAATAATGGTATAAAAGTAAATATTTAATACAATTAATAAAAACAATATAGAAATAGAGTAAAACCACACCACCTTTACCCAAAACTACTTTTCACATGAAAATGGATTCTGTTTCGAATTATTTTTAAAAGTTGGGGGATTTTTGAATTATTTTTATAAAACGGGTGGAAAAACAAAAATATCCCAAGATATAATCTGGTAAACTATGCTTGATTGGGAAAGGGTATTTTGGTAAAACAACATAATAGCTGACACTTAATAGAGGTCAACAGCGTTGACTAACGGCATTAATTGAGGTGTAATATTTTTCAAAAGAGATTATTGTTTAGTTTGAAATTGGTGAAAAGTGGTTCACAGGTGTAATTTTGCAAAAACTCGTTGCTGTTAGATGTAATTTGCCGTATCAAGAAATACATATAATTCATATTTATTTAATGGATTATTCAGGTAGGTCTTTTAAATTTTAAAATATAATAATAAATTGGAAAAATTATAAAATATGAGCTTTTCAAACTTTAATTTTAAGTAAATAAACTATTCAAAATTTATTTAAGTTTATAAACATTGAATGTTTGAAACTTAAAAAATCCCATAAAAACGCACTTCACGACATCACCTGTGAAACACGGTTCACCAGCTTTAAATTAGCAGGTAAAGCGCGCTTCACAAGCTGATGAGGTCGTGAAGTGCGTCTATAAAGACATGTTGGTCAATTTTATTTATTTTTGAAGTTTCAAACCTTCAAATATTTATAAATTTAAAATAAAGTTTGAATGATTTATTAATTTAATATAACGTTTCAAATAACTAAAAGTGAAATCATCCCTTATAAATTTATTTTGAAAAAATTTTAAAAATTTAGTTTTCACTCTGTAGCAAAATTTCCTAAAATATCCCTCAAATCGCGTTGTTCACACATTTATGGATTACGTTCACAGTTTGTAAACGACCTATGTAGTAAAATTCAATCTTTTAGAAATTTATTTTTACAAACGGTTTATAATAGACCTATAATTGTATACTTTGTGGTCTTGAAAAAAAATTTCTCCATTAATTATTGGGAGAACAAATTAATATATAAAAAATTTACAATATTCAGTAACTTTTATCCTCTACAGTAATTTTAAAATTTTAAATTAGTTGAGATATACGCAGTTCTATGCTTGCATAGTAAATATGTAACACCCCATATTGAGATAGGGTTAAAAGAAATTGAATTGCTACTTATATTACCAATGTGCACATTGTTTTTCGGGAGCTCAGGACTTGAGAACTCTAAAGTTAAGTGTGCTTGGCTTGGAACAATCTTGGGATGGGTGACCTTCTAGGAAGTTTTTCCGAAAAGCATGCGAGTAAGGACAAAGCATGCTGGAAAGCGTAATGGTGGTCTGTGGGACTAGTAGTCAGCCTTAAGACCGATCATGTAATAAGGTGGTGCCCTGCCATCGCGCCTCGGGTTCATTCGGGGGCAAGAGCTGGACGTTACAAAACACTTACTCTATATTGCATGAAGACTAATACGGACATGATATGGATCACGATAATTTTTAGAAAAATTAGTACACAACACGGTTTTCATATAATTGCTAAAATAATATTAAAATAAAATATAATAATATTTTTATATTAAAAAATACAGGTGAATATTTATATACTTGAACAAATAATCCCGGATGAGTCGAGTAGTGGTGGTTGGGCGCCACATCATCACATAACCGGTCTTAAAGCTGACTACTAGCCCGCAGACTACTACTGCGCTTTCCAGCATGCTTTGTCCTCACTCACTTGTTTTCCAGACAAACTTTTTGAAAGGTCACCCATCATAAGATTGCTCCAAATCAAGCACATTTAACTTTGGAGTTCTCAAATTCTAGATTCTCGAAAAATAATGTGCACGTAATTCAATTCGTTTTAACCCTTTTCTAATTAAAGTATAACGTTGATAATACAAATTCATAAATAATGTTAAATCACCAAAATTCATCATTCAGCATATAAAATTATTAGAGTTTTAATTTGATTTGGAGTGTTTTGAACAAATAAAATCCAAGTAACAAATTGAGACTTTTTAAAAGAAAAATATAAAATAATAATTATTAAAAATATCGAATATTTATATAATACAAAAAATAGCAAGTCAAATATATATCAAAATTATTATTATTATTATTATTATTATTATTATTATTATTATTATTATTATTATTATATTTTTAATAAATACAGTGTCACTACACTATCTAATACGATAAGTGTCGGATAATTAAAATGTTTAAAATATGTATTTGGTTGGGACACATTATACCTATATATTTAAGAATGGACTCTTTCAATTCGTATTACTATTCCTCCAAATATGTCGTCTGTCTAATATGGACAAGTAGTTTAAATATAATTTTTTTTTTTATAATTATATATATTGATTTATTTTGTTTAATGAAATTAAGGTTGGCAAAATTCAGGACATGGATAAATCCTTACTCATGTACTAATTGGATCCTTACTTTTTGTAAGGATAAAAGTCCTATCCATGTCTTAAAAAAATTTGATGGATAGGATAAAATCCTTTCCTAAAAAATTGAGGATATGGATTTATCCTTGTCCATATCCTTATTTTATCCTCTAATTTATAATAATTTTTAAATTCTTTTAGGATTTTCTTTTTAAAATTTTCATATTATTCATAATTGTATTCTAATATTATCCTTAACTACGTTCTAAATTCATCCTTATTAATAAATCAATAAATAATACTTCCTCTGTTTCCTATTAGTTGCAACATTTCTGCACGACACGTTATCCAATACTTAACTTTAACGCTAAATATCTTTAATTATATACAATAAAAAATTATGATAATTATATATTTAGAAAATAGACATTAAAAGGAATAAAATAAGATCTCATTTGACTATATTTTTCCTTATACATAAGAAACAACATATAAAATAAAATTTATTGATGAACAGTGCTTACTATGCTAATGTTGCGGGTATTTAGATACGGAGGAAGTATTATATTATAATTAAAATTTTAAATAATGATAAATTAATTTATTTATCTAAAAACTTAATTATTTATAAATTTATTTTCTTGTATTTAAAATTGGTTAATAGAAATGTATAGTTTCTAAACTTTTTAGAACTTTTCTTCATTTATTTTTAAGTTTATTGTTTATGTATTTCGATTTTTTTTAAATTTCTTGTAAAAGAAACAAAAATCTCAATAAATAAATAATTAAAAATCTCAATAAATAAATTAATAAATTATTTAAATGAAATATTAAATATTTAACTAAAAATAATAAATTTTAAATGTAAAAATATTTTAATAATAAATATTCAATTAAAAGTGATTATCAATAAGAAACAAAAATTTACAATAAGAATGTAACAATTTATAAAGGAAAATAATACTTTTATTATAAAAAAAATATTTTAGTTAATTTTAATAACATCAAAAACTAAGAAAGGAATATATATATATATATATATATAATATATATATAATATATATATATATGCGCTTGTTTGTTTTTTACCCACTTAACACTTAATGTCACTTAATTTCATCAAATTTAGGCATAAAATGTCTTAAATTAAGTGGCAATAAGTGTTAAGTTAAAAAAAAAAAAAAACCGAACTAACTTTATATATAAAAAGGAAGATAATTAAAATAATATAATTAATAATGTTTATAAAAGAAAAAATAAATTTTTTTTTCAAAAAAAAAAACACAATAAAATTTTTTTATATTGTTATACTTTTTTCCGTCAATAATTAAAAATATTTAATAATATATAAATTATCACAATAAAATTGATTTGAAAAAATAAAAAATTTTATTTTTAAAATTATATGAGATGATGATTTGGAATTTTTAATTTTAAAAAAATTAAATAAGTAATTTTAATAATATATAACATCAATAATTGATATAAAAAATTAGAAAATAATGAATGAAGAAAGATAAGATAATTAAATGACAAAATGAGAAACACGCTTTTCAAAAGAAACTTTATTATTCATTTAACAAATGAGAAGAGATAACAAATGAGAAGAGATAAGCGAGTATTTTTAGGATTTTTCAAAATCCCAAACACGGACCGGATTTTGTCCTAAAAGAAAAGGACTTAAAAAGGATTGGCCATTTTTTGGACTGGATCATTAATTAACTGGATTTTAGTAGATTCATATGTATGTGGACATGGACTGGATTCAGCAAATCCGGTCCATTTTGCCACCCTTAAATGAAATAGATGATTTTTAGTAAAAATAATGTTAAAAATTAAATAAAATAATAATGAATTTATTGTTACTAGAATATTATAAAATTATAACTTTTATAAATTTATTTATAAAACTAAATTACGAATTTATCTATAGACCAGCTAAAAAAAATGGAGTTTTAGTTGAGATGAAAAAAAAAATCGTAAACTTTATTTAAAAAAATAAAATAGTGAATTTTGTTATGCAGCAAACTTACTATCACAACCAGAAACATTTTCTCCCTCAAATCCAATTATTTAAGATTTTTTTTTTATCTGTGTCATACAAATAAAAGAATATAATATCATATTTATTACTAACAATAATATATTCATCAAATAAATCACAATAAATTAAAAAATTTATTATTATTAAATTCGTAAAAATATTCTTTCCTATAAATACAATTCTAATTCAATACGATATTTTAAAAAGAGTCTTCAGATCTCTTAAACAATTACTAATACGGGGAATTCCTAGAAATTTTGTTTTTTTTAATAGAATCATATCAAATATTTGTTAGAGTGCATGTGGACTCATTCAACTTCCATCCAAGATGAAATTTGTGTTCCTAGATTCAGTGGTGAAGAGATTTTTTTTTCGGTTAAAAATATTTATATATATTAAAAATAAAATTAACATGTTTGAATTGGTATATTTAATTTTTAAAACCCATAAATATTTATTTCTATAGATGTGTATATTTAATTTTTCATATTAATAAGTATAAAATTAAATAAAAATTAATATGTAATATTTTTTTTTTAAATCTTTGGGTGTTCAATTGAACACCCAAGAATACATGTAGCTTCGCCCCTGCCTAGGTTCATATTGGAATAATTTTTCCAACTATACATCATTCAACATAGTTGGACCATGTTTGACCACATTTCCAACCAGAAAACTAAGCGTGATTTTGTCAATTCTTAACAAACTTCAACTAGATAAAAATTTGCTAAACTTTCATATGTTAAAGAACGATCATGACTTTATGTCGACTCATCATATTCCACCATGAAGATATATAGGAACAATCAAGCAATTCATCTCAAAATTTATTTAAGTATATCTCGATACTATCCTTGCTAATAAAATCATGTGCACTCCTTTAACATGCTTTCAAGAGAGTTCATAAAGCCATTGACATCCTTTTCTACCATGCAACTGCATTAATGGTGTCCATGCCCATGTACAAAATTTATAGCCACTAAAAGTATCACATCCTCTACGTCCTCTTTAGTGGAACCTTCGCATTCATCAACCAGCCTACTCACTTTCATGAGCTTCTTATTATTTTCTTGTGCCATTAGAATTGACAGATTATAAGAGTTATTGTTATTATTTTTATTCTTCAGTCCTTTCTCTTCAAAAATTAATTTGCAACATAGAAAAAATTATCATATAGTTTCTATTTTTGAAAGTAGGTTTCATACATTTTTATCAATTGAGAAAAGATAAATAAGTTTTAAAGCTCCTAATCATCACTCTTAACTTTAATTAAATCTAAAATGGAAATAATTTTATTGAATTATATTAAACGATTAAAAACCTTTGTACCTTCAACCCTCCTCAATAGATCAAATTGTTCGTTCATATAGAATCAATTATAGATGCTATTTGCTTTATACATCTCTTCAAGTTTTTTCAAAAGTTTTTTTGTTTTTTTATTTATTATTATTATTTTTTTATTTTTTGTATCATGAAGTTGTTTAAGTATATTTATAGGAAAATTCTTAGCCAAACATAGTCATATTAAACTTACAACTCTGTCATCAAGATCCTCTCACTCATCATCACAAAATAGACACTTTTTGGACTTTCAAACTTATCTTTTCCGGATTACTGTTCTTTACTAGAGCTTCCAAAGGCTATTACATTTGTTATTCTCTTTTATGCTTTATTAGATTTTTTTAACTTTTAAAATATAACTTTAAATTATATTTAATTTTAATAAAATTATACATTATAAAAGAATAATAATTTGAATTTATAAATACACTATAACAATTTGAATTAAATTAATAAGTAAAATTATATGTCAAAATATAACCTATTGTTGTTAAAGACAAACCAATTCAAGATCTAAATTATTTAATAATTTGAATTGTTATAGGAAATTTAGCTTGCAAATAGTTAAAGTTCCAAGTTCATCTTGGATATGATTTCCCTTTTAAATAAAAAAATCTTAATACTGTAATAACTCTTGTTCATAAGTTCTATAGAACAAATCCGATGAGAGAAGAACAATTTCCTTTTAGTACCACATATATCTTTAGTTATGCATTAAGTAATATCCAACATTTAATCATTTTTGTTTATTCAAAACGAATCTATTTTCAAAAATCATTTTAAAATAAATTCTTCAGAGAATAGGATGTCAAAGTCTTCATAGAAAAAATAAATCAGTTAAAAGTCTTGTCCAACAAGAAAAACTTCTCCCCAAAAATACTCTTAATGAAAACTCTTCGGAAGCCTCAATTTCTAAAATAAAACATGATCTATATATTTCTTCAAATTAGGAGCTTGTTCTATATAATTCAAAACAAATTAATAATTTGATATCATATGTTCAAACACATTTATAAGTAATGAGTTTCTATTATTTTCTTTGTTGTAAACATTGTAAAATTCCATTAAAAGACTGCAATGATTTTTAAAGTCTTTTTCAATGGTTTTGAAAATGCCATTAATGCAGAAAAATAATGTAGAGAAGAACATAAAGAAGATTTAATAAATGAAAAATCACATTTTTATCAAGAATTACATCAAGAAATGATTAATGAGTCACAACTTAAACTCGAACTTTTTCAATGTTTAAAAGAAACATTGTGAACTTTTGCAAGTATTGAAGGATTTAATCTTTGATTAAAATCATGAAAAACTGGTTTTCAAATTATAGTTATGTCGAGACTCTTAAAATATAGATGATAACTATGAACTTTTATATAGAAATAATAACGATTTAATGGTTGTATATTCTGTGCAGACTTTAAAATATTAAGTAGCAAGCTTAAAATTTTTGAAAAGATATTAGCTTTTACGTAGTTTCACTTTGTTTAAATCTAAATTTGAGCCTTGAAAACTTGGTATTAGTTCATAGAAAAATCATATTTTCTCATAAAATCAATGGATGTTTTAAAAAGAATTCTCTCCAAAGTATTTTGTCGAAAAAGGCAGAAATGTCCAAAAAAAAACTCGCAAAGTGAAAGTAAACTTTACAAAGTTCATGAACTTAATATATACTTTAAAAACTTAACTTAAAATTTAAAGGCTCAATAACTTAATTTAAAGTTTTTATTGCCTATTTATAAAACAATGTATATATAAACTCTAGTCTTTAGTCTTTATGGAAATATGCAAAATAGACCATCTCCAATAGGATGCCCACAGGAGGGAGAGAGAGAATGAGATGTTGGTGGATGCCACCACTAAAAGTGGATGCTGAGAATAGATGCTAAATGATGAGAGAGAATGAGAGATGTTGTAGTGAGCATCAATGTTTCAAGTTAGAAAGTTTATCATTTTATATTTATTGGTTTAATAATTATGTGACATGTATCATTTTTAATATTTTTTGTTTCTTCATAATTGTTACAGTTAGATAAAAACTCTTTTTTACAATAGTAATATTGTAAATTTAAAATAAACAAATTTAACAACAATTGTTTCTTTTAATACATATGAATTTATCGTATATTCATCATCTAGATAAGATATTCAACAATATTCAACTATTCAACTTTTTTTTTCTTAAAAGAAAATGGATTCACATCCAAATAGTTTTTTTAAGATTCTTTTGAAATTGATGGAGCCGAAAATATTGGAAGTCCAAAAGTACGTCAATCATCCTAGATTCCATACAAACCAAACAATCCTAATTTTCCTCATTCTTCTAGAGTTTCATTCCAAATCCCAAATCCACGGTATTTCGAAAATTTTCAAAATTCTCCTTATTCTCAATATTCTAAATCTCCTATTCAAAATCCAATATATCGATCGTCACCTGCTAAACTAATTTACCATCAACAACATTCTTCAAATCAAAGTCATATTTTTTATCATAAGTTAGGAACATGTTCTACTTCAATAAAGAAAGTAGGTTTTTGTTCAATAGAAAGAGGAGGGCGAGAAAATATTGACTTGAATGATAAAACACAAGATGATGTAAGCGAAAAATAAGCCAAAATTTTAGAATGAGGTCCAAAATAAGCTTCTAATCAGTTGTTAGTTGGGCACAACAAGGGATGCAATTACGGATTGTATTTAATCAGGTGATAGTTAGTGAAAAAATTACAAATAAATTCAATGAGAACGTTGAAGCAATTGGTGGACAAAAAATGACTCTTAAGTAATGTAAAGAGCACTGGAACAAGGTGGTATCGCTTGTTGCATATTTTGATGGGTTCTACCAAAGAGCAATAAAAGTGAAGTTCAGTGATAGGATTGATGATTACATGAAGCAAGCATGAGAACTTTTCACACAAGAGAAAAATAGACCTTTCACCTTTACACATTTCTGGAAAGATGTGAATGGAGAGCCCAAATGGGATGGGATGTACATGAAAAATAATCAATCTAAGTTAATGAGTCTAGAGTATATACATCATCCTCATGAGCTGATGTGAGCAAAGGTACTATGAAAAGAGCTGTCCGATAAGCCAGAAGGTACCAAAACGCAAGGGAAATGAAAAACAAAATGCAATCAAAGAACTTGACAAAGAAATAATTAATCTAAAAGTTAGAAATGTAACGCCCAACCCCCGGCAACAGCAGAGCCGCGAACGGAAGCTGGAGCGTCACATTTCAATATATACATTCGTTCGATACAATACAATACGATACAATAGGCGCAGAAATAAATATTAATATTAAAAATAATCAAATTTAAAATAACCCTCTTGAACCTATTTTGAAAACAATAGAATAGTCTAGAAATTCGTTTGACAAGAAACCTGTATAATTCATATAATCAAAATAACCTTGTCTGTAACATTTATTCAATAAATGAAAATATACAAATATCTATCCAAAGAAATATAAACTGAGAACATTTAAATAGTCTTTACATGTCCTTTAAAACTAATGAGAATACAAAAGAAAAACAATGTTGTCAATATGGGTTCCAAAAACATGAAGAATGCAATGCGACCTTCAATCTGCTCGATCACCTGTTTCACATTTCAATAGATAGACAAGGAAAAATGGAAGAAAAACAATGTCAGACTATCAATGTCTGGTTAGCAAGTCACACCCCAACAAACACAAGCAATGTGTCTATTTAAACATACAATTATGATTTTTAGTAAACAATGCACCTAGGTCTAACAATCAATCATAATAGAAATACAAACCCGCCTAAATTTCCATATTATTGACGAGTTCAATAAGGTGTATTAATCCTTACATTCCAATTATACTCATTATATTCAATTATCATTCTTAGGCATCCATATAGGTTCTATATATATCCATATAAAACCCCCAAAACAATCAACTATCCACTAGCATTCATCACACAATAACAATCATATTATGTTACCAATTTTATTATACTGCCTATAAACTAGGATCAATAATGAAACGGGGCCAATTAGGCCGAAGCCACCAATTAGGCCGAAGCCACCAATATGGTCTGAAGACCGAGATCCGTAGAGCCGTTTTTTCCCCCTCGGGACGGACTACTATCTTATAATCCCATCAATTAGGTCCGAAGACCACCAATAACAATATGCCCGCAGGCAGTGGTGCCGTCACACACAATAGGAGTCGTCACTAAATTTTTCAATGTGGTTAGCTAAACCAAAGGTCCTATTTTGCTCAATAGGTTGAGATATCTCGGGTACCCCTAATGACATTTCATTCCATCACTACTTTCAACCATGGCTAGGGCAATCATTAATTATTCAATTAGGTGATCAAACAACCAATTTTCCTTTAGCAATCAACAATTACAATATATCAATCCATTGGCTTTCAATCAATCAATTGTCGGGTACTTTACTAGTGCCTTATCCATTTATTTCTAGCTCTAGCTAACCAAAGCCTAAGTCTAACATGCAATAGACTTATTATTATATCTAAGCAGCAATATACTAACAATAGCAGAAATCAATATCCACCCTATCAATCACTATCTAACTTTACCAATTATAATTCATGTGGTTATCTTGTTTAACCGTATTAATGCACAATCATAAAACACAAAACAACCAGTATAGAGTATTAAATGACTTTACTAACCTTTCTTCCGATGATAAGCTAAGCTAAGTTAAGCGTCGCCGATACGATCCTCGGCACCGTCTGCTTTGCTTAACAACAAGAAGGAACAATATTGGTTTACACAATAGGTCGAACATATGACGCGCAAAAAGGGAAACTTCGTCCAATCGTGAAAGACAACAATCTAACGACTACGAAGCGATAATACAAACGACTCTTACTCGAAATCCAACCCGATTTCATACTCAATCATTCAATTCCACCTTCCCTAAATCCTAGGGTTTCCAACAAAATCCTAACCAATTCAATACCTAATCAACCCTAAACCATCAACAAGCATCCCCAATTCTATCGATATTCATGCTTGAAATCAAAAAGAGGAGATTAGGGTTGATAGGAGACTTATCGGAGACACCCAAACGGAGCGATCGCGAAGGAGTCGAGAGAAAAATCGCTTGTGAGAGGAGAGGATTGGAGAGAGTGAGAGAAAATGAAAAGGACCCGGCCAAAAATAGGTTTAAAACTTTGGCGTTAAGTCTGGCAACATAGAGCCTTTATTGCCAGATGGAACCGAGAACAAACCTTAGAATTGCAGATTTATCTCGCTAGCGCCATAGCTGGATACATAAAGCCTATATCGCCAGCGCTGCTGGCTACATAAAGGCTATGTCACCAGAACAAGGGCTATGTCACCAGAACCACTGATGTTGCAAATTTCCACTTTCTTCATTCGTTCGACTTCGTTTTCGCTACTAGATTCGATGGCACACCAACAAACATTGATAGACAATTCTTATAATCTTTCCATAAGCATTATGTCATTCAATTACTCTCAAATGTTTCAAGAATCACATAAAAAAGTTCACAACATTGAAAACCAAAATTGGTTCAAAAACATAGAAATCGTTTAGCCCCAAAATCAGGACATTACAAGAAAAACAACGGCTATAGAGAGGATAGCAAAATCAAAGATAGATAAAGCTGCAATAATGTAGGAATAAGTAGAGACAGATAGGTTCAAGTATGCTCTGAAAGTTCTTTCAGCAAACACTATGAACATGTCGGAGGTACGATGGATTAAGCACGAAGAACTTTGCAAGCTCCTTAAGAAGAAACTTTTCGACAAATAATGTGATTCTGTTGTTCAATTATTGTTTCTTTTTAATGTTCTAGAGTCTTCATTATGGTTTTGGTGTTGATTATGTGGAATAGTGCATTTTGATTAGGAAAATCAGGAGTTGATGTCATTATTGTTATTTTTGTTGTGAAATTAAATACTAATGGTAGTAATATTGTCATGGGGGTTTTAACTTGTCCTATATTTTACCTTCCTATGGAGTTTATAGGTCGGATAATGATTTGAAAATAAGAACAATGAGTGTTAACAATAGAAGTTAAGAAGAACTATGATGCTACAACTCTAGTTTATAACGCCGATAGGCAGAACTCGTTAAGTTTTTTGCTTCTATCAAACACTTCAATTGCTGAAGATTATTGGAGAAGAAGATGACTTCAAAGTTGGTGTCGGTGTTTGTGTTCTTGATTGATGAGATTGCTTTTGGACTTACTACTGCAGCTAAGCAGAGGAGGTCTACTGTGAGTTATTCTGTTTTTTTTTTCCGGTTGTTTTTTAGGTTTTAATTTGGTTTGTGAGATGAACCAAGTTGAGAAAATTGTGTTTTTGTTTGATTTATGATATGATTAAAGTAAACAAACCTGTTGCTATATCTGATTTCATTGGTGTTGCACTTTAATGTTTTAGTTTTCTCTTCTAAATTTAATTTGTTTCAATTTGGTCTTTAAAAAAAATAGTATGTGATCAGAATTGTTGCTGTGGAAAGAAGAACCCCAAAATAAAGAGTCTTGTTATTTTAGAATGATAAAATAATTAAATAAATGGTATGATCTATGCAAAAATGGATCAAATTTATGCCATAACTAAAATTATTGAACTAAAATTCATGAAATTTGATATAGATTTGATTGGGAGTTGAAATATTGGATTTTACCTTAAAAATTCTCTCTTTGTGTGGGGTGAAAAATAACAAGATTGTTTGTGTGAAAATAAATGATGAAAGCTTAACGAAGAAGAAAAGATTTAGGTGCTTGTAGTCTTTAATTAAAGGATTATGTAAACAAGTGTGTTTTCATAAGCTATATATTAGTTTCAATAGATATTAGATGTTTAGATTTTTTGGAGTATAATGTGTTACTTATTGTTGTTGATGCCGTATTGACTCAATTTGTCACTTTATTATGTCTATAAGAAAAATTTGAATGAAAATAATATATATATAAAAATTTGAATGAAAATAATATATATACATATATATATACATATATATATATATATATATTCTATCTAGTTAAAGATTGTATCATATACCATCAGTTGCAATTTTGCCTGTGCACCAAACCCTGCTGATGACATTATTTTCTTCTATATCTACATCTCTTCTTATTGTTGATGTCCCAAATGAATCTACTCTTCTATGAAATCAAAGAGAGAAATACACACATGACACTCATGGCATGATATGGTTAAATCATACATTCATATTCAATTTATGTGACCTTTACACATCATGAATAGCCCTCGTGCATTTGTTTTCAAGTTCATTTACTTTCATATCATATTCTCGCTACTACAACATGCTCGAATTCGTTAACATTGAAAGGATTTGGATATGGTGGGTAATCCGACTTAGTTCTGCAGATCCTAGTGTGTAGGTCGTGCTCTTTCCTCCCTATTCTGTTCTTCCATGACTGAGATTGAAACTGAATGTTTTCCACATCACTATCATGTCTCCTTAGTTTGTCATGCGGATGAGGGTGTATCCATGTATCTAGTCTAGTGGTTGGTTTCCTTACTAATCCAAGAATTTTTCATTCAGCCATTATTTGGAATATGATTTGATTTTTAATTCATTCATAGTTCAACATCTCCTTGTACTATATTGATTTTGTAGGATTTAAGAAACCTCCCGTTAAAGTGAAGTGTTTTCATAATATTTATTTATAGTACAAGAAATAAGTGAACAAGTTTGATCAATCCATTGCTAAATATGCCATCTAATTTTTGAACTGCTGCCCAAATTTATTTATATACTCATTTTTTCTTTAAGCTATTGTCTATATGCTTGTTAATTTAGTAAGCTAATGTTTTGATTTTTGAATAAGCAATTTTTTAAAAATTGTTCAATTTTTAAGCTAATGTATATAGGCTTTTTTCATTTAAATAATTGTTCTGAGATAAATGGATAATTAATTAAAATATAATTAAAAGTTGTAATAATAATTAGCATAATTTAATACTAAAGGTAACCATAGTTTTGAAAACTAGCCATTAGAAAAGCAACTATAATTAAAACTAGTCGTTACAAAAATAACCATAGTAAAAACTAGTCGTTGGAAAAGTAATCCCAAATGTTTATAAAAGATGACTCACTACCACTCACAATTTCCTACAATTTTTCCTCCAATACTTAAAACACTTACACACTACTACCTACTCTTTTATATTCAAACATATCTACAAAATGTCTCAAGATCTTAACCCATTTAAGGGAATGAGTACTACTAAAATTCTTGTGCAAGAACAAGATAGTGAATTTACTTAATGGTGAGGAGACGTTTTGTAATGTCCCAATTTTGGGGTTAAACGATTTAGTAGATTTGAACCAATTTTAACTTTTTGATTATATGGATTTTCTTTTGTAATCCTTAAATCTTTTGTGATGAATCGGAACAATGTTAATCTTAATGATTTTTTGTGAGAATGCTAATCAATATGATTTTGGCTTACGTCCATATCAGTATTGAAAACAAAGTCAAACGAAGAAGAAAACGAAAGTACACAACACTATAGGTGCTGGAGACATAGCTTTATGTCACTAGCGAGCAAAATCCAAGCCAAATCGACAGACACAACAGTAGGTGCTGGCAACATAGGCCCTAAGTCACCAGTCTTGTCGCCAGAGACCGTTTGGGTAAATTTTCACCTAAATTTCAAAGTGTTTTAAAATGACATCGCTCTTTTTTTCATTCAAGAATGTAAGAATCACGTATTTAGTTTTCCTCTCAAATTGCTCGCTACTAAATCGACGTCACAACTCCAGTAAACGATCTCTCAATATTAATTTGACTCCCAATTGTTGTAAGCAAGATCTTATTAGTTATCAAGGCTCGTCATTGATGATTTAGAGTTATTCAAACTATTGGATTGGTTAGGGTTTTATTGGTAGGAAACCCTAGATCTTGAAATTGATTGGAATCTTGAATTGGGATGGGTTTTGAGTAGTAGTCGTTAATCTTTCCACTTATTAACTTTTGGATCATCAAAACCTTAAGTGATAGAATTAGGTTTTTAATTCTCACACCAAGTGGTCGATATAATGTCTAAGTGAGATTTTGTTATTGCATGAACTGTTTATATATATATATATATATGCTATACTATAATGTGGACTTAGGCTTTGGTTAGTTAGAGTTGGAAATAAATGGATAAGGCACTAGTAATGTACCCGAGAATGTTGAATAAAAACCAATGATTGTTAAATGTTTTGTTGTTTTTATAAACTAAATTAATTACAAATTGCCCTAGTCGTGGTTGAAATAGTGATGGAATGATATGTCATTATGGGTAACCGAGAATTCTCAACCTATTGAAAACATAGGTCATTTGGTATCGCTAATGACTATTGAACTAAGTGACGACTCCTATTAGGTGTGTTGGCACCACTGCTTGCGGGCATATTGTATTGGTTATCTGTGGACCTAATTGATGAAATCCTATGGTAATTATCCGTCCCGAGGGGGGAACAAACGATGCTACAGATTTTGGTCTTAGGACCCTATTGTGTGGCTTCGACCTAATTGATCCTGTTTCATTATCGATACTAGATTAGGGGCAGTCTATAAAAAAATGGAACTATTGATGTGATTAGAATTGAATGATGATTGTGGTGAAGGAAATTGTATGCAAGAGGGTTTTTAATGGTTACTAATGAATCCATATAGCCATTTGATAAGTAATATGAGTACAATTGAGCATAAATGGGAACTTAGGATGAGTAAATGAGCTATATATATATATATATATATACATTTGTTATAAATGTTACCAATTGGGTGGGGTTTGATTCCTAATGGATGGTTGTTAGTTTCTAAGTGCATTTGTGTGCTGATTTCATGATTGAATGTTAATTAGATGCATTTGTATGTCTTTGTTGGAGTGTGAGCTCGCTTACCTGACATTGATAGTCTAACATTGCTTCTTTCCTTTTTTTTCTTGTCTCTTCTATTGAAATATGAAACAGGTGATGGAGCAGAGTAAAGTGCTCCAACATATAATTGAAGCATGTTTAACCCCATTGTTTGTTAACTTATTTGAGAGCTTTTTACTTTTGACTAATTCTTGAAGGATTTGTAACCATTTTATTATTCTAAGTTTATGATGTTTTGAAACAGCTTACGTTGGGTTTGTAAACCATTTGACGAACATTTAATGGTTATCATGAGATGATTTTTTTACTTTTCATTAATTATTAATTTCTTTTAATTGTTATTTCCGCACTTAAATGATTATGAAATGAATGATTGTAATGTGGCGTTCTGGTCTCCGGTTATGGTTCCGACATGGCCGGAGGTTTGGCATTACATTTGGTGGTATCAAAGCATCGATTCTCGATTACTTGTAATCTGTGTGCTTGTATGCATTAGAGTATAGGAATTATTTGCAAACTTCTTTCAAAAACTCATGACATTGCATGCATCTTCATAAAGTCTAATGCTCGATCACTTGTGAAGATAGTATAAACAATCAAGGATTAAGTCCAGAACACGTTGTAACCCTAATGATAACCCTTTCGATTCTAGAGCTCCTAGAATCAATCAAACTGTTAGTTACAAGGTGTCATTGGATGATAACATGGAAGAAGGGAGGGCATTTGAGCATATTGCTCAATTCATGGAGGCATTTCGGGGTGGTCAGTTGGGTGGACCAACAAGGTACGAACGTCCAACTGTGGAAAGATTGCCTAAGAAGAAGATTGAACTCTTTAAGGGTACTAGTGTAGAGAGCTCTAAGATGGCAGAGAACTAGCTAGAGAATATGGTTCGGTTCTGTGATGAGATCCATTGTACGGGTGATGAGAAGTTGGAATGTTTGGTATTTGTGCTCAGAATTGATGCTACCAGGTGGTGGGAGTTTGATGTTCTCACTAAGTCTGAGGAGGAAAGAACTTATGAATTCTTTCGCACTTAATTTTGAAAGAATTATGTGGGTCAGGTGTATCTGGATAAGCGAAGATGGGATTTCATTCACTTGAAACAAAGAGAGGTGAGTGATGAACTACAAATTAGAGTTTGTGAAACTCACTCGCTACTACCTAGAATTGGTACCTAATCCTAAAGAATGATGCCATAATTTCGAGGAGGGGCTGAATCTTGAACTCTTGCGAGGTCTACTTACTCTCCGGACTAAGAACTTTAATGATCTGGTAGACGCTGCATTGAGGACAGAACAACTTTACAAGAGGGTTAAAGGCATCAGTCGGAAAGCTGGTGAAACCAAGAGTTCAGGGCCTTCAATTGGGGGTAATTGGAAAATAAGGCTAAGACTTAGAGCCATGGTGGTTTTGGTGTGGCAGTTCTAGTTGGCCACAAAATAACAACAAGGGATAAGGAAATTAACTTACTCCATCGGTTGATAGTGTTCCTTCTCGTGGTGGTTTTAATGTGGATGTTTCAATGTGTAACTATTGTGGCAAGATACATCGGGGTGAGTGCAGGAAAGCTTCGTGCTTGCCTACTGTGTGGTGAATAGGGTAACTTAATGAGGGACTATCCCCGGAATACCAGAGTACAGCAAAAAGTGAATCCATCTAAGAGAGTGTCACTTCAGAAGAATGTTAGATCCGCTTCTACTGCAGCTCAGAGTGGTTATCGTGGTGGACTACATCTAGGAATGCCAGTAGAGCTTATAGCCCCTGCGCATACTTATGCATTGAGGGGATGTGATGATGTGGATACTTTGGATGTGGTCACTGGAACATTTTCTATTCTTGATACTCCTATTTTCACCTTAATTGATCCTGGTTCAACATTGTTCTACATGTGTAGTAATGTATTAGCTGATAAGGGTTGGGAAACTTCTAATATACCTTCCAATATAGTTGTTACCAATCCTTTAGGAAACAGTATGGTTATTAACAAGGGTATAGGGATATACCTTTAGTGATTCAGGGTAAGATTTTCAAGGGTCATTTGTTGGAAATGAAGAGTCCCAAATTTAATGTTATTTTGGGAATTGATTGGTTATCCTATCATGGGGTTATATTAGATTATAGAGCTAAGCAATTTACCTTATAATCTTCGGAAGGAACTATGACAGTATTAGAGGATCGTAGTGGAATGGTTAAAAGGGTAATATCTGCAGCTTTAGCAGATAGAATGATGAGACACGGTTATGAGGCTTATTTAGCTTACGTGGTTGATGGTAGTAAGAGGTGATCTGATGGAAAGTTCATACCAATAGTCTCAGATTTCTTGGATGTGTTTCTGGAAGAATTACTGGGATTGTCGCCAGAATGGGAAGAAGAATTCTCAGTTGAGTTCATTCTGGGAGCAGTTCTAGTATCTATGGCTCCTTACCAGATGACTCCAACTGAATTGAAGGAATTAAAGGTGCAGTTGCAGGAATTACTCGATGAGGTTAACATCAGACTGAGCATCTCTCCTTGGGGTGCTCCGGTCTGTTTGTAAAGAAGAAAGATGGGTCATTCTGATTGTGTATCGATTATCACCAGTTGAACGAGCTGACAATGAAGAATAAATATTCGCTGCCCAGAATTGATGACTTGTTTAATCAGTTGAGGGGACCAGGTGTAATCTCAAAAATTGATTTGAGATCAGTGCATCACCAGTTGAGAATCAAGGATAGTGACATTCCAAAGTCGGCGTTCAGAATACGGTATCGCCATTTATGAATTCGTAGTCATGCCTTTCGGGTTGACTAATACTCCAACAATGTTTATAGACATGGTGAATTGAGTGTTCAAGGAGTACTTGGACCGATTTGTTGTGGTTTTTATTGACAATATTTGGTTTACTCGAGAAATGAAGTAGAGCATGATAGACATCTGCGGTTGTGTTACAAATATTAAAAGAGAAGCAATTGTATGCCAAGCTCTCAAAATGTGAGTTCTGGATAACCAAAGTCACATTTTTGGGACACGTAATTTCGAAGGATGGATTAGTGTGGACCCTAAGAAGATAGAAGCAGTATTGGCATGGCAGCCACCTAAGGATGCAACTAAATTGAGGAGTTTTCTAGTCTAGCTGGAAATTATCGCTGGATCGTCACGGGATTCTCTTCTATTGTAGGTCCATTAACCAAGACTCTACATAAGGGTACCAAATTCGAGTGGTTCGCCAAATGTCATGAGAAGTTTGACTTGATGAAGAAGTTATTGACGGAAACACCAATTTCGGTTTAACCGGTGGAAGGGTTGTTATGTGGTTATAGTGATGCATCTTTGCAGGGCTTGGGATGTGTTCTTATGCAAGAGGGAAAGGTAACTGCATATGCCTCGTGACAACTTAAGTTGTATGTGTCACGCCCGTAAGATGGGGCTGCTAATTTTTGTATTATTAGGAATTTATTTTCGTCATTTGAACTTTGTTTAATTTTTAATTATTTTCGTTCAAGGGTAAATTGGGTATTTAAAAATGTTGACTTTCCAGTTTGACTATATGATTTGACTAATTTGACTTTTGAGTTAGTTTTGAAAACAAATGGACATTTGAAGTATTTATGTAATTATTTCTCACTTTGGGTTATTTTTAAATCGAATAGAAGTTTTGGGTTTATAGTGATATTTGCCATATAATATACAAGGGGGAAAATTAGGTTTAAGAACCATTTTTATCAGATTTCTAGAAAGACTCTTAAATTGGTTTCTCTCTTTTTCTCTTTACTCTAAACTTAGCCGCGGATTTTTAAACTCCATTCTCATGGATTGGAATTTGGTTTCTTTGGTTTCCTCATTCGAGGTAATGTTTGCAAACTTTTCTGTTTGATTTACCACTTTGATTTGATTTGGGGATTTCTACATAAATCTAGGGTTTTCGAAATTTAGTCTTTTATTTCAATTGATTTGGGTTTTGAAACCCTTAATATTTAATTCATGTACATTGAGTTTAATTTGGGTTCGATTGGGTTTCTAATCGTTGTTTTAGTTATAAACCCTATTTTTTGATTTGGGTATTTATTTGATTTATTCTTAATTTGATTTAGATCAAATTAGGGATCGTCAGCCGGAGTGATTTCGGTGGATTTTTGGATTTAGCGATAAAGATTAGTAGCCATGTTTATGCCCCCGCATATGTATGTTTTGTTTGTTCTCTGTGATTGTTTGATTAATTAATATGAACTTAAAGATTGTAATCTGAAATTGAAATACTATGATAAATTGCATTTGAGTATATTATGTCTAATTTTGCTATCTGAATATCGCATGTAATTCAGTCTGATTGATTTCGCTCTGTATATGATAATTTGTCACTCTGCTGCCATGATGTGGTTACATGAATTGAATTCATATCTGTCTGCTATACTGAAATTATAAATTCAGTAATCTGCTAAAAGTCATGTCCTATATTAATACGATAAGCCCAACATGCTGTAGGAAAAATTAGATGTATATATCGATGCGCGAAAGCGTATTTGGCCTTGATTGCCAACCTATTTTTTGGATGCGACGACATCATTCTAGAGCTTTGCTCATGTGTGGATGCGACGACATCACTTCTGGGATCTTTGATCCATCTCTGAGGGTTTTACCCTATTTTTATCTATTTCTATTCCCGATTTCTGTTATTAAGCTAAGGTTAGGCCTGATAAGTTAAACACCAATTAATAATATGATCATCTGAAATCTGTAGTGAAATTTTTTCTGCTTCTGCTTATTAATGCCTGCTATGAACTGTTTAGATTTCCATCTATTGCTTGTTACATTGGGTTCTAACCTATGGGTAGCATGATTTTGACTGTTAACTCGCCGTAGGTGATGGGATTAGACCCACATAAATGTTTAGAACTTGAATAGCAAAAATCATAATCTAAAATAGGCTAAAAATGTGAATAGTGGCTCTGACCAAGCTGTCTACCAAACTAGTAACAAAATTATCACTTGAACTCGAACTTAGGAAACAGGTTGGTCTCTGGCTGAACTCGTTAATAAATTAGTTACCGAAATGCATTTCAGTTTAGCCTTATAAGATAGCTCAAACTCTTTGATCGAACTTTTTACGGAGTTAAGTACCAAATTACAATTCGGTGTCTCATGAGATTATGAATACCGTCTGACCGAACTGTATACCGAACTGGATACCGAACTGTCACTTAAATCACTATAAAACTTGAATAATACTGTTATTATTCCCTGACCGAATTACTTACCGAATTGCATACCGAATTCACAGTTTAGTGTCGGTCCTTCTCTTGAGATAATTTGACGACTTTTAAGTTACTTTCAGACAGTAACTGCAACAATCTGTGATCACTTTTTCCTAGATCACATTAAGAGGATTAAAACAAGAATAATTTGGATTCTTAATCACTTGTTTGCTCCTGTCTGTAACCCCATGTTTGTTGACTAATCTGCATATGTGTGACATTTTATTCTGTTAAGTAAGATGCATCCTGTGTGTGCTTGTTGGGCATTGGCTTACTAACCTGACATCGATAGTCTGACCCTTCGTGGTTTTCATTTTTGTTTTGTATGTTTTGAACTTGTTTGGGAATGAAAATTGTTGAGTTCAGATAATCAGGTGGAATAGCAGGATATCACTCGCATGTCAGCATCAAGCATCATTTGGCATCTTTTCAAGACTTTGTTTTCATTATTATTATACTTTGATTGGAATTAATTCAATACTTTGTAATCAATGCACTACATTTTGGTTTTGATTTTAGAATGGATACTTTTGAATATTTTGGATTTAATTACATCTTTATTGGATTTGTATTTGAACTATCTGATTTTGGATCACTTTTGAATAATGAGATATTCAGAAAAGTTTCTTAATTATGTATCTATTTCGTATATTTATTATATCTGTTATTTGTCTATCTGTCTATTCCGCATGTGACATCCGCTCTCTACGTCCCTTCCGTCGGGGTGGGGGTTCGGGTGTTACAGTATGAGTGTAATTACCCCACTCAAGACCTTAAATCAGCAGTTATAGTATTTTCCTTGAAGATTTGGAGGCATTACTTGTATAGGGCTAAATGTTACGTGTACATGAATCACAATAGTTTACAGTATCTACCTGCCCAGAAGGAGTTGATCTTGAGACAGCAACGATGGGTAGAATTTCTAAAAGACTATGATCTGGTGATCGATTATCACCTTGTGAAAGCAGATGTAGTGGCCGATGCATTGAGTCAGAAGTCAGTGCATAATTTGACAATGATGTTGGCTAGATTGGAGATTGTTGATAATGTAATGCTAGCCAAGTTAGTTGTGAAGCCTACTCTGATTTCGCATATTTTGGAAATGCAGCTAAAGGATGATAAACTTATTGACTGGTTATGGAAGATTAATTAGGGTAAAGCTAGAGATTTCACCTAGAAAGCGGATGGTGGATTGTATTTGCGAGATAGGATTTTTGTGCCAAATATTGATAGTATTCGTAATGAAGTTCTAATAGAAGCGTATACCCATGTACTTTCTATGCATCCAAGTGCCACTAAAATGTTCCAAGAATTGAAATTAATGTATTGGTGGTTAGGGATGAAGAAAAGCATAGTCGAGTATGTCGGTAAGTGTTTTATATGTCAGTAGGTAAAGGCAAAACATCAGGTTCCGTCTGGGTTACATCAGACCATAGTGATTCCAGAATAGAAGTGAGACAAGGTAACAATGGATTTTCTAGTTGGTTTATCGTCGACCATAGAGAAGCTTGAAGCTATTTGGGTAGTGGTTGATTGTTTGACGCAGTCTGCCCATTTCATACCGATTTGGGTTGATTATTTGTTGGAACGGATGAATGATTTCTACATCTAGGAAATTGTTAGATTGCACGAGATTCCATCATCGATCATCTTTGATCGGGATCCTAGATTCACATCTCGATTTTGGAAGAAGATTCAAGAAGTGATGGGAACGAAACTGAATTTTAGTACAACATTCCATTCAAGGAAGTTAGGAATGAGTTGAATGAAGCGAAGCTAGGTTGTTCGCAATTGATTCATGAAGCTGAAGAAAGGGTATGATTTATCAGGGAGAAACTCAATGAGGCAACGGACCGTCAAAAGTCTTATGCCGACTTGAAGCAGAAAGATGTTGAATTTATGGTAGGCGATAAGGTGTTTCTTAAAGCCACTCCGTGGACGAAGGTTCTACGATTTGGAAAGAAAGGGAAACTAATGTTGCATTTCATTGGTCCTTATGAAGTTCTTGAATGTATTGGACTGATTGCTTATCGTTTAGTGTTGCCACCAAAAATGAAAAAGATCCACAATGTCTTTCATTTCTCTATACTGCGGCAATATCGGTCGGATCCTTCAAATGTGATTTTTTTTTTAAGAAATTGAGATTCGACCAGATCTGTTGTATGAAGAGGAACCAGTTTAGATTTGGGTATTGTGAAAGAAGTTTGTACCCATGGTTAAACTACTATAGCGAAACCATATAGAGAAGAAGCAACATCGGAAGCCGAGGAGGCAATGCAAAAGTAGTACCCTCATCTTTTTAATACACGTTAAATTTTGGGGATGAAATTTTCTTCAGTGGGGTAGAGTTGTGATGTCCCAATTTTGGGGTTAAACGTTTCAGTAGATTCGAACTAATTTTGACCTTTTGATTATATGGATTTTCTTTTGTAATCCTCAAATCTTTTGTGATGAATCAGAATAATGTTATACTTAATGAATTGTTGCGAGAATGCTAATCAGTAAGATTTTGGTTTACGTTCATACCGGTATTTGAAACAAAGTCAAACAAAGAAGAAAATGGAAGTACGTAGTACTGTAAGTACTAGCGACATTGCTCAATGTCTCTAGATTTCTCATTAGTGAGCAAAATCCTAGCCAAATCGATGGACACATTACTGTATGTGCTGGCAACATGGGGCCTATTGTGACCGTCTGGGTCAATTTTCACCTAAATTTCAGCATCTTTTGAATTGACCACATTCCTTTTTTCATTCGCAAGAACATATGAATCACATGTTTTGTTTTCCTCTCAAATTGTTTGCTACTAGATCGATATCGTAAGTATGGTAAGCAATCTCTTAACCTTAATTTGACTTCCAATTGTTGTAAGCACGATCTTGTTGGTTATCAAGGCTTATCATTGCTGATTTAGGGTTGTCCAAACTATTGGATTGGTTAAGGTTTTAACGGTAGGAAATCCTAGATCTTAATATTGATGGAATCTTGAATTGGGATGGGTTTTAAGTAATAATCGTTAACGTTTCCGCTTATTGGATTTTGGATCATCAAAACTCTAAATGATAGAATTAGGTTTTTAATTTGCGCACCAAGTGGTCGATATAATGTCTAAGTGAGATTTTGTTATTGGTTAGGCGAAGCGGATGGTGCTGAAACTCATACCGATGATGCTTAGCTATTGTCAACAGAAGGAAGATTAGCAATCTCGTTTTACACTCCACATTTTGATTGTTGTTTGTTTAGTGATTGTACATTGAACCAGTTAATAGCATGTCCACATAGATTGATTAAAATGTAAAAATAAGTGATTATAATGTGTCGAAATGGCGTAATTAATGTGGTATTATTTTTAATTGCATGAATTGTTGTTATACACATATATATATATATGCTATACTACAATGTAAACTTAGTCTTTGGTTAGTTAGAGCTAGAAATAAATGGATAAGTCACTAGTAATGTACCCGAGAATGTTGAATAAAAGCCAATAATTGTTAAAATTTTTATGTGTTTTTATCACATAAATTAATTACGGATTGCCCTAGTCATGGTTGAAATAGTGATGGAATGACATGTTATTAGGGGTAACCAATAATTCTCAACCTATTGCAAACATAGTTCTTTTGGTCTAGCTAAGAATTACTGATTGAGTGATGACTCCTATTAGGTGTTATCGCACCACCGCCTGCTGGCATATTGTATTGGTGAATTTTGGACCTACTTGATGGAATCCTAAGGTAGTTGTCCGTCCTGAGGGGAACAAACAGCGCTACGGATTTCGGTCTTCGGAGTCTATTATATGGCTTCAGCCTAATTGTGTGGCTTTGGCCTAATTGATCACATTTCATTATCGATACTAGATCAGGGCAGTCTATAACAAAATGAAGCTATTGATGTGATTAGAATTGAATGATGATTGTGGTGAATGAAATTGTATGTAATGGGGTTTTTAATGGTTACTAATGAATCTACATAGCCATTTGATAATGTCATACGAGTACAAATGAGCATTAATGGGAACTTAGGAGAGTAAATCAGCTATATATATATACACTTTTTAAAAATTTTACAAATTGGGTGTGGTTTGATTCCTAATTGATGGATGCTAGTTCTTAGGTGCATTTGTGTGCCGATGTAATGATTGAATGTTAATTAGATGCATTTGTATGTCTTTTGTAGAGTGTGAGCTTACTTACTAGACATCGATAGTCTGACGTTGCTTCTTTCCCATTTTTCTTGTCTTTTCTATCTAAATTTGAAACAGGTGATCGAGCAGAGTAAAGTGTTCTAACATATCATTGAAGCATGTCTAGCCCCATCATTTTTTAACCTGTATTTGAGATCTTTTATTTACTTTCGAGTTATTCTTGAAGGATTTGTAAAACATTTTAATATTAGAAGTTTATGATGTTTTTAAATAGCTTATTTTGGGTTCGTAAACCATTTGATGGACATTTAGTGATTATCATGAGACAGTTTGTTTACTTTTCATTGATTATTAATTTTTTTTAAATCCGTATTCCCACACTTAAATGATTATGAATGAATGAAATGAATGATTTTAATGTGGCATTTCGGTCTTCAGTTATGGTTTCTTTATGGCCGGGGATTGGGCATTACATGTTTCTAACAACGAAGGAAACTACAAGCAAACCGCTCCAATAGGCGTGCAAATGAAAGAAAACATAAAGACAGATAGCGTAAAGTTGGAGAAATAAGTCTATTCAAAGACTACTTCTCCAACCAACCTTTGTATACTAATTATGATTTCGGTCGAAGGTTTTGAATGCAAAAACATCTATTCATTTGCATAGTTAATGAAATTGAAATTCGTTACCATTATTTTTAGAAAAATGTTAATGCGATTGGAAGGAGCGGTTCTACTGTCATACAAAAATGTACTACTACTCTTTGCGTGTTGGCATAAGGAGTACCTGTTGACTTTCTTGATGAATCAATGCGAATGGGTAAGACTACAATCCTTGAATGCACTAGAATTTTCGTGACATCAATTAGGGACATATTTGACGCTACGTTTTTAAGGAAACCTAATGCCACAGACATTAATCGCTTGCTTTGTCGGAGAAAGGCGTGGTTTTCCAGGTATGTTGGAGAGTATTGATTGTATGCATTAAGAATGAAAAAAATGCCCCAAGGCATGACATAGGTTTTACACGAGAGGGGATATCGGTAAGCCAACAATTATGCTCGAGTACTTCTCCAACCAGCCTTTGTATAATGATTATGATTTTCGTCAAAGGTTTTGAATGCAAAAACATCTATTTATTTGCATAATTAATGAACTTGAAAGTCGTTACCATTATTTTTAGAAAAATGTTGATGCGATTGGAAGGAGCAGTTCTACTGTCATACAAAAATGTACTACCGCTCTTCACGTGTTGGCATAAGGAATCAATGCAAATGGGCGAGACTACAATCCTTGAATGCACTAGAATTTTCGTGACATCAATTAGGGACATATTTGAAGCTACTTTTTTAAGGAACCTGATGGCACAGACATTAATCGCTTGCTTCGTTAGAGAAAGGCGTGGTTTTCCAAGTATGTTGGAGAGTATTGATTGTATGCATTGAGAATGAAAAAATTGCCCCAAGGCATGATATGAATTTTACAGGAGAGGTGATATCGGTAAGCTAAAAACTATGCTCAAGGCAGTGACATCTCATGTCATAGATAGAATTTAGGCCTAATCAGTTTAGGGGTCAATTGGATAAATTCTGCCTAATTGTGTTAGTTTGTCAGTTTTCCTAAACTTATAGGAGGTTTTTGGGAATAAGCCGTGGGTATATAGACCCGGATGAAACCCTAGACCATCATATTTTCTATTGTGTTTTGGTTAGGAGTTTTGAGACGGTTTCCGTGAGAGAAAGTTCTGAGAGTGTGAGACGTTTGGTGGATGATCTGAAACTGTTGGTCGTCATGAAAAGTGTAGTAGAACCAGTTTTGTCTTCGTAGCCGTCAAGGTAAGTCGGTCTGATTTTAGGATTCAGGATTTTGGGGATTTTTGAATTACTTCTGGCATTGCTGTTTTGTGGGGTTTTCAAATTTGGTACTTACTTGCAAATTGGGTTATTTGGAATTGTACCGGAAAGCACAAAAAAACTTGCAAACTAGGACGAGGAGTGAGCGTTCTGTCGATTGCTTGTTCGTCGGAGGATAGGTTAGTAACTCGGTTTGTGTCCTATAGATTGATTGTTGTTTGTTGGTTTTTTTATGCATATGTTCTATTTTGGTGATAGTATGTCGTGTTTGATCGGAGCCCTAGTGTTACCTGTTAGAATGACCCTGGTATTGAATACCTTGTAAAATGTATTTTGTAATTTGCTACAATGTTGTTAAACGGGAAATTTGGTAGTAATATGAAAGACTGCTATAAATTGATAAGCTGAATAAAATTCTGAAATAAACTGAAAACAGGTTAACGGATAATTGCCCTTAGGATAGCTTATAGCATAATCCATGGCATGCCTAGGGATAGAGGTACCTTGTAATAACAGACTTAACTGGCTTGAAGTGTCAATATATATATGTTATTGGCTTCATCCATATAGGGGCTTCGATCATACAGGGCTTCGGTCATATATGTGTTATCTGAATTGTTTCCCGCTTTCTCTCTATAACTACTCGGGGTATTATTCAATGGTGGAACTAAACTGAAATATGTGTTACTGCTTGGTTATTCTCTGATTTTTTTATTGATAAGTCTCTGACTTATATGAATTTTTCCTTATAATTATTAACCTTTTGTGATGAATCCAGAGCATTATCATGTTGTTTAATGAATTTGGTAAGATGTTTCAAGTAAATTGAGTTGTGTAGGTGAAGAACGATAATCAAGATGATATGGGTATCATTTCCGCATTAGAGTTCAAACTTCAAGCTAAAGTGAGTCAAGTGATGAGCATTGAAGAGGTCTATGAAGATAAAGAGATAAAGGTCGGAGAAACGAAGTCGAACGAGGGAAGAACACAACACCGAGGTGTATGGCGATATGGCTTGTATG
This sequence comes from Cardiospermum halicacabum, assembly GCA_031304145.1. Taxonomy (NCBI): domain Eukaryota; kingdom Viridiplantae; phylum Streptophyta; class Magnoliopsida; order Sapindales; family Sapindaceae; genus Cardiospermum; species Cardiospermum halicacabum. Next base: position 17,938,966 of record CM062395.1, read on the forward strand.
TCGCCTGCTATGTCACCAGCAAACAACTCAAAATATGTAAAGGGACAAGATAATATAGCTGCTAGCGACATAGCTCTTATGTCGCCAGAAAGCGTATCAAGTTATTCCAAGGCTAAAGCACGGTAGTGTCTGGCGACATAGGCCTTATGTCGCTAGCCTTGTTACTAGAGACCGACTAGGGCAATTTCCATCAGCCATTCAAGGGAATTTTGTTCATTTCTTAGAGATGACTATAAATATGGAGTTTCAAGATGTTGAAAGGACTTTTGGCTGGATTCAGAACAAGAGACTACTACGAGAAGCGACACAGAAGTTCAAGATCAACATCCGGAAGGCGAGATCAAGAACAGAAAATCGATGAACTCTTTCTCACTCTTTAGGAATTATTATGTTAGGAATAGTAAACCAAATTGCTATGTGTAACTAAACTTCCAGTCTAGAGCTACGAAGTAGCCGAACCATGTAACCCTGAGTTTATTATGCTTAGATGAATGAGACGTGATCACGTGCACTTGGGTGTAGAAGGTTTTGGTAATTACATCATTTTATATTATTAGGATTTTCGCCATCAGTTATGCTAATCTAACATCTGCAAAGGCTGGTTAAACAATTGTTTGTTGATTGAATTTCCATTAATATAGTGGACATGTAAATTGTATTATGTATGCTATTGTTGTCACTTTTAAATTACACAGAAAAAGGTTAAGACCGAATAAGATCATAATCTAGTAATTCTGAAAATTTCAAACTAAAACTGATGTACAACCTTTAATGTAAAATTTTTCTTAGCGGAACCGCTGATGTTAGTGGCCGATAATTAGTTAGGCCCCAAACCGCCGACATTTAGGACCACTGTTAGTATAGCCTAAATTGTTAAATACGGTAAATGAATCATGTATATTTGTTGGTTAAATAAGATTAATTCAAAATCTGCTTGTTGTAGATTGTTTGGTGTGATCACTGCTATAAGGAGTTTTAGGGAACTCGTAAAGCTTTACATTGTGTGCTCCTATATGTTAGAACCGAGTCTAGAGGTATTGTGTATGGCTATTTAGAACTTGAGTTGCTAACTAGATTATTTAGTTTAACGTTGTATTTTCTTTCTCTTTTTGTTCCTTCAATATGTGGAAATCCCTGAATCGGTACAAGTACTTCAATCGTTTAGGAGATGGCTATCACATCTGGAGCACGAGCATGTGTTTGACATCTGCATGACTTATTTTAGTTTTATTTCACTTTATTTAAATCCTCAAGACGATTTGTATTTTGAGTAATATTTTCAATACTATGTTAGTTGCTGAATTCGGAAATGTAAACATTTTACTTGATTTCTAGATATTGTACACGATTTTCTAGTGTTGGATATTTTCTAGTTAATGAAACTCTTCCTGTTGATGATAATTTGGAACTTTGAGACCTTTTGGGAATTTATTTTCTAGCGTTAGAAATTACATTATTTCCGTTACGAGGTTACATCTGCATTGTGGTGTCAAGCCTTTCCATCCTGTTTTGCACCAGGGTGGGGGTTTGCCGTTACATCTCAAGATTTATGGATATGGCATGCATTTTTTGGTGTTGCAAGATCCAATAATGATATTAATGTATTGAACCAATCTGATTTGTTCACACACAACCTGCAAGGACGAGTTTTTTCGATTAATTATGAGGTAAATAGTAGACAATATAATTTAGGATACTACTTAGCTTATGGTACTTATCCCCAATGGCTACATTTTTCAAAACCATTCGTTTGCCACATGGAGAGAATGCAAAAGTTTACAAAGCATCAAGAAGGAGCAAGAAAAGAAAGATGTGGAACGAATATTCGGAATTCAGCAATCTCAATTTGCCATCGTGTGTGGACCGATATGAATGTGGAATATGTCAACTCTTAGTGATATTATGTATGCACGCATCATACTACACAACATGATAGTTGAGGATCAAAGACATCAATATGAGTGTGATTACTCATATGAAGCTTTCGATGGCACACTAACCTGAACAAATGCTAATGTGGATCATGGAGCTCCTTCGGTGTTAGCAGCAATCCTGCGAGTCAATGCAGATATACATAACCAACAAACTCATCAATAACTCCAAGAATACCTGGTGGAACATATTTGGCAGAAGTTTGGAAGCAACAATTAGTTCTAAAATATAGTTTTTTATTTCCCATTTATTACCGTAGTGTCTTGTTTCCAATGTTTTTCATGTTTCCTTAAATTTGATCAATCATGCTACTAATCTTCCCTAATTTTAGTATTATGTAATCGTTCTTTAGATAATAATTATTAAGTATTAACAATTTCTATTAACAAAAATTTATTGTTATTTAAATATAAAAATTTACTATTAATAATTTTTTTTCTTTATTAATGATAACAATATATTTTTAAAATTTGTTATCAAATTTATTAACAATAAAAATAAATAATTAATAAAATTTATAATTTTTAATTAATCATTATTAACTATATTAATTACCATTCATATCGTAAATGGACACCTAAATTGAACCGAACCCTTTGTCAGGTTATTATTCTCTTGTTTTGTTCTCGAAAAGTCTAGAGTCAGAGATTAATTTCTCAAACAGACCAATTCTTTGATTGCATGATGGAATTCTTTGAAAAATATTGACGCAAGTGTAA
>CM062395.1:17942068-18056187 GCA_031304145.1 Cardiospermum halicacabum
ATTTATATAATAAATATTGATAAATTAACAAAATTTACAAATAGTCCTATTTACATAGGATGTTGCACTCTAATAATGATTGAAAGTTATTTGGACATGTAAATAAAATACTATCATTGAAAGACATGGATGTTATGAAAGATGCACCAATAAAATTATTAGTATGGGGTCCACACTTGCCCATACTTGGACATCTAACAAGAGATACTACTACTGTGGATACTCTTAGGCTATGTTTGGATTATGGTTTTGTACGGTATGGTTTAGGTTATTAATAATCTATACCATGTTTGGATTACAGGTTAGGTTTACATGGTTTAGTTTAGTTTAGTTATGTATAGGTTGATTTAGATGAGATTTGCAACCCACCAATTTGGGGTGTTATCATGGGTTATATTTTTTATTTTTCAAAATTGTCCTTCTAATATTAGGAAAATTACAAAAAGAAATATAAAGGTGTGATCGTAATAGATGAATTAACTTTTCCTTTTTATTTTATTTTGGGAGTGTTTAATTTTATTTAGTTAATTTATATTTTTTATTTAATTTGGTTATTCGAGATAGCGTTTTGGTTGTTCATTTAATTTAACTATTTTTTTAAACATATTTTATTTAGTTATTAGATATAGTTGTGCTCTATCTTCAAATATTGTTTTATTTTAGTTTATTAATTTTTATTTTTCAATCTATTTATGCGGTTCTCAATAAAATATTAAAGTTAACCAAATTAATTAAAATATTAATCTTTAGTTAGGTTTGATTATTTTCGCGTAAATTTTTAATATTAAATCTTTTTATATAAGTAATTTTTTTTTTACATTCTAGTAATATAATATATTTTTATCACTATTTTACCGTTTAATAATTTTTTTAAATCCATTTAATTAAAAAAAGTAAATCGAATTTGCAAATTTAATATTCGCAAAATTGGCTGAAATTATTTTATTATTAATTTAATATTTTTATTAAAAGTTAAATTAAAATTTAAAAAATAAATTTAAGATTTTTTTCAATTTTATTTTGTAAAAATGGATTAATATGGAAATACAATGAATAGTATTTAAATATGTCTAATCTAACTAGAATAATTGAAAAAAATATCGTTTTAGCACTTATAATTAAATAAAAGTATAAAAAAATCAAAATTACTTAAATATAGAAAAAATATTAAAAATAAAAATAAATGGCACCTTAATTTTATACTTAATCAAATTAGTAAAAATAATAATAATAATAATAAATCATATATGGTAAAATTAAAGAAATAAATTAAATCATTTTATAATAATAATTAGTGTGAATATTATACACAAGGTATTGTGGTTAATTTACATCTTTTTAATTCATACTATATCATCAATCCAAACAAAAAATTTGATTTTACTGCACATAACTGCACCACTCTTCCAAATAGGATTTTAGTATTATACGAAACAATACTGAACTGAACTATATTGAACGAGACAGTAGTTCCAGCCATCCAAACAAAATCTTAAGGAGATGAATCCCGGGATTCAATATAGCTGGAGAATTCGTGATCCTCTATCCAATTCCATATATGTCTTATATAAAAATCTAATATTTAAGTCGTAATATTTAGAAGTGTACGGTTATTTATTTTAAAAGAGGGGATCATTTATTAAATTTATGAATAATGAAATATTATTTGGTCATATGTTAAATAATGGGTATGTTTGGGATGGGTTACAATTATATAATAAGTTATTAGATGGTGAAATATTAATTATATTTTTTTCCTAGATTTATATTTATAAATTATTTTTAAATGTAAATTTATAATAATGGAGTATATTTGAAAATTCAATATCCTAAAAGTGATTAACAAGTACGGGTGGACGTAAAACCGAGACCGACTCGAACCAAATCGGAATCGATCTAGACCGGACAAAAAAATTATTGGTTCACAGTTTAAATGGTCTCGGTCCGGTCCAAAAAATTGGGACCAGTTATATTGGTGGGTCTGGTCTGGTCCCATGCTTCTAGAGACCGGACCGGACCTGACCTATTAATATTAAATAAAATATTTATTAAATAAATATATACACATTAACAATACAAATAAAATAAAATAAATTTCATATACTTACTTTATAATATTGATAAAATTTAATTGGATAGTAAAATTTTAATTTTAATTTTAATATTTAATTAATTTAATAATATTAATTTGAATTTATTAGGATAAATATTTTTTAGATGAATAATTATAATATTATAACTTCACGTCAAAACATCAAAATGTATGTATTTTATTTATATTAGATGTGATTTACATATAATTTTTTTAAAATTATTTTTTAATATTTATTTTAAAAAAAAATCCAATCCGATTGGGACCGGACCGATTGGTCCAATATTTTAATAGATCCGGTCCGGTCCAAATTTTTGAAATGGGGTATATTAATTGGTCCGGTCCGGGTCAGGCCAAACCTTGACCGAACCAGACCATACCCACCCTTATTAACAAGTAACTTCAAACACAACATCAACGGACTTTAATGAAAAGTTATAAAAATTTGAATTCACCCTTCCCGACCTACTCTAATCCAGTCGAAACAGGTTTAAACCCACCCACATAAAAATGGATTCAATCTAATTAAAAAATCGGTATTAGGTGGCAGGTTTGGATTCTATCAAAATCCACCGTTGCAATATATATATATATTAAATAATATTATAAAAATAGATATATTTTACACCGTAGTATTATATAATTAATATTAATTCAATATTTAATATATTTTTAATTTTTTAAAATTTTTAATTAAATAAATTTAATATTATTTATAAATTTTTTAATATTATATATTAATATAAAATTTATTATTTATATAATTTTAAATAATAATACGATTGAGAAGATGCAGGTCAAACCTGCCTATATGGTTGGATTTTTTTTAATGAAAAACGAATCAGACGAAACTGATATGAATTTAAAATATTATAAAACTACGAAACGGGATCGGATGGACAAAACCCGGGCCCAACGGGCCCATTGATATCCCTATCATAACTGGAATCCCTAAATCTGAAAAAGGAGTGATGTTTCATTAGTCTATTAAGAATAAAATCTAGGAAAATCCATCTATAAAAGAAGAAAAGCAAGATGTGATAAAATTAGGTGTGACATGATACGTAACTGCATTGATGGAGTCAGATAGTGGGGAATGGGTAGGTTGCGGATGAGCAAGTGGAATGATGTCGGTGCAATATTAGTGTTGGCTATTTAAGACCCCTTATTCAAAACTGCTGCCAACTATTTTCATGCCTTCTAATGTATAATTATTATTATTTTTTCCGAATATATCATTGAATTTATTAATAATAATATACCAAATGTGGTAAATACCTTATTCTAATTTACATGAGTGTATCTAATTATGACTTTTGATGACTTTCGTAGATTTTTGTTACTAAAAAATTATAGATATCCTATCATGACTTTTGGAGACTCTATAAAAGTCATAAGGTATCTAATCATGACTTTATATACTTTTAAAATGTCTTCGAAAGTCATGGAGTATCTAGTCATGATTTTGATAAATTTTTAAAAAATTTTCTAAAGTTTTGGAGTATCTAATCTTGACTTTTATAGAGTTTATAAAAGTTTTGGGGTATTATAATTTTCATGACTTTTGAAGACTTTTAAACTTGACAGACTTTTATTGACTCTTTTAACCAATTAAGGAAATTTAAAGTTAAAAAAATTGTCACATCCTTTCCTCACAAATTTTGAATGACTTTTGAATACTTTAAAATATTAACAAGTAAAAACTCAATTTCAACTCCATTAGTTTTTTTTTTTTACTTTAATTATAATTGTGAAATATTTTAAAATTATATATATTTATATAATATTTTTTATTTACTTTTATCAAGTATTATATTTTTTGTTTTATTGAAACAATTATTTTATTTCTATCATATATTTATATTAAAAAAAAAAAGATTGTCTTAGCTTATCATTTACATTAAACAAATAATTAAACATTGGGTAAGAAAGTGTAAATATAATAATAATAATTTATTGGTAAATGTATAGAGTGAAAAAAAATATACACAATAATCGAAATAAAAAGTAAAAGAGAAGAAAAGGAGAGGAAAAAATTATAAAATATGGATATTACAATAAAGTAATGACTTATTAGAGAACTTAGGGTTACACCATCAATTGTGGATAATGTGATAGTAATGGAATCTTTAGTAAGATTATTGTTGAAAAAAAAAATACTTTCTGCTCTTAACACGCAAAAAAAATATAAAATAATTTTTTTTATACCAAAGGACTTTTTACTTTTAACATCAATGAATTTTCATCAATTCTTAAAAAGTATTTGAAAGTTCTATCAAAATTAACCAATTGATATATGAAAGTTTATGAAAGTCATTAAAAATCTGTTAAAGTTATTGAAAGTCTACAAAAGTCATTTAGTTAATACCGCATATTTTCCTATTTATCTTTATTTTTAATTAATTAATATATTCTTACTTAATTAATATTTTAATTTTATAAATATCCTAATTCAATTTATATTTAAATTTTATATAATTAGTAATTTAATATATTATATAATATAAATAGTAATTTAATATATTATATATGAGTTTGATTGATACATAAACTAAAGAGTTAATTATTTAATTTGAAGACTTTATATGGATATTCAGTACTTGGATATCCAATTTGAGGTGTTGTTTGAGTCACTATTGAATAATGTTTGTTGTGTTATCGTAGTAGTTTAGTAAGAAAGTTTGTTTCAAACAAAGTTTTAAAGTTGTTTATATATAAAGATGTATCTAGTTGGTTAGAACACTAAGATCCGAATATAATACTGCTTTTTTATGGTTTTTATGTTTTTGTTTTTTTAATTTTGAAATAATAATAATTTTTTATATTATTATATTTAAATTAAATATTTTTATTTTAAATTAAATATATTTTTAAATTAAAAAATTTATTAATGATAAAACTGTAAATTATGGACTGATATGATGCAGTATTTACCTATACATTTTCAATATAATACTCATATATATATATATTAAAATCTTTTTTTGTTTTTTAAATAATATATATTTAGACTCTAAAATTATTATAGTTTTTTATGTAAATTTTTAAATTTTTCAAAATTTCAACTCGTTTTGATTAGATTTTAATTAAAATACGGTAAGAATTCAGTTTTTAAAAAAAATTTAAAAATTTTGTTAAAATTTTAAAAAATTTAAAAATCTAATGAAAATACTTTAAAAAATTGAAATATTCAGTTAAAATTTTAAAATAATAAAAATTCATATAAAGTTATAACAATTTTTAAATATATCATTCCTTTCCCGAATATATTGACAAAACTTATACGAATGTTAAAAATTTAGACAAAAGAAGAAAATCGATTATCCGTAGAATAACTGAATAAAGATGATCTACCACACCAACATTCAGGATAAAAAAATTATCTTCAATGCTGCATAAAATGTGACGTTGATGTGCAACTTTTTTAATAGTGATATGATCTAAATTTAAATGACGGATGATATTATATTTAAAAAAAATTTTAAAAAAAATTTATGATCGTCAATAATATATTTTTAATTAAAATTTAATTAGAATTAAATTATCAAATAAAGTTATAAGTATTAATTAACAATCAAATAAAAATTATGATACATTAAAATATAATTAAATAACATAAAAATTGAGTTATAGTGACCTCATGTGAGTAGAAGGTTTTAAGATAACAAATCAACCAAATTTCCAAAATAGAATATATAATTGGAGTTTAATATCTTGGGCATGTTAACGTCTTTCTAGAGAAATTTAAATTAATATATTATTAGAAATGATATCAGACGTGATATATTTTATGAAAATTATTTTTAATAATTTATATTATAAATAAATTAAAATAATTTATTTTTATAGATAAAATTTATTTATAATAAATTTTTGGTGACATATTATTAACAAAAGATATTATCTCACTTTTAATTATTTTAAAATTTGGATTATATTAATAGATCAGTCAAACTTTTTTTAGATTTATAAACTTTGAAAAATTGAAACTTTAAAATATAATCAAATTAAAATATATTCTCACTTATAGAAAGGTTTCACATGAAATATCACATATTTATCAAAAAAGTTTTCACATGTTCATGAAGTTACGAAGGGTATGAGGTAAGGCGCACACCCTATTTCGCACCCCAATTTATTTAACCATGTGGTAGCGTTGAACCTCCATCCGGCCGAGACCGTGATGAGAGACCCAACCGCCATATTATCAATTTACAATTCAAGTACAATTTTCAAAAATCAGTCAAGTGTGGAGATATTTGTGGAAAGCTTTAACATAATATCTTCACAAAAACAATTCACTATTTCAAATGTTCAATAAAAGCGGAAGACTAATAATAATAACCATTGTATTTTCTAAAAAAGATTTTAGTAATAAAATCATATAGACAAGGGTTGTACAAATACCCATCAAATAAGTGATCCTTTACAAACATTTCTCAAAATATTTCATGGATTTATTTTATAATATAACTAGCTTTTAGATACATGTGGTACATGTTTAAATGAACTTCTCCATGAGAACCTTAAGAACCATATTCCTTGCTTGATCAAACCTGTAAATAAATTTTTGGAAAAAGTAAAAAAGAAGAAAAGAAGGGTCAGGCACATGCCTAGTTCGCATTCCACGTCCTAAACATGCACATACAAATGCTTTTACCTTCTCGTCAATATGCAATACTTTCATACACAATACATTTCTAATGTGAGCATCTCGAAACCCATCTTATTACATAAAAGTCAAGCACAAGAAATTCCTAGCAATCATCCATGCTAGTGCAATAATCATAACATATTATATCACCCAAACATGTCCATTTCATTATTTACCAATTATTAAGGTTAATCATATTTCTCATGTTATTAGTAGTTGTGTTCTAACAATCAATCAATCAAACGAAATTCAATCAATCAATCATTCAAAGAAAACCATCAAGATAATCAATCAAGAGCCAACCCCCATTTAGTCGGAACAACCGACTCTAAAGAGACCTTGATGTAACGTAACATTTTGTTATTTAGAGCAAGACACATGACACTTTTCTAACAAGGAACAACTAATTGGCATTACTACAAGGTTTACGAAGCTACAGAACTTAAGTGTAATCAAATGCATTTAAAACATATTCGTCAAAACAATATTCGTATCCTTTTAACCTTTGGAATAATCAAATAAATTGGTAGGCAACAACCCAAACAAATTATTAAAATAATAAACCTTTAAGAGCATCCTCATGAACTTAGGACTTTGCATGAGTCCTTTAACTTACTACAAAAGCATTTTGGTTATCAAAATCATTTTCTTTAAGAAAATCGATCAATTGAGGAGAAAATAATACTCATAAGAATATTCCATAAAATTCTTAAAGAAAAATTGAGAAGGCGTTCTTAAATTATGAAATCTTGGTTTCCAAAAATAATTGAATGTTTTTATTTGGTTGAAAATCGTGCAATGTTGCAGGTATAGTTGAATAAACATATGCAAATATTGGACCTTTCAAATTCCGCTAAAAATAATAAAAACCCATACAATCAAACTATCCTATCAATCAATCATGCAATAGCATAAAATCAAGCATGATAGAGATTTAAGTAGGATTAGCAAAATTTAAAGTCAATTAACAATCTTATAATTCATAGATGGGATCACATCATCCTAGACAAGCAATCTCTAAGCTTGCAATACTTAGAGAAACAAGGTATGGAAGGATTAGCATCCTAAGAGGAGTTTTCGAAATTTGAAGATGAAATAGATCATTAAATCATTTGAAAATCATAATAATAAATAAATAATTAGACATCAAAACAAATAAAAAAATACAAATAAAAATTAAGAGTAACAACATAAACATGGTCTGTCCGTGTATATCCACATGATCCGTGTGGTTTTCCCCCATTAGGACTAAAAAATAACAGCTCACACGATCTGACCGTGTGGATCCATACGGACCATGTAAAGTCCTGAGTTTTGGTAATAAAACTATATGATTAGTGTTGGGATTGTCTCATATTTCGGAATCGGTCCGTTGATGAATTGGCGGGGTTGGAGCATTGCTCCGGGAGGAAGCTACATATTGTTAGCTTCTAAGTTCTATTAGTACTATGTTTTTTAGTAACTAATGTGTTTTGGGCTTTTGGGCGTAAGGGTGTTTTTAAGCCCATGTTTTAGTTGCTAGGGTTTTCTAGTGACTATGTAAGGTGTTAGGGTTTCTAGCCACCTTGTAAGAGAAATAGTGAGGTGTTTGGTGTGATTTGGTTGTAACTTGAGAGACGATCAATAAAATCATTAGACAAGCAGGAAGTAGCCATAATTGGGTGAACCTGGGTAAATCGGTGTTCTATTGTTTTTTCGCTTTCTCATCTTTGATCGTTTGTGACTTAGCGTTCGTTCTTAGCTTTGGTTTCAACATTTGGTATCAGAGCTTGGTTCTTGATTCTCTGGGTTAGTTGAAAGTTAGGATGTCGAACACGGGGTCGTCACAGATTGAGATTGATAAGTTCAATGGAAAAAGTTTTGAACTTTGGAAACTGAAGATGGAAGATTTGCTTGTGGATAGGGATTTATGGTCGATAATCGAAAATCCGAAACCGTCATTTGATGTTCAGAAAGATTCGACATCTTCGAGTGATGGAAGTTCGAAGGTTGCTGAATGGCAGAAATTAGATCGGAAGGCACGCGGTCTGATTCGTCTCTGTCTAGCGGACAACGTCCTGATAAATGTTTATGGAGAGAAAACTGCGAAAGATCTGTGGCAGAAGTTAGAAGCCCTATATCAAAGTAAGTCACTCGTTGACAAACTGTTTCTCAGGAAAAAGTTATATAAACTCCGCATGGATGATGGTGGTTCGTTCTCGGCTCACTTACATGTGTTCAATACTTTGGTTAGTCAATTAGCATCAATAAGCTGCGAACTTAGTGATGATGATAAAGCTATTACTTTATTGTGTTCACTACCGGATTCATGGGACAACTCGATCATTGCTATTGGTAGGGCTACTATGGAGTTGTCATTTGAAGGTGTTGTTTCAGTTTTATTGTCGGAGGATATGCGACGATAAAGTACGGAGAATTCATCAAAGGAGGCACTATTTGCTCGAGGACGAAGTAATGATAGAAACTCAAATAAGTCTGGATCTCGATCAAAGTCGAGAGGGAGATCTAAGAGTTCTAACAAATCAAAAATTAAGTGTTGACAATGTAATAAATTCGGGCATCTAAAGAAGGAGTGCAAGAACAAGGGTGGTAAATCTATGAATGATAATGATTCAAAAGAAGGATGATGAAGCTACCGGAGACTTGTATATTGCTGCCGCTTGTGTTGCTCAAACAGATGATGATGTCTGGTTTATTGATACAGGTGCTTCGTATCATATGACATCTCATCGGGATTGGTTTTGTGAATATGAAACATTTAATGGAGGTAGTGTCATGATGGGAAATAACACATCAGCGAAGATTGTTGGTCGTGGAAAGGTGAAACTCAAGATGCATGATGGTACCATAAAGACACTTCCAAGAGTTATGCATATTCCTGATTTAAGCAGAAACTTGATTTCTGTGAGCTCGATGACTGATGGAGGAGTTCATTTCAATTGTGATAGGGAGTCTTGTAAGATGACGCGTGGATCATTGGTGATAGCACGCGGTAAAAGATATGACACTTTATACAAGTTGTTGGGAAGTACCATTAAAGAGCAGTTAGGTAGTTTGCTTGTATCTGAATCTGAAGAACATGCAGAAAATAGTACTACTATGTTGTGGCATCAACGATTAGGGCATATCAACGAAAAGAATTTGTCCACTATTGCATCAAAGAAAATGGTGGAAGGGGTTCCAGATTGCCTTATGGGATTCGGGTTCTGTGAGCATTGTTTGTATGGAAAGCAGAATAGAGTCAAGTTTAAGTCAGCTGCCACTAGAGCTACTGGAGCATTAGATCTGATACACAGTGACTTGTTTGGGGAAACTCCAGAAGCATCTCTTGGAAAATCAAGGTACTATGTGTCTTTTGTTGATGATTATTCCAGATTTGCTTGGGTGTATTTTATCAGAAGAAAGTCTGATGTTCTTGACAAATTTCGGGAGTTTAAGGCACTAGTTGAAAATCAATTTAATAGGAAGATAAAGGTTCTTCGAACTGACAATGGCAGAGAGTATTTTCCAGTTGATCAGTTTTGTGCTGAGCAGGGCATTGCTAGACATAATACAATTCGAATGACACCTCAACAAAATGGTGTGGCTGAAAGGTTAAATCGGACACTCATGGAAAAGGAGAGGTGTATGCGAAGTTGGGTAGGTTTAGGACCTGAATTCTGGGCAGAAGCAGTTGCAACAGCATGTTATCTGAAAAATCAAACACCTACATCTTCATTGAAGGATCAAACACCATTTGAGGTACTTTATGGGAGGAAGCCTAATATGTCTCATGTGCGGGTGTTTGGTTGTGATGCATATATGCATGTGCCGAAAGAGAAAAGAAATAAACTTGATTTCAAATCTAAGAAATGCAAGTTTATTGGGTACAAGGAAGGAGTCAAGGGGTATAAATTATGGAATCCAAAGACCAGACAAGTAATTTACAGTAGAGATGTGGTGTTTAGAGAATCTTCACATGAACAAGTTGAAGATAAAATTTCTGAGGAATCTGATCATATAGAAATTGATATGGGTTTGAACAAATAGCCAGAATCTGAAAATTCACAAGTTAATGTGGATTTTGAGGGAGATGAAGTAGTTGAGCCTACACATGTTGATTTGCAAGATGAAGAAATTGATGATGATTCTGATATTGAGGAGGAAGTTGAAGAGGATGCAGAGCTTGTCTTGAGAAGATCCACACGAGTTCGCATGCCTCCTGATAGGTATAATCCTAGTGCTTACCATGCTTTGCTTATTACTAATGATGAACCATGCACAGTGAAAGAGACGAGAGCTTCGGAATATTCGAAGAAGTGGGAGCTTACTATAAGTGATGAGATGCAGTCGCTTAGTAAGAACCAAACTTGGGATCTTGTCCAATTGCCTAAGGATCGGAAGACTATTGGGTGCAAGTGGGTGTTCAAGAAAAAGACAAATGCTGATGGAAAAATAGAGAAGTATAAAGCACGATTGGTGGCTAAAGGGTACTCTCAATTAGAGGGGTTGATTATGATGAGATATTCTCTCCAGTGGCAAAATTACATCCATCAAAATTGTTTTGTCTGTAGCAGCTGCTTATGATCTAGAAGTTGAACAACTAGATGTTAAAACAGCTTTCCTTCATGGAGATTTGGAGGAGGAAATTTATATGAAGCAACCGGATGGCTTTATTATCAAAAGGAAAAAAGACTAGGTATGTAAGTTGAAGAAGTCTTTGTATGGGCTTAAGCAATCACCAAGAATGTGGTATCAAAAGTTTGATTCATATGCTCAACAGCTTGGGTTCAGGCGATGTCAAGCTGATCATTGTGTTTATATCAAAAGGCTAGGTAATGATTTTGTTATCTTAACCTTGTATGTTGATGATATGTTGCTTATTGGAAACAATATGAAAATGATCAAGTCTGTGAAGGGGTTGTTAGCACAATAATTTGATATGAAGGATCTTGGTGCAACAAATTTTATCCTTGGTATGCATATACAGAGGGATCGGAGGAATAGAAACTATTGTTAGGGCAGAAGAAATACATTGATGGGATGTTGAATAAATTCAACATGAGTGACTGCAAGTCTGTTGGAACTCCTATGCCTACAGGAACAAAATTGTCTACTAATCAATGTCCTAAATCTGAAGAAGAAAAGGAAGAAATGTCCCAAGTTCCTTATGCCAGTGCGGTTGGTAGCTTGATGTATGCAATGATCTGCACAAGACCTGATATTGCACAAGCAGTGGGAGTATTATGTAGATACATGTCAAATCCTGGTAAAGAGCATTGGAAAGCCGTCTACAGGGTTCTCAAGTACCTTTCTGGAACTTCTGATTTTACTTTACAGTTTAGAGGTAAAGAAAGTGGAGAACATTTTGAGGTGATAAGGTCTGTAGATACTGATTGGGGTAAAGATATTGATAGTAGAAAATCTACTAGTGGTTATGTATTCAAATTGTTTGGTGGTCCTATAAGTTGGATGAGCAAGAAACAGAGTGTTGTAGCTCTGTCATCTATTGAAGCAGAATACATGGCTTTGACTGATGCAAGCAAAAAAAGCAATATGGATCAAAATATTGTGCAGTGAACTTGGATTCATTCAAGACACTATAAAGTTGAAGTGTGACAGTCAAAGTGCTATTCACTTAGCGAAGAATCCTACATATCATTCAAGAACAAAGCACATAGACATCCAATATCATTTTATTAGAGAAAAGGTGGAAGAGAAGGTGATACTTCTGGAAAAGGGTGACACTGAAGTAAATGGTGCAAATTCGCTAACTAAGGCTGTTAGTGTAGTGAAGTTTGAATGGTGTAGAGATGATATGGGCATCATGAAGTATTCACCAAGTGGGAGAATGTTGGGATTGTCTCATATTTCGGAATCGGTCCGTCGGTGAATTGGGGGGGGGGGGGTTGGAGCATTGCTCCAGGAGGAAGCTATATATTGTTAGCTTCTAAGTTCTATTAGTACTATGTTCTTTAGTTACTAATGTGTTTTGGGCTTTTGGGCTTAAGGGTGTTTTTAAGCCCATGTTTTTGTTGCTAGGGTTTTCTAGTGACTATGTAAGGTGTTAGAGTTTCTAGCCACCTTGTAAGAGAAATAGTGAGGTGTTTGGTATGATTTGGTTGTAACTTGAGAGACTATCAATAAAATCATCAGACAAGCATGAAGTAGCCATAATTGGGTGAACCTGAGTAAATCGGTGTTCTGTCGTTTTTTCGCTTTCTCATCTTTGATCGTTTGTGACTTAGCGTTCGTTCTTAGCTTTGGTTTCAACAATTAGAAACTAGACTCAATGATGAATCTGTAGCTGCAAACACGTCTAAATTAGAGTCCGAACGAGGAAGAATGGAGATTTTGAATTTCAAGGTAAAAACCAGAAAATTTTAGACACCTAGGATTGTTTTTGAGCTAATTGCTCACCTCCAAAACACATCTGAATGACATTGGAATGCTACTAAATTTAAAAAATACCATTTATGATCATCAAACAATACATAAAAATAATCCATTTGTCAATTGATCCAAGTGTTTGGGCAAACAAAACTGAACAAATCGTCTATTTAGTCAACTTGTTGCAGCAGCAACACAAGTCAACAATTTTCAATTTTCAAGTTCTTACCTATTCTACCAATTCAAGAAAAAACCAAAATTTACCAACCAAGTTAATATCAAGTTGATTATCAAACATTCAATATGGTTTCCCAAATTATAATCCAGCCAATTAGGCCAACAAAGATCCATATTAACTTGCCAAAACACATCAAGATCACACCACTAAACAAGGGTATTGGACTAAGGGTTGGTTCACTAAATAAACATTCCAAGCATCAAGATCATGCACAATGACATGTCAAGATCTCTTATTTAGTCAAGTTCATTAATCATCTTGATTATCAAGCATGTTCATATCAATTTCAATTTTTAATATCCACAACAATGACATTTTGTTATGAAGTTCATTAGGAAGTTTTTCCTACCACCTAACCAATTTTCCTCATCAAGTTATCATCAACTTCAAGAATACTTTCAAGATCATTAGCAAGAAAATATCAATACATCATCAAGATCAATCATCAATAACATTTCAAGATCAATTTTTCAAGTCCTTTATCTTGTTTTGTTAACTGTTGCTCATTTATTCACTTTTGCCCAATTCTTACAAGTCATTACTTAAAGTTTATCAATTTTTACAAGAATGCCCATAAACAAGACAATAGCTTCGAAAATGGGATCAAGATGGACCGAAATCCTAAGACGGACAAGACCGTAGGTGAACCGAAGTTCCAAGATGGTCCTAACACCACAGGGATGCCCGTAAGTGGATTGTTATCCCAAGACCAGTAAACCCATAAACAAGATGGAGTCGTCACCCCGTAAGTAGACTATCTGCGCTTACTAAACCATGATATCTTCATTGCTCAAAATACTTTTATCCTTAGGCATGTCTTTCATTCTACTATCTATAGCAAGCTTATGGGATGTTTACATGATTACCAAGTATCATATAAATCATCATTTTCCATCATCAATTTCATTTCAATAAAGACCCAACTAAGGGTAGTGCATCAATTATGTCATTTCCATTATTTTACAAGTCATTTCAAGACCCTTTAAGGGTAATGTCATCAAGTTAACTTTTAGTTCATCTTAAGACATTATAATACATTAAATCTGATTATTTTACAAGAGGAAATTATGCATTTCAAGTCTTAATTAACATCCAATATCATCATCAATTATCAATAGCAATAAATTCAATCCATTTAATCACAATACACACAATCACATCATTCAAGTAAGAATGCACTGTGGAAATTAAGTCTCTGCCCTAATTTTGTCAAATCACAAACAATGTGGACTTAGTCCACCCAATCGCAATTCTCAATGGCAGCGCCTAGAATGATTCTACAAACACCGCAAGTATGTTTTAACGCTCTAGCATGGCAATAATGCTCATCACATCAAGTTTTGAATGGTTATCTTATTTAACCACTTTTATGACATATGAGCAATTAAACATGCAATCCAAGCATCAATCATTAACAATCAATCGAATAGGGTTAAAAACATAAATATGAACCTCGGATCCGTCAATCCACAAGCTAAAAGGTCCACTCCTTATGGTTTTTCACTTATAGTAGCCAACACTAAGACTCAGTTAACATACTATAATAAATAATATCATCACCAACATCATTACAAAACTCCAAAATAACTCAATCACCAAATAACCTTTCTATTAAGGGCATTAACAACACTAATAAGATTAGAATTCTTCAAGATGGATTAGAATTAATCCAAAACAATTAATTAGGAACCTAGGATCACTAACTCATCAATTAATCTCTATAGAAAACCATTTACAATAATAATAGCTTAACAAGAATAATGAAATTTAGGGCTTTTACTATCTAACTCTATTAGAAGCTAGGACAAAAGATTACCTTTCAAAATCAATCAATAATCAAACTAATTTCACTCTAAAATAAAAAACCATCACCACTATTGAAATATCCAAAGTGTAGAGAGGGAGAGGGGTTTTACCTTAGATGAACAAAGCTTTTAAAATACCCAAATAACTACTAATGAATCCTTTGGAGGTTGTTGATGAAATAAATGTGGTGGTTTAGTGGAGTTGATGTTGATAAATGGAGAAATAAGAGTTAGGGTTTGTTGGAGAAGAAAAGAGCAAAATACGTATAGAGAGGAAGAAGATGGAGAAATAGTGGAGTGAGTGGGGTGAGTGGTGGTGTTTAAATGTGGTGTGATGACCACTTATGGGCCTAACTTAAGATTAGGCCAATTTTTAGGCCCAATCTAATTCCGGTTCCATTTTCCATCGAAACTCAATTCCGCCACTTTCGTACTTCTCCAAAAATTTATTTTCATGTATTGAAAAAAAAACCACCATAGATTTTTAAAATCCGAATTTTCCCATTAAGAGGGGCAAAATTGTAATTTTACCATAATTTAACGTCGTGACTCAAAATCCATATTTTTCCAAGTCCAAAAATAATTTTGACTTCATGCTTCCAATTAAATCAAGTTTCATCCAAAAAGCCCAATTTTGGTTTGAAAGTTCATTTTTAAATAGTTAGTTTCAAATTAAATAAAGATTTTTTATCCTAATATTTTCTTTTCAAAATTTTTTTCCTAATCTCATAATTTGCCTTAATAGTACATTCGATTTATTTTGCTGAGAAAAGTATCGAGAATCAAACTTTCAAAATTTTCAAATTGGCCCAAAATTTAGCCTGCACGCCCTATTCGAGACTACTAAGGCAGGTGGTGGACTCTTTCATTAGGGAAGGGAAGAAGGGGCCTAAGCACGGTGGATGCCGTACACTTGAGTAGCAAAGGAAAGCGAGATCGTACCAGTTTTTCTAGGCCTGCTTGGACATACAGTTCCCGTTGCAAATATTACATGTGGGTTGTGATATTATCCTATATAATCGCTCCTATAAAAACCCTTTTTATCCCGCCTCACAATATTATTGTTTAATATAAATTATTATGGTATAAATATTTATTTTAATAAAAGTAATGTATTTTTATTATTTACAAATACTATTTAAGAAAAAATTATAATAAATTATTTTATATATATACATATATATTGGAAGGGGATCAGTGGGTTTGCATGGACCTCAATCCCGCACCATTCCAAACCAGATGCTCTCTCTACCCCACTCCACACAGTTATAAAACCTAATTAACTTAGCATTTATTGTCAACACAAATAATCGTTCCAAGTTACAACCAACAACACACAGTTAAAGCAGCAACAAATTAAACACCAAGAGTTACGTAGTTTGTCAGTAAATGGCTACATCCACGGGACAGGCTCACAAAGAATCCAACTATTTATTTTTGAGGATCAGTATCGATACAAGACTAGCAATCACACAAATTACACAATAAAACCACAAAGTATACACAAAGATTTACAATATAATTAGATAGAAGAATAACTTGTAGAGAAATCACAAAGACTAAAATCATCTGAAAGCAACCGACTTGAACAATGCCAACAGAGAAGTTTATATAGCTGGGGTTAGAGCGGGTGGGATCTCTTTCGGGTCGAGGCGCAGATCTATGACTTCAAAGGGGCCACATAAGCTAGAGTACCAGTATAACAAGCCCAAATAAAAAAAATAGTACAAGACCAAACATATGGATCATGATATAATATGAAAAAATATAACAAACTTCCCCTGTTTTCATATATACATGAAAGATTACAGACTCATAAAACTGGTGGTGTATAAATTTTATCACATCCTTTTCTCTTTAGTGAACATCTAAGGGATCCAAGTACATTGCCCATCCATCCCCAGCTGCTTAGGTACAGTTGATGTGGAGGAAACTTCTGCAAAACATAAACTTCCTAACCACTACAGCCTTGGTACCCATGTCAGCTGGGTTGTTGTCTGTAGATACATGTTTTTAACCTACACATTTCTATTCAAAACATGTAAACGAATAAAGTGATATTTAACTCCTATATATTTGGTTCTATCATACAAGGTTCCTACTAATATTATAAGCACCCTGACTATCAATATATACAATTGGTTTGCTATCAGGGACTTTCAATTCATCCAGTAGCCCTTGTACCCACATCACTTCTTATGTACATTTAGTGAGAGATATATATTTGGATTCTATAGTAGAGAGGGCAATATCAAACTGTAACCTGGATTTTCAAGATACACAATTTTCACACAAAGTTATAATATAAGAGGAGATTGATCTCCTGAATTCAAGATTCTTAGTAAAACCTGCATTAGGAAAATCACAAATGTTAACATGCTTAGTAATTTTACCAAATTCTAATCCCACATCCAGGGTGCCTTTTCAGTATCTAAGGACTTTTACAGATTTCCAGTGTTTCATCATTGGTTTCATCATATACCTACTCAGAACACTGATGGCATATGCAATGTCTGGTCTAGTACAGACCATGGCATACATTATGATACAAATGGCTTCTATATAAGGAATAGATGTTATAGTTTCATCACCATTATATTATTTGCAGTCTAGGTTGTGACCAGCATTTAAAGGTAGGGTGTTTTGCTTGGCATCCATCATATTAAAGGTCTGCAAGACCTTATTCAAATCATTTTTTTACTGAAAATGAGTATATTGTTGTTCCTTTTCCTGCGAATGTCCATTCCTAAGATCTTGGATGCACTGCCAAGGTCTTTCATATCAAATTCATTTCCAACTTAAAACTTCATAGATTTTAGTAGGTTTGTATCGGGAGTCATAAGCAAAATATCATCAACATATGAGAGTAAGAAAACAGGTATTAATTTTTCAAAACAATTGTACAGATAAGCATCAAACAAGCTACGGTTAAAACTAATTTTCAACACAAAGTTGTGGAATCTTTCATTCTACTGCCAAGGATATTGCTTCAAGACATATAGAGACCTTTTAAGAAGAGAGACCAGGTTAGGATCGACAATAAAACCCTCAAGTTGTGACATATAAATGTCACGGTCAAGAAACTCATGCAGAAAGGTCATTTTCACGTCCATCTGCTCTAATTCCCAATCAAAAAAGACGGCAAGGGCAAGCAAGATCCTAATGGTACCATATCTGATGACAGGAGAGAAATTTTCCTGATAGTCAATACCAGCCTTTTGAGTAAACCTTTACTAGTCTGACTCTATATCTACTAAGATCATCCAAAAAAAAAAGCTTTCTTTTATCCTAAAAACACACTTACAAGACACTAACTTCTTATTTTTAAGTTTTGACACAAGAATCCAGGTTTCATTTTTCTTAAGTAACTCAACTTCCTCATTCATAGCAATTTTCCATTTGGATGACTCAGGATAGGAAATTGCTTCTTTATAGGTTTCAGGAATGAATTTATTAGAGACCGAAGCATTTAAAGCAATGATAACAAGATTAGCATCCATATATCTAAACGGTTTCTTGATGTTTTCTCTTCTAGGTATGTCCCTATTGAGGAGGTAATTATCTAGGTTGGACACTCTATAGGTTTTTGGCAGATTAGGTTCAACCTGATTAGGGTCAAAAGAATCAGAGTGGTTACTAGGGTTATTGGTTTCAAAATTTAAAGTGCCATTGAGATTGTTATCACTACTTTGAGGATCATCTTGTGTTCGCTCTTCTCCTAGGTCAGGTAAAGAATCTATATTAAAGCCATCAAGACATATTGGTACAAGTTCTGTTCTAATTTCAATCTCTTCAACCCTTAGAAAACCAAGAAGTTCATTTTCTCTAAAAATAACATTTCTACTGGTTATGAACTTATATGTGTTTCCTTCTTTATAGGCTAGCCAGAATCCTTTGGTGTCATAGGATATCCCATAAAGAGATTACCCTTGTTTTGGTGAACATAGGCCCTACAACTGAATATTCTAAGGTAAGAAAGATTAGGGATCCAATCATTCCATAGCTCATAAGGGATTTTAAATTATATTGAGAAGGTAGGAGACCTATTTCTTACATAATTAGCAGTATTAATAGCCTCTCCCCATAACCTTTTTTAGGTAGTTTTTCCTCATAAAGCATAGATCTAACCTTATCAAGCAAGGTTCTATTTAACTTCTCAGCTATACCATTCTGTTGGGGATGTAAGTGACAGTCTTATTTCTAGAAATACCATTCTCAGAACAAGATTGATTAAATTTTTCATTACAAAACTCTAATCTATTATCTGTTCCCAAAATTTTCAATTTGCAATCCTTATGATTTTCTATTCAATCTTTCCAGGTTTTGAATGTTTCAAAAACTTCAGATTTACTTTTTAATAAAAACAGCCAACTGAATCTAGAAAAATCATCAATAAATATGACAAAATAATGTTTTTCACCAAAAATTGGAGTTTGAGCTGGACCCCATAAATCTGAATGTACTAGATTAAGAATGTGTTTTTATTTAAAATCAAACTTTTGAAAAGATTGCTTTGTTTGTTTTCTCAAAACATAGCTTTCACATAATGACATGTCTAGACTAATGTCACTATCTATGATCCCTCTCCTTTTAAGCCCTGTCATCCCAGTTAACCCTAAATGGCCTAATCTGCTATGCCCAATCAAGGCTTTAGCTACATTTTTATTCATGGTAGTGCTATTCAGAGACTCTATGGTTCTACCCTCTAGAACATAAAGGTTTCCTACCCTCTTTCCTCTCATAGAAACTTTTCCATCAGATCTCACAATCTCAATAGATTGGATTTAAAATAGACAGTTTAGGTTTGAATCTCCTAAAGCACTCATAGATAAGAGGTTCCTTCTTAGCTCAAGTACTAGTCTCACCCTCTCAACCTGGTGAAACTACCATCAAACTGCCTCAACTTGATGGTACCAATCCCTTCTCTAACCTGGTTGCTACCCATTGGGACAAAACCCTCATAATTATTGTCTAGATACTAAGCCAGTTCTTATGAGAGTCATATGATGGGTACAACCTGAATCAATCACCATGTCATCACAAATAAAATCAATAACAAACACATCATCAGAAGAATCAAAGACAACAGTTAGGCCCTAACAGTTAAGAACATCAGTTTACTAGAAGAGCCTAATGTTTCAATTTCAGTTTTCCATTAGCCTTATCATTTTTCTTTTGGAAACAATATTTTATCAGGTGGTTAGTCTTTTTACTGTAGTAACATTTTCGTTCATTACCTGTTTTGGACTTACATTTCCAATTATTTCTATTGTTCCCATTATTTCCAGAGTTATTACTATTATTCTTGTTCTTAGTGTTATTGCCATTATTAAAATTCTTTTTTCACTTATCCTTACTCTGATTAAAATTCTGAGAAGTGGAGGTTTTATTCATGAATAAACCTTCACTCTAATTTTTAGTTATTTCTTCCCTTACTGATCTGAATTTTAAGGTATCCATTATTAGGTTAGTGGTTAAAGACTCCTTATTAAATGAGACAAAATCTTTAACAGCAGAGTGAGACTCAGGCAGTGAATGCAAAAGAATCATGGCAATGTACTCATCACTAAGCCTTTGGTCATCTACAGTTCTACTGTTATGATGCTAAACTAATCTTTTAAAGGTTGTCAAGTTCTCATTTATAGATTTATCAGTTAAACTTAAAGTCAAACAACTTATGCAAGCTTAAAAGTCTATTAGAAACATCTTTAACCAAGTACAGATTTTCTAAATCCTTCCACAGGTCAAAAGCATTATTAAACTCAGAGACATCAATTAGAACATCATCACTTAATTGTAAGAGTATGGTATGATAAGCCTTCTTTTTAACCTTCCCTTTTTCTAACAATGTTATGCCAGTTGGCCAGCCATCTTCAACAGTAGCATCAAGACCATTATATACCCAGATAAAATCTTTTTTTTTTTCAAATTAAAAAATCATATGATCCATCAAACACTTCTATGTTCATTGCATTATGTATTTGAGGTTTGAAGCCATTTTAAAAGATAGGTTTTATAAAATGAAAGAGTTAAAAAACATAAGAAAACACCATCTTTCAGAATTGATGCTGAAGACTTAATGACCAACTAGTTTGTTGATTAAGTTTTATTTAAGCACTCAGACAATCAAAAACTGGCAGATTAATGTCACATGAACGTAAGCAAGCACCAAAGAGAAATATCTATCAATTACAGAGCAAAAATAGTACACAACAGAGATCAAACAACTAACCAAATACCTATTTTATGGGCTTTAACAAGATTCAAGATCTTGTACCCTTTTCTGCCAGGCAATCAAGCTGGTTTATACGTAACAGCGAACTATTCTAGGACGTTAACAAGAAACTAAGTCTTGTGTTCTACTCAGCCGAACCAAGAAACACCAAATATCACAAAATAATAAAAAGAAAGAGAGAGATATATAGTTAGAGAGAGGTCACCCTTGAAGAACCCCGCAAGTCTTCGAGTTTAAACACCTGTCGTCTCTCGCCCAAGCTCCTTTACTACAATAGGTACCTGTTCCTTCACAAATTCGTTAGTAGTCGAAGATACAAGAAAACCCTAGATCTATAGAGAGATTACAGACACACAAAAATTGTGAAATCAATTTTAGGGTTTTGAAATTGGGGCTACTTTTAGAAGTTTTCAAGAAGAAACACAATTAGAACTCAGACAAATGAAGATGCATGCTCTGATACCATATGTTATAAAACCTAATTAACATAACATCTATTGTCAACACACAAAATCATTCCAAGTTACGACCAACAACACACACAATTAGAGCAGAAACAAATTAAACACCAAGAGTTACGTGGTTCACTAGTAAATGGCTACATCCACGGGACAGGCTCACAAAGAACCCTATTATTCACTATTGAGGATCAGTATCGATACAAGACTAGCAATCACACGAATTATACAACAAAACCACCAAATAAACACAGAGATTTACAATACAAGTAGATAGGAGAATACCTAATAGAGAAACCACAAAAACCAAAATCATCTGAAAGTGGCTGATTTCAACAATGCCAACAGAGAAGTTTATATAGCTAGGGTTAGAGCGGGTCAGATCTCTTTTGGGTCGAGGCGCGGATCTTTGACTTCGAAGGGACCACACAAGTTGGAGTACCAGTACAACAAGCCCAAATAAAAAATTAAAAAAAAAATAGTATAAGCCCAAACACATAGACCATGATATAATATGGAAACATATAAGACACTTGGGCATATTTAAACCTATATGACACAGGTTTTCGAATTAGTTTAAAATTGTCCCCACAAATATGTTGATCATTTTGATTATTATTATTTTTCTTTCTAAATTTTATTTTTATAGTTTACACTTTTAATTTTAAACATTTAAAAAAAAAAAAGATTGAATAGTTTATTCATTTAAATTAAACTTTAAATGATTATATCTTAAAATTTATAATAATATTATTATTATTAAATTTTAAATTCAAAATTTATTATAAATATTTTAATTTATTCAATTTCGATTTTCATTCTTTTTTCTTATTTTGATAATAATAATAATTATTATTTTCATTATCATTTCTTTTTTAATTTATACGTCTATTTAAATAAATTATTTCTTTTCATTTTATTGAATATAAGCTAAATTATTTATTATTTATTCATTTACTCATATCAAAATGGCCCATGCCCATATTGAAAAGATATTTGATCTAAAAATGGAGTTAACGATTTTCAAACATCTCAAATTGTTTAGGTAGTATTTGGAGCTATTTGGTATTGTGAAGTAATCATTATCTAGAGTCAAAATAAATAGTAGATTATATATATATATATCATTTAAATTATTTTACAATTACAAGTTTTTCTAAAAACAATGATATAGTTTTTCAATCCGGGAACGAGAGAGTGAAGATAGGGTGACCAGTGCATGGCTCCAAAGCTCCAAGTTTTTGGCTATTGTTCACCGCCCAATGGATTGCTTACAATATCGTGTCATCGTGGATGTTTCGCAGTTGTTTTTAATACTACTTCCGTCCCATAGTTGGAATATTAAAGTTTTACATACTATTTATCATCTAATTTTATTTCATATATTTGATTTATATATAAGAAATATTATAGTGAAGTAACATTTTGTTTTATTCGTTTTAATGTCTATTTTTATATAAAGTTATTATAATTTTTAGTCGTGTATAATTAAAAATATTTATCATTGAAATTATGTATTGACAAATGTGAAAAAAACAAATATCGTAAGATTAATAGGACGGAGGGAGTAGGAAAGTTTTTAAAGTATTTAATATTTTTAAATATGAAAAATTATATAAAATAGACAAAATAAAATTTTAAATTTTAAATTTTATTCAAAAAAATTATTTATATATTTAATTTATTCAAACTTTGATTTTAAAAAATTGTTATTCACAACTGCGAAGAACCATCCTTCACACTTCTGAATGAAGCCTTCACTTCTATGAAGAGTTATTTTTAAAAAGTGAAATTTTGAAAGATTACTTTTGTAAAGTTTTTAAAATTTGACTATATGGTGTAAATAAAAGTTAGGGAGAAATCCAAAAAACCTATACATGTTTGCATAAATACCCAAAATCTCACTTGCTATCAACTCTCACGGAATCTGTATGTATAACTGTTAATGTCTTTAATGAGTGAGAAAATGGCAATTATACCCTTTTGCAACAAATGAACAGTTAATGTTATTTGTGAAAATTCTTTTAAATGGGCTTTTTAAAGTTCAAAATACAATTATAGGCCTATTTTGAAAAACATACAAAAACAGATTTTTAAAAGTTTATTAGTTTTCACTCCATAGGCCAAATTTCCCAAAATAGCCCTGAATCTTTACAATTCACGGATGCTGTGAATTACGGTCACAGTCTGTGAATGACCTATGGAGTGAAAATCAAACTTTAATTTTGCAAACTTTTCAAAAGTGACCTATAATTATATAGTAAACTTTTTATGGCCAATAAAAAAAAATTTCCCATCTTATTTATTTCTAATATTGTATAATAGTATTTCAATTGAATTCTTTATTTTTATAAATTTGGATATTCGACTATTTATTTAATTTATTTTGAAAAATTTTATTAATATCAATTTAATTTGTAATTATATTTTTACCGTATTTTCAAAATTGAGTGACCTTGTTGAAGGGTAAAATTTACTTTTACCCTATTGAAGTTATATATAAATATATCTCTGCATGTAATTAGATAATCTAAATAAATCAATATAAGTTAAACAAATCTGCCGAAGTTATCTTTTTAGAAAATATAAATGCGTTAAATGTGAGAAAAAAAACAGAACAAATACAAATACAAATGCATAAGACAAGCAAACATATTGATGAAGTTACAAATATGCCCAAAGTTAAATAAATCAATCCCAAAATAAAACCAGTCAACTATTTTACATAACGGAAAAATTGACGGAAGTAGAAAATAATTAATTTTCAAATAATATTAATAGGGTTTTTTTTTGGGTATTTTTCAAACTTATATGGTTTTTTGGGTATTTAGACAAGCACGTGTAGGTTTTTTGGATTTCTCCCTAAAAATTATAGAAGGCCAAAAATGAATTTCTCCCTTTTAAATATTATTAATTCAACTACTTCCTCCGTCCCTAATTAATTGTTACACTTACTAAAAATGGATGTCCCTAATTAATTGTTATACTTCCATTTTTAGAAACTTTTTATAATGAAAAAGACAACATTACCCTTACATTTTTTCAACCACTCTACCCCACTAACCAATATAATATACCATTTATTCTATTTTTAAAACTTTTTAAATTCTCACACTATCTCACAACTTTCTAGGTGGGTCCCTTCCATATTGTATTCAATTGTAATTTATTAATTGTTGTAAGGGTAAATTGGGCCAATCATAATTTATCACACTCCCTCACAAATTTCCAACTGTAACAATTAATTAGGGACGGAGGGAGTAGTATTTTTAATAAATATTGTTTGGTAATTAATATTTTAATTATCTAATAAAATTCAAATAACGTAAAAAAAAAAAAGAATTATATAAAAAAACTTATAAGTTTAAGATATGATTTTACGATTAAAACAAATTTTTTTCTTATTAAATAATCAAAAATAAATAATACATCTATAAAAACCAAATTTTATGGAATTAACATTGAATTGCAACCTGCCAACGATAATTTTGCAACCTTAATTTTGTTATTAAGTCAACATAAAATCGCAACCTCTAGGTGAATTTCGCAACCTCTCAACGAATAAATCACAACCTCAAAATTTTATGGAATTAACATTAAATTTCACCTCTACGTTAGGTTCACACCTTCCAACGATGAGATTACAACCTGAAATTTATTATTAAATCAACGTAAAATTGCAATCTCCATGTGAAGTTCGCATTCTCTCAACAAGGAGCTCTGATCTCAAAGTTTTATGAAATTTACATTGAATTGCAACTTCTACATTAGGTTCGCAACTTGCTAACGATGAGATCGCAACCTCAATTTTGTTATTAAATAACATAAAATCGCAGCCTCTATGTAGAATTCGCAATCTTTCAATGAATGGATCACAACCTCAAAGTTTTATGAAATTAACATTGAATTGCAACTTCTACGTTAAATTCGCAACCTACCAACGATGATTTCGCTGAAAAGAGTATAGATATCTTGTGTGAATAATTTTTCTTCCTTACTTCTTTCATGTAATGATGTAAATATATACACATTTACAGATTGTTTATCATCATCATTGGATCAATACAGTTTTGATCAGATGGAAAGAAATTATAGTTGATTGACAGCTAGCAGGGTGTTGTGCTGTATTGGTGATGTACATCCTTATCTGTAAATCTTATCAGGCTAGTACTGGAGAGAATTCTGGAATCTCTGGTAGGGCTGGGCTTTTACTTGTTACAGGCCTGGAGATTACGATGGGCTTGGAGATAACCTTGAGTTCACTAAGTTTGGCTGGATCTGGAGCTTTTGTAGGTTGAATATTTCCAGCACCCCCAATCAAGCTAAACCGTGATTTGGGAATAACGTTTAGCTTGGACTTGAGGTATTCCAATCGATTGGCCGTCAACGCCTTTGTTAGAAGATATGCAAGTTGTTCATCAGTACTAATGTATCGAACTTCAATCTCACCATTGGCCACTTTGTCTCGAATAAAGTGCACATCTATCTCTATCTGCTTTGTTTGAGCATGAAATACAGGATTTTCAGCTAAGGATTTTGCCCCGTTATTGTCACACCAAAGAATAGGTTGGTGAGTCAATTTGAGGCGAAGTTTAGTTAATAGAGAGTTAATCTAGAGCAAGTCTGTAGATACATGAGCAAAGCACGATATTCAGCTTCCGTGCTCGATCGAGAAACCATCTTTTGCTTTTTGGATATCCAGTGGACTATATTGCCCCCAGAAGGACAACTCCGCCAGTGGTGGACTTCTTGTCGTCCGTCGAACCAGTCCAATCAGAGTCACTGTATGCTTGGAGATTAAGAGGTGTTGATGAAGGTCTAAAGAAGAGACCAAGATCAGAGGTACCCTTGAGGTAACGTAAAACTCTTTTACAAGCAGTCCAATGATATGTTGTTGGATTAGATAAGAACTGACTTAACTTGTTTACTGCAAAATTTATGTCAGGTCGGCTATGACAAAGATATTGGAGAGTGCCAACAATACTCCGATATAAGGTGGGGTGCTCAAAGGGAGAGCTACCATGAATAGACAATTTTGTTCCCGTGGACATAGGAGAAGAGCAGGGCTTACACTGGAGCATATTAGCTCGACTGAGAAGATTATAGACATATTGAGTCTGAGAGAGATGAAGATCATCACTATTACGGTAAACTTCAAACCCTAGAAAATGATTGACAGGGCCTAGAGTTTTTAGGGCGAATTTGGATTGTAGCTGATGAATGACATTGCTTATATCATTATTTGAGTTGCCTGTTATGAGGATATCATCTACATAGATCAATAGGATAGTAATAGTACCTGTTGAGGACTTATAGAATAGTGAAGTGTCTGATGTAGCATTTTGAAACCCTCAATTGAGTAAAGCATTCTTTAAGGTAGAGTACCAAGCCCTAGGAGCTTGCTTGAGACCGTAGAGAGCCTTATTGAGCTTACAAACATGATTAGGAAACTGCAGATTTTCAAATCCTTGAGGCTGATTGATGTAAACATCCTCTGTTAATTGCCCATGTAGGAAAGCGTTTTTTACATCAATATGTTGAATGTCCCAGTTGTAAGACACAGCAATAGAGAATATCACTTTAATGGTAGATGACTTTACAACAGAGCTAAATGTTTCAGTGAAGTCCCTACCTGGTGTTTGATTAAACCCTTTAGCAACAAACCGTGCTTTGTGCCTTTCCACTATACCATTTGAGCCAAACTTAGTCCTGTATAACCACTTAGTACTGAGCAAGTTCATTGTTGGTCTATAAGGAACCAAATGCCAAGTATTATTTTTCATCAAAGCATTGTATTCATCTATCATAGCTTGTTTCCAGATTGGATCACTGAGAGCTTGGGCAATTGTAGTTGGTTCAGGAATTGTATAATGTAAACTTGTGGTGTATATTTTTGGCTTAAAAATACCACATTTTCCTCTTGTCTTCATAGGATGATTATTTTGTACATGAGTATTGTCTTGGGAAACAGGTGGTTATAGTGGTTCTGTGTTTGGTGTTTCTGTGTGTGGTGATTCTGTGTGTGTTGTTTGTGTTGGCTTAAGGTGTATTGATGTTGTAGGTGATTCAATGGTAATATCTGTAGATGGAGAAGATAATATAGAAGTAGATGAATTTACCTGACTATGTGTTGTGGATGAGGGCACGATGTCAGGAAGATTCCTTGCCAAAGTAGTACTGGGAGTGACCTGTTGATACTGAAGAGCAGAGCTGATAGTTGAAATAGGTAAACTAGGTGATTCAGTGTGTTTATTATGATGTATGGGAGTGAACAAAATAGGATAAGGGAACTCATTTTCATTGAATACCACATGCCTGGACACATAGATTTTCCCTTCTGGAGTAAGACACTTGTATCCCTTGTGTATTGGGCTATATCCAAGAAACAAACATTTAGTGGTATGCTAATTAAACTTGTGCTTATTGTGAAACCTGAGATATGGGAAACAGCTGCAGCCAAAGGTTTTTAGGTCAGTATATATGGGAGGTTTGTTGTATAGGATCTGAAATGGTGAAATGTTATGTAGAGTAGGAGATGGTAGATTATTTATGAGGTAAGTGGCTGTGCTGAAAGCTTCTAACCAGAAATGGAGAGGCATTTTGGCTTGAGATAGGAGTGTTAATCCAAGTTCGGTTATATGTCTGTGCTTCCGTTCAGAGACACCATTCTGTTGGTGTGTGTAAGGACAGCTAAACCTAATTTGGATTCCTTGAGAAGTAAGATAAGGTAACAAGGCTTTGTATTCACCTCCCATGTCACTGTGAAGTGACTTTATTTTGAGATTGAGTTGTAACTCAATATAAGTGTTGAATTTGATGAAAGTTTCTTTGGTTTCTGACTTTAGTTTTAGTGGATAAAAACTGTGTACCTAGAGTAGGCATCAATGAAAATGAGATAGTATTTATGACCCTCTATTGATGGATATGGTGAAGGACCCCAAAGGTCTGAATAGATTATTTCTAGTGGTTTTATGGCTGATATGAGATGTGTTTGAAATGGTAGTTTATGTAGTTTTCCTAGTTTGCAAGCATCACAGAATTGTAGTTGAGACTTTGAAAAAGGTAATTTCATTGATTGAAAAACAGACTGCAGTACATGCTCATTAGGGTGGCCAAGTCTATTGTGTCAAATTTTGATATCAGCACTTGATTTAGGAAGGGCAGCAGTGAACAGTTTGTGTATAGATGGTTGAGTACTAGGCGACTGATGCTTAGTTTGGATAAGTAAGCTGTACAGGCCATCCTGCAATACTCCCTTGAGAAGAGGTCTCCCTGAAATTTTGTCCTTAAATACACACATAGAGTCAGTAAATTCAACACTGATATCATTATCTTTAGTTATTTGTGAAATGCTAAGAAGGTTTTTGGTGATGAGAGGTACATGTAAAATATTTTTAAGAGCAATAGGTTTGTGTTTAGTGTCAACATTGTGCAGGATAGTTGAACCAATATGAGAAATGGGTAAGGAGTTACCGTTTCCAACTGTAAGATGATCTGGTCCTGTGTATTCTGAGTTGATTGAGAGATTTCCCAGGTCTGGAGTCACATGGTTTGTGGCTCCACTATCAACAAGCCATGTAGGTTCAGCAGATTCAGGTATATTACTGGTAGAACTCTGAGTGATATAAGAGTGAAAGCAGGATTGATTTGGTGTTGATGAGTATTGTTGAGGACCTTGATGTGTTCCTGGTGAGAAGTTGGATCTTGTTCCTTGTTGATTTGCATTCAAGGATGGATTTCCCTTCCAATATATTTCAAAACGCTTAGACATCTTAAAGCATCATGGCCCTGCCTTTGACATAGTTGACAGTATAACTTTGAATTTCTGCCCCCACGACCACGGTTACCCCTTCCTCAGTAGTTTCCCCTGTTAGTGTTAGTAGTAGATCTGTTTCCAAAGTTGTTGTTATAAGCCATATTAGCTGATAGATTAGGAATAGAGATTTGTGCTAACGTGTTTTGTTGTTCAAGTCTAGTCTCGTGCATTAATAATGAATACTGCACATCTTGAAGAGAGGAACTTTGCATAGAGTGGGTAAGATGAACCACAACAGAATCATATTCTGAGTTGAGACCATTTAAGGCACTAAGGATCAGTTCTTGGTCTGGGACAGTATGACCTGCAACATTAAGAGAGTCTCCTATCTGCTTGATTTTTTGAAAGTAATCATAAATAGATATTGCACCTTTTTGTAGAGTTGATAATTGTTGTTTTAGTTGTAAAACACGGACCATGGATGTTTGAGCATATAGATTAGTCAAAATGTTCCACACTTCTTTTGAGGTTTTGGCATGGTTTACCTGAGTTATTACCTGTCACTGATAGTTGTTAATAGCCATCAAAGAAGTAATTGATCCGTTCTTATCCAAAGCTTGTGTGCAGGATTTTCAACAAGAGTTGTTTTTCCTTCATTAGCTGAATCTGCTACTGTCACAGCTGTGAATGGGGATCTGCAGATTGGATGATATATTACTACAAGTCAAGGACTCTTATGGCAGCAAGCACCTGTGTGCGCCAGTTAATATAGTTTTGTCTGTCAAGTTTCAGAGGCAGATTAAAGTTCAATGTCTTTGCAAGTGAAGGTATGGTGATGGATGTGCCATCTAAAGAGGAAGATGATAAAGAAAGATTGTTGGCCATGGCTATTAGACGTTAGTCTGTAAAAGCTCTGATACCATGAAAAGAGTATAGATATATTGTGTGAATAATTTTTCTTCCTTACTTCTTTCATTGTAATGATGTAAATATATACACATTTACAGATTGTTTATCATCATCGTTGGATCAATACAGTTTTGATCAGATGGATAGAAATTATAGTTGATTGACAGCTAGCAGTGTGCTGTACTGGTGATGTACATCATTATCTGTAAATCTTATCAGGCTAGTACTGGAGAGAATTCTGGAATCTCTGGTAGGGCTGAGCTTTTACTTGTTACAGGCTAGGAGATTACGATGGGCTTGGAGATAACCTTGAGTTCACTAAGTTTGGCTAGATCTGGAGCTTTTGTAGGTTGAATATTTCCAACACACCAGTAGAACCGCAACACAACATTTTTGTGAATTTCACAGGTTTTATGAAATTAATATTGAATTACAACCTCTATGTTAAGTTTGCCACCTATCAACAATGAGATCACAATCTCAATTAAATGAACGTTAAATCACAATCTCTATTCAGTTCATAACCTACAACGATGTCGTCACAACTTCAATATTTTAATTAATTTATCATAATTTTAATTTCATTATTTATATTTTGTATTATTTTATTTTCTTAAAATTATATTAATTTTATATAATTTAAATTATTATTAAAGTTGATTTAAAAAAAAAAAAAAAACTAAAAATGTAGGTTTATGATTTTAAACTGAATTAAAAAATTATATATATAAAGTACTAAGACTTTATATATAAATTTATATTTGAAATATGACCATAAAATAATACTACTTTTAATTAAATATTGAAAGTGTAACTTTTAAATAAATAATTATTAACTTCAGATGTTTAATGTGAAAAATAATAAAATAATATAAAATTTCAAATATAATTTAAAATTTTCCTTTACCATAAAAAATGAACTCTTTCCCATACTATGCTCAAAACTTGTCTACACCTTGAAATCAGCTCAACAGACCGCCTCGAAGGACTTTCAAAATGCATCACCTAAACAGAATTTCAATTACAGCCCCACAACCATCACCTCATTCCCACAGTTATAACTGTTGAATGATGTGTGCTGCTATGATTAATTAAAGATAATGAAATAAATATAACACCTTATTTGTTACAACTACTCATGCACATTATAATTGTCAATCAGTATCCTAATCTGGAATTAATGCTCCAAAAGGAATCAAGAGACACTAATACTAAACCATAAGCACACGGTATAGGCCTACACAGACGTACAATTTTACCAAAACCAGGCCAGACATCTTCTAAACAACAGGTAAAATTAATTGCACACTGGGACAAACCACACAATCAATAGAAGAATAAAATTCTACAATCAAAAAAAGAATTAACAAATTGAGCAACTAAACCCAGCAAGTTATTGTTGCAAAATCTAAAACTGTGAAGATACAGGCAAGTCAACTCAACCTTTACAACTCCATTGACGATCATTTACCATCAAAGTGCAGATGCAACAAGAAGCACGATCCCAATTACTACACCATTCCCCAATCAATAAACTGGCACTCTATATCTTCCCTTGACCAGCCAACAACCTCAATTTTGTACAACCATCTTAATAGCATTTAGTTGTGGATGCGTAAGATACTGCAATTTAAGAAATTTTAAGCAAGCCTCTAAAGTTTATTTCTCTTACAGCGCAATGAAAATAAATAACAGTGACAATGTACTTGCCTGGGAAAGATTATTAAGCAGATGGTTGTCCGTTCGATTTAAGTTTACAAAATAGTCGGTCAAATATTTTCCCAAATTAATCTGTCAAGCCAAATGCAAACAGTTAGAAAGTTGTTTCATATAAGTGTAGCATACACATAATTCTAGTTAAGACACAAGAAACCACCTCGTTGAGGGGATCGCCCATGGTTAGTGCATCATCTTCGAACTCTTCCTCCTGATTCTTACAATTTTGTGAATAAGATAGTTAATATATATGAGAAATCAAAAGGTTGTAAAAGAATGAAAAGCTGGGAAATTAATGCCCTTTAAGAGAACCTGATTGTATGAGGTGGCAATCGCTTGAAGGTGTTCAAATGTGGGTCTTTCTGCTGATACAGCACCAGCTAGATTCATCAAATCATTTGCATGTTCCGCGTCTCCTTCCTGAACCTCTTCCCAATCACTATCCTGCAATGATATTCAAATAGCTGTCAAAAGTTATGTTCTCAGTAGCCATGCTAGGCACCACAAAACAAAAAATGATATCAAACAAATTACCTCATCTTGGTCACATGTAACCTGTTCTTGGATTTCAATCAGTGCATCAGCTAGTAAAGCCAATATCTGCAGTAATCAAGAAAGAAAACGCTTCAGCATGATTTCATTCATCTTCTAATCAATTTGCTTAAAACATTAAAAGAAAAAGGAAAAGAAAAAGGTCAAATTGGGAAGCATTATATGTTAGAAATATAGATGAACTTGCAGCAAAAAGCTGCCACTTGTATATAAAGCATAAATAATGCTACATGAACTCAAATTATAAAAGAGAAACAAAAAAATTCCCGACAAACATAAAGCATTGCACAAGATGTATGAAAAATTCCACAGAGAAGAGTAACTATTACATGATTATAAACGCACAGTTGGAATTGGGCAAATGGATACTGTTAGCTTAGCTATGGTTTAAAATTGATTCAACAAAAATATCACATGTCTAGTCAAGAGTTTCCATTCTCAAGGCTCTTTATGCTTGCACTCTTCCAATATATGTTGCCTTTAGTAAACGTAACTGACAAGCACAGCGGCCAAAATACTAAAGCTAACATTTATTAATAATGATGTTCCTGAAATATCCTTATTGTATTTGCATAATTCTAAAATTATCACAACATAAATTATCTTATTTATTAGTTATTAACAGTAAATAGTAATTGTATATATTAAATCCACCCTTTTAACACAAGCACAAAACACCTTTCACCAGTATAACTTAGGATTTGAGTTTAAGGTTAGAGATAGAATGAATGATTTTCTCTGGTGTAGCAATGTGTAATAACAAGGGTTAGCACATGAAAATTCGTGCAAATTTATATATCCTCATGAAATTGTATTATTCAGTAGAACAAAAGAAATTTTTTACTTGATGAAAAAGAATTGTTTGATCTAAAATTTATATAGAATATATAAGTGTTGAAAAAAAAAATCATACATATTGAGATAAGAGCAAATAAGAAATTTGAAGGGAAAACAATGAAATACCTTTGCAGGAAGTGGCATCAGAGTCCATTGGTCTGGAGCTGTTTTAGCCTTTGACCGAGTTGTTATCCCTGCATCAGACTGCATATAAAGGAGTAGGTTCTTGAAGATACTTCCAAAAAGGTTATTAAATTCACAATCCAAGAAACAGAGGTACTGATGAACCTTAATCAGGTGACCTTGGACATTAATGTTGGTCAATTCAGAATGCTTGGTAGATAGCAATAAAGCCAAAGCAGTTGTAGTGACTTTAATATGGTAAGACCCCAGAATCTCTCCTGTATCAAATTAGCTCTGACAGTCAACTTAAATGGTTTAAAGCTCACTGATGGCAATCAAACACAACTATACTAAATAAAAACATAGTAAGTTAACTCAAACATTGTGAGAATTTTCTAAGGCAAGAGAACTAATTAAATGGTCTGCTTCAAATTTACAAGAGCATCAATGTAGAAAATAGTATAGAGCTGAATAATAATCCTTTTATTTGATACACCTTTGCTTTTGATTAGAGAAAGAATATTTAGGTCTTAAGCTAATACATTTTAGTATATGTTTTGATAAATAAGGAGATCCATGTATATATCCTTATACTAAGATATCATCTGAATCAGCAACCTAATTCAACTGCCTAAACAGTACAGACATAATTAACCCCTCCTTAAGGTCGGATCATCAATATTTAACATGGGATTCTAACTCCCACACCTTGCACTTGGATCGTAACATTCAGCCTTTTAGAAAAATCAGCTATTTGACTTAACAGTAGGAAGGTGTTCAGTATGCAGAAGAATCAACTCTATTTTCTCCTTAATAAATACCTATGCTTCTCAACAAGTTCGTGTGGTCATGATGAATAGGATATTTGACCATGCCTATGAATGATCGATTATCACACACGCACAAAAAAAAAAAAAAAAAAAAAAAAAAAAAAAAAAAAACCTAGCCCTGTAGGTTCCTTAAGATCCTTTTTGAACTCTGCACATATTTGTCTGATCCAAATCCCTCTGCAAACCCCATGAGCTACAGCTTTAAGTTCAAACTCAACAGTCAGTGCTCCTAGGAACTGACTGATTGTATTTTTTTGCTCTTCAAGTTGACTAAGTTGGCCCCATGAACACAAGAATGACAAGTAGTTGTCTTCAAACTGAAACAAACCTAGCCAATCAGCATCAGTAAAGACCTTTAGTCCCTGCTCAGTTCCTTTCTAATGGCCAAACCTCCAAGGATAAGAATCTTAAGCAAACCATTCAGGTGCTTTCCTGTAGAATTCCCCATGAATTGACTAATAAAGCTTACTGCCTGATTGATATCTGGCCTTCTCTTGAGCCAGATAAATCAGCTTATGAACAACTCACCAAAAATGTCCTGTTTACATGGAAGTGAAACAGAGTCCCAAGAGACTAGTCACCAAAAGCTTTCTACCAGAGTTCACTTGCCTTGTTGTTTGTCACATGGGAGTGAAACTGATAGGAGTTGTAGAAATCAAAGTAGAAACAGAGGATTGAAAAGCTATAGACTTGTATTTCAAAATCAAAATTACAAATCTCATATGATTCGAGAAACCCCTAACTCCAGCCTTAGGCTCACCAGGATTCTACTCACAAAATATATGTCTCCTCACCTCCCTGCTTTTCCTTATTTACTATAGCTAATATTAGTACCACTGTCAAAAGCTAACAACCATGCCAACATTCTTTCTGCTCTTGACACCTGAGACCTCCTCCACAATTCTAACTAATTCTCACTCAACTTCTCTCCTAACTGTCCCTTCTCTCCCAGCTTTCCCATATTACCTTCTTACCTTTTCTTCCCACAGTTCAAACTCTAGCAAGCTTGTTTCTTCCAAGAGACTAGGCTTGTTTCTTCCAAGAGACTACGTTAATGTGTTGAGGACCTAATTTTAGGGATTTGGAAACTAGTCAAATCTGCGTAACTTGACCGATAAGTAAAGCAACAGCTCTGACTCGTACAGCAAGCAAGATCGGATTTGACCTAACTTCAGCCGCAAGATACCCAAATCTGCCCCCAAACAGTCCACACACACTCGCCGATAGATGTGAATTAGGTCACCTTAATTAGGGTTCGCTAATTCTCTAGAGTTTAGGTTATTAGCCTTCGCCCTAGCCCAAGCACTTGGTAGTTAGCCAAGAAGTCGAAAAGATAATCTAGAGTCAAGGTAATTAGCCTTTCTTCTAGCCCAAGCAACTGGTTATTAGCCGAGAAGCCGAAAGAGATAATTAGAGAAAACTCTCAAACTTTATTGATATTTGATCTGAATTGAATGAATAAAACTACATAAATCAGCCCTTTATATAGGCTAATATTATGCCCTAAAAATAAGGAAAACCTAATAAAATACAAATAGGAAAACTAATAAAAGTAAAATAACTAAAACAAAACCTAATAGGAATTGAAATACTATCTAACCCTAATTTGAAATAGAAATAATTAAAACCCTAATAATTAGTTTCTCATCATTCCCCCGGTCTTTAAAAACATCCTTGCCTACAAGGATGAGGTTCTGAAATTCCTCTATATTCTTCCATTTTGGGTTCTTCTATCTCATTACCCCTTGCATAGCTATCTCCTGCAGAAATGAATGCGAAACCATGATCATTTTTACTTAAACCTTCCATCATTTGAAGAGACTGCTTTTTAGTTGAAAGAGTAGTCCAAGTCTGCTTCCATCCTCCCAACTTGAAATCCATTCTCATGTTTTCGAAATCCATATGTATCTTTCCAATACTCTTCAACCATTCAATACCAAGCACCACATCTACTCCAACCATTGATAAAACATACAAATCAACTTTAATTCTTACAACTTGTACGTTTATCTTCACTTCATGAAGAATCTCCTCACACTTCAGTTTTTCCCCACTTGCCACCATAACCTCGAATGGTTTCACCTTAGTGCCTTGTAACCCTATCTTTTTAAGGGTATTTGCATTGATGAAATTATGTGTAGAACCAGAGTCTACAAGTAACAAAACCTCAACCACCCGAATCCTAGCCATAAGCTTCATAGTTCCCAGGTTTGATTTTGCTAATATTGCATCTGTAGGGGGCTCAGATTCATTCAAAGAATTATTATTCTCAAATACCCTTAACTCACCATCTTCATTAGATTCCATCCCTTCTTCATTGTCATCAAGAGTATTACTTGAGTCAACCAATACATATATTTTTCCCGATGAGCATTGATGATCTTTGCCCCACTTCTCACTACATCTATAGCACAACCCCTTTTTAGTGTATTCTTGAATTTGCTCGCCTGTCAACTTCTTCACTTCCTTGCCTTTTTTCTTGAGTTCTCTTTCAGTATCCTCCATCTCATTACCTTTGTCAGTTGATTCTGATTCTTTCCATAATGTAGAATTTTTTGAGTCTTTGATTCCACTTCTTTCTGTGACAGGCTTCTTCTCTAGAAGATAACCATCTTCTAATATTTCAGAAAGTCTCATTGCCTCAGTTAATCGCTGTGGTTGCTTCAACTTCAATTCTCGACATAACCAAGGTTTTAGCCCTTCGATGAATGTTCCTAATAAAGTTTTTTCAGACCATCCTCTAACTAGGGTTTGTAACCTTTGAAATTCATCAATATAAGTTTGTACTTCTCCTTCTTGTCTGAGTTTTGCAAGCTGTCCATGATGATTAACCACAGGTGAAGGACCCCATTGTCTTAGAAATTCTCTTTCAAAGGCTATCCACCCTAAATATCTCTCATCTTCTTCATATTGTGCCTTTAACCATCTCCACCAACTGTTAGCCTTACCATCAAAATAGATACATGCAGTGCTAACCTTATCTCCCTGAGAAACTTCATAGACTCGAAAGTAGTGATCCACTTTATCAAGCCATTCATGTGGGTCACCTCCACTAAATCTAGGAAAATCCACCTTTGGTCTTCGCGATCTTCGTGGGTGATTAGGTGTTTCTCGCCAATCGTTATCAACACCTTGTCTCCATCGATTTCGCGGTCTATCTTCTGTACGGGTTCGACCATGATGTCTTCTTCCATACCTAGAATATTCCTCATCCTCCCATCGATTTTCATTATCTTCTACCCAATTTTCTATTCGTAATGGATCTCTCTCGATTCTACCACCTCTTCTAAAACCATCAAAGTTTTCATATCTTCGATATTCTTGTCGATCATTACGTCTTTCTTCCCTTCTATCCAACCTATCAATTATTTGTTCCATTACTCTCCGTAATTCAGTTTGGCCTTCTTCCAAGGTTGTTTGGCCAGCTTGTAAGGCTGCTTGACCAGCTTCTAAGGCAGCCAATCGAGTTTGATAAGAGCCTCCACTCGATTCTTCTTTTGCCATGAGTTCGCCTATACAACCAATTAATCACCTCTCAATGAAAGCACCAATTGTTGAGGACCTAATTTTAGGGATTTGGAAACTAGTCAAATCTGCGTAACTTGACCGATAAGTAAAGCAACAGCTCTGACTCGTACAGCAAGCAAGCTCGGATTTGACCTAACTTCACCCGCAAGATACCCAAATCTTCCCCCAAACAGTCCACACACACTCGCCGATAGATGTGAATTAGGTCACCTTAATTAGGGTTCGCTAATTCTCTAGAGTTTAGGTTATTAGCCTTCGCCCTGGCCCAAGCACTTGGTAGTTAGCC
Organism: Cardiospermum halicacabum; assembly: GCA_031304145.1. Taxonomy (NCBI): domain Eukaryota; kingdom Viridiplantae; phylum Streptophyta; class Magnoliopsida; order Sapindales; family Sapindaceae; genus Cardiospermum; species Cardiospermum halicacabum. The sequence continues at coordinate 17,980,457 of CM062395.1, forward strand.
AAGAAGCCGAAAAGATAATCTAGAGTCAAGGTAGTTAGCCTTTCTTCTATCCTAAACAACTGGTTATTAGCCGAGAAGCCGAAAGAGATAATTAGAGAAAACTCTCAAACTTTATTGATATCTGATCTGAATTGAATGAATAAAACTACATAAATCAGCCCTTTATATAAGCTAATATTATGCCCTAAAAATAAGGAAAACCTAATGAAATACAAATAGGAAAACTAATAAAAGTAAAATAACTAAAACAAAACCTAATAGGAATTGAAATACTATCTAACTCTAATTTGAAATAGAAATAATTAAAACCCTAATAATTAGGTTCTCATCATAATGTCACAATTCATGAAACAATTCATGAAAACTCAAGCATGAAATTTCTATTTGAGTACACACAATTTATTGTACTCCTTCCTGAAAGACCCTAGCCACTGTAGTTTTGATTAAACAATACCCTGTCAGTATCATAATCCACATGCACAGTTAGATACTTATTTTTCCTATTTGAAGTGTGTTTCACATACAGCATATGAGATCTACATTGAACTTCTGGAATCCCACTTCTTTTAATTTTTAATCTATTGAACCATACATGTGACGTCTTTCAGTCCATATGACTTCTTTTTGTATTTTCCACTACAGTGGATGCATTCTCAACAAGTGGTTTTTCAGCTCTTCTACTCCGATTCTGGATAAATTCTCTGGCTATAGAATGGAGGCAGTGTTTGTGAGGACTGAAGTCTTATTTCTCTTTTCCTTAACCTATTAATTAGTAAACAATCTCATCCTTAGGCTTATCCGGCATAAAATTACTGATGTTGCTAGGATATGGAAAGTGTCCTCCAATTCATTGTCTTCTTAAAGATGGTTAGGTCCAAATTCCTAACCTTAGACCCCACAAAACTAGACACGACCATTTGACCACCACGGACCACAAACGGTGGCAACATTGTTGTGGTGTTTCAGCCAAAAGCCTTCAACTATCAGCACAACCCCATAACAATTCAACTACTTAAACAGTAAAATATAACTACTATACAGAACTAACAACAGTCAGTGTTCTCTATACCAACAAGATGAAATTTATCAGCCAATCATTTTAATCGGTGAGAAGAACAAATCTTGCCTTGCTGCTTTGTCCACTCCGACATGACATATACAAAGGAATTAGAATGCCCTTCTGCTGGGATGGTGATCAGCAAATTAATAAATTGTTCGACTTTTGGGACACTTATATGAACCTGCATTTCAGTGAAACATGTCTTGAGATTAGATCCTTTCAGCTTGTCAGAGGCTTTTTGACAAAAGAAGTGAAAATTAAGAATCCAAGTCATGGTCACAGCATGAGTAATTGAAAGAACTTAATGAAAAGAGTACACATGAATTTTACTGCTAAAACACTAAGCAAATTTTATGGTGACGATGGAAAAATAACTGTTCAACTTAAATAGTTTTAGAGCAACATTAACAAGGGACATAAAAATCCAGTTGGTAACAGACAAATTACGCCACTTCTTGCTCTTTACTAAAATCTTTTCCCATTATAACAATAAAATTCAATAAAGAGGTGACAGATTAAAGGGCAATACTAATCTGGCGAAAATGAGCAGCAAAGAGTTTCTCAATCCTGCTATCTGCGCAGATTGCAAGCGCCTAACAAGAGCTGCAACCAGATCTCGTATATGTTGTGCCATCTGTGATGGAAGATGCAAAACAAGTTGTAGTATATAATTCCCAACAAATAGAGATCCAGAGCTTTCCAAATTTGGATCAAGAAGCCTGCAGTCAAAATTTGCATAACTCAGCATCCTGCCAAAATCAAATTGCGAAGTAGCTGCAAGCTACATAAATATTTCTTTATCCATCACCAAAAGGTTATTCAGGTATTGAACTTGAATTGTATAAGTTATGCGTCATTCATAAATCCTAGTACAAGTATAATTTCACGGTAGACTCTACACTGAAAACTAAGTAGTTTTAGATGTCAAAGGATAATCAACTTGATTCTCTCATCTAATTACTCCAACATATGGCTAGAATCAAGGTGATTAATGTATAGTCAATTGTTGTAATTAAAAGTTAGTCAATTAGAGGCTAAATTAGTGAGTAATTGATGTTGTAATAGGCTGAACTTCAGTATGTATATCACTATATAATAAGAAGTCTCGAAGGAGAAAAATCATTCACTAAGTAGTGTCATTAGAAGTAATATGTTTCTCCAAATTTTAAGCTCATTTGCAGCTTTAATGTGAATGGACTAAAGCCAATTACAAAATACAATTTCAGAAAACATTTACAGCATAGACTTTAACTATGGAAAATTTATTCCAACACATTAGATGATCCATGAGCATCATCAATTAAACAGAAAATATAAGAGAACAAGTCATGGTCCAATATGGTCATTGTCCTGAAATTAGAGCAGAATCATGTAGAAAATTTTCAAAGGTTTCCAGGAAGTTCAGATCACATCATACCTTGAAGCAACATCGAGCAAACTCCTCATTACAAATCCTCCATCAACACCCCAGGCAAGCACCTCTTGCTTTCCACTAGATACAAAATATGCTAAACATTCTGTTGCATTCTAGTGAAAAGTATGGCAGGAATAAGCAATTTTCATATTAGTGAAATAAAAACAAAATTAAAATTAATTTTAAAAAAAAAAAAAAAAAGAGAGAGAGAGACAATCTCAAATATAGATAAGGATTCTAACCTGCATTTCACTATGATCATCACTTTGAAGGATTATGCGGATTACAGCATCAAAACAAAGATCATATACTGCTTTCACCACATCAGTAGGAGCATTCTGTAAAATACTACCGCAAACTCTGATTTGAAAATGCTCTAAAAGCCAAAGGATCAAAAGAAAATATGAAAACACCTGCAGAATCTAACTTGCCTTTAACAGCATTGTCACCAAATCCAATGACCCAGATACTAATCCCTCAGGTTGCAGTTGAGGCTAATGTACCATCATGAAGCATTAGAAAAATATAATTTGAACCAATAATACAAAACTGTGATCCAATCAATAAGTTGATGATTATATCCATACCTTATTTAATATTTGTCCAATATATAGCAAAGTCTGAGAAGTGAGATGATGAAGACAACCAGGAGATAATTTTATTGCCTGAGAATCGTAAAAGAAAACAAACGAAAACTAAAGAATCACACCAGTTTGATCAGGACCGTCAACATAATCAAAGGCAAATAAATAAATAAATATATAATATTATATATATATGTGTGTATATATATATAGATAGATAGACAGACGCATACAAATTTTGCATAAGTTATTTATTCCAACAAAAATGCAATTATATGTGAACAGTGAAAATTATGACAAATGAATATAAGAAATCACATTACTTTAAGGCAAAATCATTTTCTATAAATGCTATAATGTCCTCCTACAGACAAATAAAGGATTATTAGCACTTCTAGCATGAAATTATAGCAACCCAGTAACACGCCTGAAAAGGTTTTTGCACAATTTCATGAATGCAAGTATCAAATCATCACTGCTTCACTAGTAGCAATTTCCAAGTTATATTAAAGGACACGGGCAGCTTCTGTCACAAAATGACTATTACACCACTTATTACCTCCAGAACCTCAACTGCATCTATACTGACAAAAGGATCCGAAACATGGGAGACCCACAAATTAAGGATTATAGGAGTGATTATCTGTTCCATTGGTGCAGTTAAATAGCCTTCAATAAGCACAAACAATTGATGGGCATCAGTACCAAGTAATGAAGAGTTAAAACTGCATACACTAGCAAAATTCCAAGTGGAAGACAAAATACCTAGACTTACCAGCCTTAATTGCAGATTGCATTGTTTCAAGTAACAAATGCAATGTTTCATCAGATGCCTGGAAAGAAATAGCCAAATCAAAACAAGATAAAATTTTAAAAATGGCATAACAGATACTACATATCCACATATTACCTGGAGAAGAAGATCAGTAAGTGAAGAAAACAAACCCATCATCTGAGGCTGAATAATGTCTTTATTTGCTTTAGGTAGTAGCTGGGAAAGTGCATGACAGGCACCGATTTTCACAGGAGGGGGACTGTCAATTGAATACCCAACCATAAGATTCAATCTATTGTATCTATTGTTGAAATCTTTCTATGTTTGCCCAAATCAAATATGTTAAAAGAATAAATAAAAAAAATAAACAATTAAAATTAAATATATGAACAGGGAGACAGAGAGGCGAGGAAAGGGAGGAGGGGAAAAAAAAGGTGATTGGACACTTACATGTCCATGCCAACTGCTGCTATAGCAGCAAACAGAAGATGCTCTAAAACGCCACTACTAATCTAATTAATAGGGAAAGAGGGGAAAATGTTAGCAAAATATCAAAAGGTTGAATGCTCTTGAATGTAAGAAATAATTGTAGAATACCAAAGAGTCAAACTTGGCAACTGATGCAAATATACGAGCATAGAGAAAGGGATATTGATGAACTCCTGCATAACAAGTAATTAAATTAGTGTTAACTGTGTATGCAATTTAGATAATATCTGGCTGCACAAGCTGAAAGAAAATACCATTCTCAATATCATCTGTCATCATTTCCTCAAGAACATTTCCTAGCCTGACTTTGGTCATTCTTGAAACCTGTCAGAACACATGTGATAAGTTGAATTTTTACAGAGATTATGCCTACAGGGTAATTTTACAGAAGCATGACAACTCGATGAAAGACACAGACCCCTGTCTCAAGCAACTGATCTGACAGAAAAGCCAAAGCAAAAAGAGCGGCCTCCCTCATCTGCAAGAAGTTAGAATGAAGACTGGGCATCAAAAATTAAAATCAGTAAAAGAGAACAGGTAAATGACAGAACAACTTTGCAGTAAACCAATAAACTTACAACTGCTGCAATAGCAAATCCAATAAATTAAGAGGTTATACGGAAAATATGGTATGGCACAGCCATTTCTAATGAAAAACGCCGTACCACTGCTGTAACGTATTGAGACGCCCGTATACTTGGAAAAAGTTATACAAGACATTTCATACTACCATACCATTTTTAAACGTTGAAACGGTTGATATGGTATAGTTTACAAATCTCTCAAGTAAATTTTTTTTTAAAAATGGAGAATGTGTAAGGAAAAAAAAAAAAGATTTAGTCGCAAATATATATCTTGAATTCCAATTTCAAAAGAAAAAAATCTAAAATAATTTTGCAAAATAATAGAATTAGTTAAATTGAAAGAAAATTTGAGAGAGTTTTTACATTTGTTTGTTATTCACGTTTTATATTCGTGTGAAGTTAATATGTTATACATTAAGTTTTTCATTATCATTGTTTTAAAAAGCGAGCCTAGGTGCAAAGCGCATAAATAGGGCTTCGACTTGGTAGAAGATCCATGAAATCATAAAAGCTCTTGCCTAAGCGTGAAGCCAAGGTGTATTAACAAGCGCTTTTACAATATTGAAAGAAATTGCTATATCTACATTTAATTTCATCGATATTGGATATTTACTCTCTTTCCTATTTATTAATGTTTCTTATTTGGAAAAAAAAATTTCAAGGCCACAAAAAATTTAAATATACAATTATAGACCTATTTTAAAAAGATTATAAAAATAAATTTTTAAAAGTTTGAATTTCACTCCATAGGGCATTCACAGACTGTGAGTGTAAATCACAGATTCTGTGAATAGCTCAATTTCAAAAATATTTTGGGAAACTAGATCTATGGAGTGAAAACTAAACTTTTAAAAGTTTATTTTTGTAAATTTTTTTAAATCGTATGATTATTTCTCCATGTGACTATTCTTATAACTCTTAGAACATGGTAGTTCTATTGTTTGAATTTTTTATATTTTATATATTTTTATTATTGTTTAATTTCCAAACTTACATGTGACTTTTCTTATTTTTTAAATTAATTTATTTGTCTTTATTATTAAATGTTTTAATTATCATTATTTGTACGAGATAGATATTGAAAGGATTTATGTTTTCCTTTAACGGCTTTTGTCTTTTCCAAATTTTTATGTTTTCCTTTAACGGCTTTTGTCTTTTCCAAATTTTTTTACCGTTATAAATACTTTCTATAAAAGGGCAAACCTCTCACAAGTTGTTTTCTACTACATCATTCCTTGTTTTCTATCTCATCCCTTTTTCAAGTAAGCATCTATTTTTTTTTTCAAGTTTCATTATTTTAGAACCGAATTAGAATGGGAAGGAGAATTAGAAGGGAAAGGATTTCAAGGAAATATAGCAGTAGATGAGGAGAGAGAAACATTGATGCGTCAAACTTTGACATAACTACTAATGATGAATAGATAGTTTTTTTTTTCTTAATATAAGTTTATGGTTTTCAAACTATTAACTTAGTGTTTATTTAAGTTTTATAGATATGATATTTTAATTAATTTGATGTTTTTACTAATTTAGCATATTCGTGGCATATTTTAACTGGAATATGTTGGAAAAAAAAAGCGCGCCTCGGGCTTTTGCAGCTTGCGCCTCAAGCCCCAGGACCCTTTTGCGCCTTGGGCTTTTTAAAACTATGTTCATTATTGACAGAGCAACTATTTAATTTTAATTAATAGATTAATGTTGATTGATTAGAGATTGAAATATTGAAAATTAATATCGTGTTCTAATACTATTAATCTCTATTTTGATGAATGGTTTGACAACCACTTATAAAACAATTGTTAAAAAGGTTTGGCATCTCAAACATATTATTTGAAAATCGTACATCCATATTGAATGTACGGATACGTCCGTATTATGTATTAACTAATGACCGTATAATTCTCCGTACATTCTTGGGTGTGCCTTATGTATCATATTCAATCTATTCATAAAAACCTAATTCTAAGATTAATGAAACTTTCTCTATCCATGTCATTTACATGACCCAATTGCAGCAACAACTAGGATCACCCACAACAACAATCATGTACTATCTTTTCTCTAGATTAAAAGTTAAAACACACATATAAAACCTACACTATGTACTTACTTTCCACCAAACAACAGAACCAGTAGCTCTTTGCTGCTTCGATTCATTGAACCAATTGATAGCAGCATCTATGACAGCATTAATTCCTTCTTCACCACAACAACCAACCACCTCTTCCAGAAGAAGTGCACCTACAAGACACAGCAGCAATTGGTTTAGAACACAGCCAGAGCTCACCAAAATCCAGAAACTAGTACATGCGCAGAATGATACAGCACACTTGGGGAAAACTTTCGAGGTATAAAAATGGGAGAAGAGCAAACTGCAAAGACGCACTAATGTGAGAAATCAGAAGATGCTGCTTCTAAATTAATTCAAACCTCTAGATTGAAGATGCTAGTAAATTTGAAGATGCTAGAACTGCGCAGAGTTTGCTAACTAGGAGAAAAATAAAAATATTTTTTTCAATGTCAAAAAGAGCTCAAAGAGTTTATCTTTTAGCAAATGACCAACTTGCAATGTCAAAATCCCCAAAACTTGGGGAGACTATGTATAAACATTGTTAAAACTTCAATTACTATGGTCAATTATTATTCTTGTGTATATCAGAAATCATTAAAATTCCTCAAGATTGAACCAATTCCATATCTAAACCTAAATCCTTTACAAGAGTGGCTTACAACAAAGAACTCAATGGTACATTGGTACGACTTAAGGAAACAAACAAATCAAAATTGTTGTGGCATACAATCTATTGCAATTCAAATTATAAAAATAAATAAATAAATGAAATTACACATGAAGCAGTGCAGATGAACAGATTTAAACATTTTTGGACAATCTGGATTATAGCTCAGAAGCTGACGTTAAAATAAATTGCTAATTTTTACTGAACTTCATGATAAACAATTTACCAGCATGCCACTATTATCATACTTCCATCTTATTAAAAAAGTAAAAATAATAAAGAAGGGGCAATGATGCGGATCAGTTAGCCTTAAATTTTATAGAAGACTTGGACCGGATCAAGATTAAAAAGAAGTCGTAATTATTTTAGGATTTATTATTTTAATAGGATTTAGGATTTATTTTCCTTATTAATTTATTTGTTTTCTTTTTAGGTTTTCTAAAATATTAAGGAAATTCCTTCTTAAAAGGATTTCTATTTGATTTAGGAATTTCCTTCTTAAAAGGATTTTCATTATATCTAGGTTGTAACCCCTATATAAGGGGCTTCCTTTTCATAAATTAAACATCTTTCATCTTTCAACTTTTCAATATCTTATTACTCTAAAATAGATTTCCTCCTTGGATTAGGGTTTATCTTCTCTTGGATTAGGGAGCTTCATCGTCCCGGCCAAACGAAATTGGTCATCTAACACTCGTGACCGAGTATAATCAGTCTATCAAAACTCGTGACCGAGTCTAAACAGTCTTTATATTTTATTTTCGCTTCCGTTCTGCGTCAGTTGGTATCAGAGCCAAAGTTTCATTCATGGCAGACAATACCGCTACACGAGTCACTGCTCTAGAGACTTCTATGACCGAATTGAGGGAACAACTCGCACTGGTTAATCAATCGCTGCAACAATTAGTGCAACGTGTTCCCCAAGAGATTCCCGAAGAACAACCGCGAGGGAGAGAGCGTGAACAGAGAAGAGAAGAGCGACATCTAGATCACCGCGAGGGGTATAAAATAAAAGTGTATCTACAAAATTTCTCTGGCACAATGGATGTTGAAGCGGTAATGGATTGGCTTGCGGAGGTAGATAGATTTTTTGAAATTATGGATGTAGAAGAGGAGCGACGAGTGGTGATCGTAGCATATAAGCTAAAAGGAGGTGCCACTGCTTGGTGGCAATCCACTCAAAACGAGCGCTATCGCAGGAGGCTCGAACCAATACGAGATTGGGCTATAACGAAGCAGATGATCGAACAACGCTTTTTACCTAGCGATTATATTGAGATCCTATACAATCGATACCATGATTGTATTTAAGGAAATAGATCTGTTGATGAATATACCAATGAGTTTCTGAGATTGCAATCCCGATGTGACAATTGTGAAAACGAATCTCAAAAAATTGCTCATTATAAGCGAGGACTAAGCCGTGAGATCCGAGGTAAGATGGGTGTGTCTGCAATTTATACTATAACAGACGCAATCGAGATGGCTAAAAGAGCAGAAGAACATAATGAAGGGTCACTTCGACAACAATCTAATCGAAGCTACAACTACAAAAGTTCAAGTTTGAGCGGAAATCAACAAAAAAGTTTTAGGCAGCCTTCCAAGACTGCGAATACTGAGAATAATTCAAAGGCTACGGAGGAAAAAGGAGAAAGTCAAGGTAAGGATCCAGTAAAGACGACCAATAAACCTAACAGATCTAATCCTTATCAGAGGCCACACTTAGACATCTATTTTAGATGCCAAAAATCTGGACATCTTTCCAATAATTGTCCAGAACGAAGGGGAAACAACTCTGATCGTCGACATGTTAAAGTTGTTGATGAGATGGGCGAGTCTGAGGAGGAAGTGATGGATCTCTTGCTGGTTCTGAAAACGGAGATGTTAATTTTGTTATAAAGAAAATTTTTTGTTCACCAAAACAGGAAACCGAAAGTCAATGAAGAAAAATTTTCCAAGCGAAGTGTCGAGTAAAAGAAGCTGTCTATAGGCTGATTATAGACAGTTGCAGCTGTGAAAATCTAATTGCCAAACAACTGGTGGAGAAGTTACAATTACCCACAAAACCTCATCCTTCACCGTATAAAGTTGGTTGGATTAAAGAAGGTCCAACGATTCAAGTAACGCGAATCTGTAAAGTTACTATTTTAATGGGTAATTCTTATACTGACACTGTTGTTTGTGATGTTGTGGACATGGATGCTTGTGGAGTTTTGTTAGGGCGTCCGTGGCAATTTGATGTGGATGCATTGCACAAAGGAATGTTGAACTCCTACACTTTCATGTGGAATAAAAAAAAAGATTACAGTCTTGCCATCCGGATCGGAAAAATCTTCTAAAGTGGAAGGGAAACCTATTGTGGCATTTTCTGCTAATGTGAAGAACTTGACAGATACTATTGAAGGATCTGGAGGGGCGTTGGCTCTTCTGTTGAAGCCAACAAGCAAAGAGGAAGATGTCTTACCACTCCCTCCGCCGGTCAAAGATCTATTAAATGAATTTCCACTGGCAACTAAGGAGTCGTTGAAGTTGCCACCTCTAAGGGATATTCAACACCAAATTGATTTCATTCCTGCCTCTAAATTACCCAATTTGCCTCATTATAAGATGAGTCCGAAGGAGAGTGAAATTCTACAAGAACAAGTGGAAGAATTATTGAAGAAGGGGCACATTCGAGAAAGTATCAACCCTTGTGGAGTCCCTGCCCTATTGGTTCCGAAGAAAGATGGCTCTTGGAGGATGTGTGTGGATAGCAGAGCCATCAATAAGATAACCATTCAATATCGTTTTCCTATTCCTCGTTTGGAAGACATGCTTGATCAATTAGCTGGGTCGAAGGTTTTCTCGAAGACTGATCTTAAAAGTGGATATCATCAGCTAAGAATTAAGGAAGGAGACGAATGGAAGACAGCCTTTAAAACTAAAGAAGGCTTGTATGAGTGGTTGGTTATGCCGTTTGGGTTAACAAATGCGCCGAGTACTTTCATGCGGCTAATGAACCAAATTTTGCGCCGCAGCAAATTCGTGGTTGTTTACTTTGATGACATTTTGATTTTCAGCCGCAGCAATAATGAGCACCTAGAACACATTCGTCAAGTGATGATAGCTTTAGAGAAGAACGAGCTGTTTGTAAACCTTAAAAAGTGCATATTTTTGACAAATCGGGTTCTGTTTTTGGGCTATATTGTTAGCTCTGAAGGTATTCATGTGGATGAGAAGAAGGTGGAGACAATTCGAAATTGGCCAATTCCGACATCCATTACTTAAGTTCGCAGCTTTCATGGACTTGCTACCTTTTATAGGTGATTTATCAGAAATTTCAGTAGCATTGTAGCACCTATAACAAACTGTTTGAAGAAGGACAGAGTGCAGAATTTTAAATGGACCGAAGCTGCCAACAAGAGCTTTGAGGAGATTAAAGATAAGCTTACTACTGCCCCTATTCTCGCTTTACCTGATTTTGATAAGCTGTATGAGATTGATTGTGATGCTTGTGGTGTTGGTATCGGGGGTGTATTATCACAATGTGGTAGACCTATATCCTTCTTTAGCGAAAAATTAAATTCTGCTAGACAAAAGTGGTCTACATATGAGCAAGAGCTGTATGCTGTTTTTAGAGCTCTAAAGACTTGGGAACATTATCTGCTAGGGATGAGTTTGTTATTCATACCGATCATCAGGCCTTAGTCCATTTGAGGACCCAGAGAAATTTAAGATGCATGCACGTTGGGCTGCTTATTTTGGTGCATTCAATTACATTATAAAGTGTAAGGCTGGAACTATACACCGTGCGGCATTAGATGCATTGAGTAGGAGAGCTGCTTTGTTGGTTATAATTAGCCAAGAAGCTGTTGGGTTCGCATTTTTGAAGGACCTATTTGTGGAAGATGAAGATTTTGCTAACACATGGGAAAAGGTCCTGAACAAACAACCTGCAGATGGATTTATGTTGCATGATGGATACCTCTTCAAGGACAATAGATTATGTATTCCTCGATCTTCTCTTCGAGAGAAATTAATTAGAGAGGTTCATGGTGGAGGTTTAGGTGGACATCTTGGGCGTGACAAGACTATTGCTGGTTTGGAGGCTCGATTTTATTGGCCTCAATTGAAGAAAGATGTTGGTTGAATGGTGCAGAAGTATCCAATTTGTCAAACACAGAGGGGACATTCACAAAATACGGGGTTTTACACACCACTACCTATCCCCGAATATCCCTGGGAAGATTTGTCCATGAACTTTGTTCTTGGATTGCCACGTACTCAACGTGGAGATGACTCTATTTTTGTTGTAGTTGACAGGTTTTCCAAGATGGCACATTTTATTCCTTGCAAAAGGACTAGTGATGCATGTAGAATCTTTAATATTCCCTAAATTTCTCTTCTTTATTTATTATTTCCTTATTAAGAAGATTATGATTTTCTAGTGTTGAATAGAAAATCAAATCTCCTCCTTTGTAACTTGTAATTAATAGCATAGCTTGTATATAAATAGGAGTAAGTTGTACAAATAAAATAAGATATTATTCTAGGGTTTTTCTACCCTGTTTCTTCATGGTATCAGAGCTGTCTCTGATAACTTAAAATGTCAAAACCTTTGGACCATGTTGAGTCTTCTGTATCTAGTTCTAATGGAGTCTCCACAGAGGCAACAAAGGCAGAATCTAAAGCATTCAGTCAAGAGCAAATTGATCAAATGCAAGAATTATTTCAGAACTGGAATTCTGGTCCTACAATAGCTAATTCAGGATTCATTGCCAAGAAAGGTACTTATTCCTCTGCTTTGAATGTGAAACAGGAAACCCCAGGATCTTGGATTATAGATTCGGGGGCAACCGATCACATGACTGGAGATATTAAAGCATTCAATTACTTTGAACCATGCCAAGGTAATTCATATGTTTAAATAGCTGATGGATCAGTTTCAAAAGTTACTGGTTGTGGATCTGTTGTGGTTTCTGAAAAATTGACATTGAAGTCTGTTCTTTATGTTCCAAATTTGGATTGCAACTTGCTGTCGATATCTAAGCTCACGCATGACGAAAAATCTTTGACAAAGTTCTATCCTGCTTACTGTGTTTTTCAGGACTTGGTCTCGCAGAGGACGATTGGAGTTGCTGAGCTGATACATGGACTTTATATTCTTAAGGTCAATAAGTCGCTGGTTACACATGGTTCTTCTACAGTTCCTCTATCTTCAGTTAATTTATCTACCTCTAGGATGAGTCAAAATAGTGCTATTATGTTGTGGCATTATAGATTGGGTCACTTAAACTTCATGTACCTACAAAAATTGTTCCCTATTTTATTTGGAAATAAAAATCCTAGAGACTTTCTTTGTTATTTTTGCACTCTTTCCAAACATACTTGCAATACTTACATCCCTCTTTGCTATAGGGAATCCGAACCTTTCTCTTTAGTTCATAGTGATGTTTGGGGTCCTTCTAGGGTTTCTAACATTAATGGGGCTAGATGGTTTGTATCCTTTATCGATGATCATACTAGGTTAACGTGGGTATTCTTATTGAAGGAGAAGTCTGAAGTCACTAATACGTTTAAGATCTTTCACTCCTTGATAAAAAATCAATTCCAAACCACCATCAAAGTCTTAAGAACCGACAATGGGAAAGAATTTACGAATCAAACCCTTAGAGAATATTTATGGAACGAGGGGATAGTACACCAAACATCATGTGTCAATACTCCTCAACAAAATGGGGTGTCGGAAAGGAAAAATAGACACTTGTTAGAGGTAGCAAGATCCTTATTATTTAGTATGAGGGTTCCTAACCAGTTTTGGGGGGAGGCTGTTTTAACATCGGTTCACCTAATTAATAGGCAACCTTCTCGCGTTCTCAAATTTAAAACACCTGCCAAGGTTTTGCTAGAGAGATATCCTCATACTAGATTGCTATCGGACATACCTCTTCATGTCTTTGGGTTGTACAGTTTTCTTACACAATCATAATCCAAATAGGAGTAAACTCGATCCGAGGGCAATTAGATGTCTATTTTTAGGTTACTCCCACAACCAAAAGGGGTACAAGTGTTATAATCCATAAAATAGAAGAATTCAAATATCCTTGGATGTCACTTTTGTGGAAAAACAAGCTTTCTTTTCTTCAACCCAAAGTCGAGGAGAGTCTGATGTATTACAATTTGATGGTGGAACCAGTGAATTCTTTGACTCTTCGATAGAAATTTCTAGGAATCCTTCTTCACATCAGAGTCCTTATATTTGGGAAGACACTGATAATGACCCTAATCAAAATCTTAGGGCTCTAAGTCAATTGACTTCTCAAAACCTTTAAATTCTAGTGACACCTCAAATCCAGAAAATCCCAAAACATCTGAAAAACTCATACCAAAAGAGACTATTGTGTATACTCGGCGGCGTAAGACTGAAGGGAAAAATATTGACCAATTTGAAATTCAGCAGGTTCAACCGACTGAATCGAGTCAAGTTCCTATTCTTGACAACTCTGAACAAGTCTGTGATGAAGGTTCAGAAAATGAAGATGGATCCATTGGGGACGAGCGTCCAATTGCTATTAGAAAGCCCATAAGGGAGTGCAGGTCTAAACCACTCTATCCTCTGTCTAAATATATTTCTTATGCAAATTTATCTGAGAAATATAGGCAATTTGCTCTTAATATTTCTGCTACTGTTATTCCTACCAATATACATGATGCCTTGAAAAGTCCAGAATGGAAAAATGTTGTGTCGGAGGAATTAAAGGCATTGCATAAGAACAACACCTGGGAGATCACTAAATTACCAAAAGGTAAGAAAACAGTGGGTTGTAAATGGGTGTTCAGTGTAAAGTATAAGGCAGATGGTAGTATTGATAGATATAAGGCTAGGTTGGTCGCTAAAGGGTACACTCAGACCTATGGAATTGACTACAAAGAGACCTTTGCTCCAGTAGCTAAAATAAAAACAATCAAGGTCCTCTTATCTATAGCTGTGAACCTTGATTGGAAATTACATCAATTAGACATCAAGAATGCTTTTCTGAATGGGGATCTCCTAGAAGAAGTTTACATGGATAGTCCTCCTGGTTGGGAGGAGAGTTTTAAAGGAAAAGTTTGCAAGTTGAGGAGATCGTTGTATGGTCTGAAACAATCACCTCAAGCTTGGTTTGAAAGGTTCACAAAAGCTGTGAAAAAATTTGGTTATATGCAATGTCAAGCTGACCATACACTCTCTGTAAAACATTCTGCAGGTGGTATTATTACTATGCTTATAGTATATGCTGATGACATTGTAATGACAGGAAATGATGAAAATGAAATTCAACAGCTAAAGTCATTTCTGGTTACTCAATTTGATGTCAAAGACCTTGGGGACTTACGATACTTTCTAGGCATGGAAGTTGCTAGATCTAAAGCTGGAATCTATATAAATCAAAGGAAATACATCATAGATTTGCTCAAGGAGACTAGTATGACAAACTGCAAACCTGCGGATACACCAATGGATTCTTCAATGAAATTAGGATTATCAAAGGACTCTCCTCCAGTTGATAAAGGAAGATATCAAAGGTTAGTTGGAAAACTAATCTATTTATCTCATACCCGACCAGATATCGCCTTTCCGGTAAGTCTAGTAAGTCGGTTTATGAATAATCCGAATGAAGAACATTGGAATGTTGTTATGAGGATTCTAAAATACCTAAAGCTGACTTCAAGTCAAGGCATTTGTTTAAAAAAGAATGAAAATAGAAACATTAAAGTGTGTACAGATGCAGATTGGGCTGGTTCAGTGGTTGATAGAAGATCTACATCAGGATATTGCACTTTTGTGTGGAGAAATCTCGTGACTTGGAGAAGCAAAAAGCAAGATGTAGTTGCTCGTAGTAGTGCTGAAGCTGAATTCAGAGCTATGGCACTTGGGGTCTGTGAAGGATTGTGGCTAGAGAGACTATTGTTTGAGATTAAAGCTCCTACCACTACTCCTATGGAGTTACTGTGTGACAATCAGGCTGCTATTAACATAGCTAATAATCCTGTTCATCACGACAAGACTAAGCACGTTGAATTAGACAGACATTTCATTAAGGAAAAGCTTGAGTCGGGGACACTTAAATTGAGTTATGTACCCTCAAAAATTCAAGTAGCCGATATGTTCACAAAAGCTTCACCTAGAACATCTTTTGACATGTTGTGTTCCAAGCTGGGAGTGATGAACATCTACTCCGCAGCTTGAGGGGGGTGTTGAATCTTTAATATTCCCTAAATTTCTCTTCTTTATTTATTATTTTCTTATTAAGAAGATTATGATTTTCTAATGTTGAATAGAAAATCAAATCTCCTCCTTTGTAGCTTGTAATTAATAGCATAGCTTGTATATAAATAGGAGTAAGTTGTATAAATAAAATAAGATATTATTCTAGGGTTTTTTCTACTCTGTTTCTTCAATCTCATATTGCGAAATTATTTTTTTAGGAAATTGTACGGTAACTTGGTCTTCCCAAGACCATTACTTCTGACAGAGATGTGAAGTTTCTAGCTCACTTTGGGGTTGTGTTATGGAAGCGTCTTGGTACTGAACTTCGCTATAGTAGCGCTGCCCATCCTCAAACAGATGGGCAAACAGAGGTTGCGAATAGGACATTGGGGAACCTACTTCGCTGCATCTGCAGTAATAAGAAAACGGCTTGGGATCTTGCTTTGGCACAAGCAGAATTCGCCTATAACAGCTCTACCCATAGTTCTACAAAGATGGCACCTTTTGCAATTGTATACAGAAAGATTCCAGCACATACTGTTGATCTTATTACTCTTCCATCAAGTTTCTGAAGAGTACGGCAGCCACAACTTGGCGTCGCAACATGTGGACGTGTTTAAACAAGTTCAACAATGCATCGTGGAAGCTAATTCTAAGTACAAAGGTGCAGCCGATGAACACCGTCGTTTCAAGTCCTTTAATGTTCTAGATCAAGAGATGGTGTACTTGCGCAAAAAACGTGGAGGATGACAGCACAAGTTGGATTCAAAGAAGATTGTTCCGTTTCAGATTCTTCAGAAGATTAATGATAATGCCTATGTTCTCGATCTTCCTGCCCACATGAAAATCTCCAAAACGTTTAACGTGACGGATTTATTTCATTATTATCCTTCTGATGACAACTCGAGGACGAGTTCTTCTCAAGTGGAAGGGAATGATGCGAATCAGTTAGCCTTAAATTTTATGAAAGACTTGGATCGGATCAAGATTAAAAAGAAGTCGTAATTAATTTAGAATTTATTATTTTAATAGGATTTAAAATTTATTTTCCTTATTTGATTTATTTGTTTTCTTTTTAAGTTTTCTAAAATATTAAGGAAATTCGTTCTTAATAGGATTTCTATTTGATTTAGGAATTTCCATTATATCTAGGTTGTAACCCCTATATAAGGGGCTTCCTTTTCATAAATTAAACATCTTTCATCTTTCAACTTTTCAATATCTTATTTCTCTGAAATAGATTTCCCCCTTGGATTAGGGTTTATCTTCCCTTGGATTAGGGAGCTTCATCGTCCCTGCCAAACGAAATTGGTCACCTAACACTCGTGACCGAGTATAATCAATCTATCAAAACTCGTGACCGAGTCTAAACAGTCTTTATATTTGATTTTCGCTTCCGTTCTGCGTCAGGCAACTTCACTAGTCTAGAGATATATTTCATAAGAAATCAATCGTAGAGTACAAAAAGTAAGCATTGCCACAAGCGCAAAAGGTTGCTCCTATATCATGGGAAAGCCTCTCTTGCTAATAAATTACACAAGTGCAAAGGGTTTTATGGTTCATCCTTTAATTAATAGCTAACTAGGCAGCCTGAAGATAGCTTCGGGACTTCTTACCAGAAACACGACAGCTGTAAGTAGAATCATCCTCATCGGCTACATATTGGTTAGCATCTGTCAACCAAGTATGGACCTGAGACCAATTTTTTGAAATACATAACAGGAAAATTTAATAAACTCTTGAGCAAATATAGGACACAACAATATAACTCAAACTCAATCTGCAGCATAAAATTTCATTTAACATGAAATGACCTGTTGATCCGTCATTTGCAGAAAAGCAATTGTGTGATATACCAGTTCTTTGACATTACTTGAGATGACCTGCAGCATGAAATTTTGACGATATGGCAGATAACGATAATCAAAGAAAATTGAGCAACAATGTAAGAATATTGCACTACCTTCAATAATTTCCCATTACCAACAACGGTTAGCAGAAACTCGAACAACTGTATAGTGATTTAAAATAAAAATAAATTAATAAAACTGTGAGAAGCTTATCAATGAAAAGATCAAAGACAGTTTGAAATAAGGGAACAAGAAAAACCAATCATGGGAGAGCTGGAAATTGAGGTACTACTCTGGATAATCTCTTACCAGAAAACAATGTGCAGCAAATACCAGAAACAAAACATTAACAAACAAAAATATCCCAACAATTTTATTAAAATTGTATTCTATTCATTCCATTAGATATATCAAATTATTAAATCATAAAGTGTATCCTAAACATTATGAATAATATCCACCAGCTAACACCTATACTCTATAAAGACATTAAACAATTCTAAAAAAAGAAATAAAAAATGAAGAAAGAAAGAAAAGAATGAAGTAAATAAAGACAATAAACAGTTCACGACTTCCCAAAGTGTACAGATTATAATTAAAGCAATATGAAGCATGCAAAACAAGAAAAAGTTATCTCAAGGAACCAACCAAGTTGGTTGGAACTCCTGAGAGATATATCTCAATAATGTTTTAAGATCAATCCTTGCCTACACCCTTCGGAGGGATATTTAAATTGTACTGCTGTAATGGCTGCCCAGAGGAGCAGGTTGTGAACTTAAAATATAAAACAAGTTGTTAGTCGCACCTTTTCTTTTTTTTTTTTTTTTTTCAATACTCACACCTAATGAGTATCGAAACACAGTAAATGCAACATGCATATAACTAACAATCAGACTTGAAATCGTTAATTGTGTGCACATTGATCAACCCCAACAATAAACTAATTTCCAAACATCAACATTGGGACCATAGCAATCAAGGAAAAACCATTAGTTGCATAAATATGATCAACCAAGCAATCAATTTTATCATTTTATATACTACAGCATACAATTACAACCTGAATGACAAACGAATCAAGGCTTTTCTCCACACCATCAGAGTCATACGTTCCATTATACGGATCTTCTGTACCTTCAATTGATGATCTGATGTATACTCTTAGAGATGATACAACTGTTTGCCACAAAGGTCCCACAATAACTGCATTTATAAGGAATATCAGCAAGGAAATGTTGGTACTTCAGCGATTTTCGAAACTAAAACAGGGCAGTCGAAGGTTGTTTTGAAGGGAAAAAAAAGGTATTAAACCGTAACTTTATTGAATGCAAATGTCAACCAAAACAATTACCAATCAAAATAAAGACTCCTGTAATTAAAAGCGAACTTATAGAACTACGTATAGTTTAAGGATTTACCGGATCATTTTCGTAAAAACCCTGTTTAATAAAATTAAGTATTATGAAGAGTAACTGCTTCAAGCAATTGTAAGCTTCAGGTTGCAAAAACTTAACCCAAAAAACATACCCATAACTTAAAGTTTTTGTTGGCTAGCCCTATTTTCAGAAGATATTACTGGTATTAGAGCAGTTTGACCAGGAGGGTGAATGTCACATAATGGCTATAAGAATCGCTTTAGGCAACTACGTCAAGGCTAAAACATGGAGAAAACAGGAACGCATGAAGAAATAGAGAAGAATTTGATGAAGATAAAATAAATGATCGGCAGCAATGCCAAGCTGAACAAAGTCATGAGTTTGACTGATTTAGAGAACAGGGTTTGCTAGGAGTCATATGGAAGGAATCAAAGAACCACTTTAGAGGTGAAGGGAAGTGATATGTTTAATTTTTGTTTGATTGACGGCAAATTTTGGGTTCATTTTGAGATGAATCTGAAGTGTGTATGAGTGTGTTAATTGGAGCCATCATGAGCATTTGGGACAAATGTGAGTTTTTTAGGAAGATTTACGAGTGAATTTAGGTAAATACTTGTGAAGCAAGGCAGTGGAAGGAATTAGGAAGTCAAAAGGGCAAGTTCACCTCTTCAGAATAGTAGCTCACCACTTAGGAGCAATAAATTTGTCAAGAAGAGAAATCTTTGTGCCATAATCTCACCACATCAGAACCTCAGTCCTCGCTAGGTGCTGAGAGGTAAAGTTTTGTTCCAAAGAGGTAAATTGGCATATGTTTCTACCAAGGATTGGCAGCTTGCCTGCAAGGAGCAAGATGCAGGTTCCCATGGCACAGCCCCTAAAATTTAGGAAAGTTTTGTTTTGAAGAGAAGAATTGATGTAGTGATGTATTTAGGGAAAAGATTTGCAAATGAAAATCAAAGTTATTAAGAAAACATGTTATATACATTACTTGAAAACAATAATAATAAGAAAATACATCACTCTGCCAGCTACCTAGAAAGTTACTATGTTCCTAAACACAATTCCAGTGACTTCCAAATTTAAGAATACCAAATCCTTTATTTTTTTCCTCATTTGTAAAGGAAAGTCTATAACTATCTTCCAGGAAGACTAGATAGTCCTTGAATTGAATAATAGGACTAGGCAAGAAGAATTTACCCATAAATTCACTCTCCATGATAGATGGAAAATTCTGAACGAATTGATTCAAACACTTCAAAACCTAAAAGATGAAAGAAAATATTATACAAAAAATCAATAATATAAATAAATTAACGAAAAAAGATTAAACCATAAAAGGTAAATTACATAATCCAACCTCCATTTTCATTCCCCAGTCATTAGGATCTTCAGGTTGTAGTGGATGTTCTAAGATTACGGAGAATTGTTCCATCCATGGTTTAATCATAGGCATGACTAATGTATATGTTTCTGTCTAAAAAATCATATCTTAGAGCTGTACACATTGATCAAATTTCAATAGCAAACTGGGACCACCTGGAATTATAACTAGATGCCTAGAGAATACCTTATACACACCACTCATCATTCCCAGCATGGAAAAGCAAGAATAAACTATTGAAAGGGCTTTTGTACGCAAATAATTGTCATAGGTCTGCATAACCACATTAAACAACATATCAGTACAGATTATCAATACCATACTAATACCAGTTCTTTAACAAAAATAATACATGAATAATAATAATAATAATAATAATAATAATAATATATAATAAAATAATAATAATAATAATAATAATAATAATAAAAGAGAAAAGAGAACATTCGTATACACAACACATCTCACAGTAGCTGCTCCATAGATTAAATAAAAATAAAATTTTGAATGAAAAATAATAATAATTATAATAATAATAATAATCTTCAAGAAAGTCATAAAGCAAGTTAACAATTCTACCATGAGCACAGTCTGAAACCTAATCAGATTAAATTAGTCAAGACACGAAAATAATGTTAACCTTTTGATATGAGATTATATGTCTAACAAGAGTCAGATGTGACCCAACTTATTCAACTTATCAATCTCCTGTAGTGTTCAACAAAATATCCTATTATAGCTGGAGTTGACCATCGTAAGTACCTTAGAATTCCTACCAATTAATTTTATTTATATTTCCAGTAGCTTTTCTTAGAGGTGTTGTAAGAATTAGTATTGAACTATAATTCTTTTCCAAGTCAATTTACAGTTAATTAAATGATGTAAACTTCTATTGTTTAGGTTTGTTATCTCGATTATCTCTTACCAGTATAGGTAAATTTATTTTTGTTTTTCTATGTTAGTATCGTTTTAATCCATTTCTTATAGAAAATAATTCCTCTGCATCAGTTGGTACATATAGAAAGTGCTATTGCCTTTTTCTATTTCTTTTAATAAATTATAAAATTAAATTTTAAAAAAAGAAAAAAAAAAACAAAAAACAAAAAAAGAGGCTAATTAGGAAGACATGAAAATCCACACACCCAGCAAGTATCAAACTCACAACCTAATACCCCAAACCATTACCCCACCCCACCTGTCAACCAAGTTAATTCCCTATTGGCAAGAGTGCTCTTGCCTTATCAAGCACAACCAAGCTTTTCAACTAAACAAGCTAAGATAAATACAGTTGCAACCAGAACCATCTCAAAACAGCCACATTTCTACCTTACAGTTGCAGATAATTAAATATGCAGCCTTCTTAACAATATTAAATGGACTATTTATACTAATTTCATTCAAGTTGTTCTTCCTGTTTTAGTTACACCAAATAGAACTAATACAATGAATGAAAATAATACATAACAATAATAAAAATAATATAGAAAGGACACCAGTCAAAAGCTAACAAGACCTTTTTCTTCAATGGCAATAAAAAGAAAATGTACAAGAAAAAGAAACTAACCTGAGGTGAAGATACAATTGAATGCAAGATTGGGAACAAAAGAGGTACTAAGTTTGGCACCATATTATCAGCAAGGTCGCTGGCAATAAGAGACAGGCATCTTAATGCACCATTCACTGAAAAACATGTGCAATGTCAGGTAAAAATCTAAATATCAAAGATGCGAGGAAAATCCACGATCCACCATAAGAAACTTTTACTCTTAAACCCATTTAGTTCAATCTATCACATCACATTTGGCCAAATTAAAGAGGGTTTCTGTATTAACAGAAATTGGCAAATTGAACTGATTCTAGTAACAACCACTTTTACATATGCATGCTAGAAGCAAACAAAGCAACCAACAAGGATTAACTTAGAAAAAAAAAATACAAAACACCAAAAGATATCAAATTCGGACAAAAATATAATTCAAATAATATATATAACATATACTCATATACATAGATACATGCATACAGCAGACATATCAGATATATACAGTATTTGAATATTTTCTAATATATTCTTAGACAACAGCTATAACATACATACACAGGTTGTAACCATAATCAAAAGGCAATCACCTACTATATTTACATTATAAACATCAAACAGAATCCTCCAAGCTTGCTACTCTGTCTATTTATAAGCTAGGATTACTATAACAATAAATAATAAGGAAAATTTTCCACAATAATACACAATTTCCAACACTACATATGTACACCTAACTAGAAAATGAAACCAAAAAAAATTAGGATGCTAAAGAATAATAGGTTTCCACAGCTGTAGAATGCCAATTAGAAGATACACCATTCTACCTAGACAATATGATGTACAACATCTTCAAATATATTGGAATTTCTATAATTTTAGACTTACTCAAATATTTAGGAATTTGTTTCAAAGTTGTTTTAGTTTATAACAAGTTAACTTAGAATAGAAGTCTTTTCCCAGTAGGTTTTAACATTAGAATCCAAGTAGATTTAGTACTAAGTATCATCATTTCAAGGTTTCAATTCTTTAGGTTTGTTATCTTCTATTGTCTTCAACAAGTTATAAACTTTGAGTTCAGTTTGTCTTTTGCTTTAATTTTATACATTTCGTTACTCACACTCTATTCCACTACGTACATCACAATAATAGAATCCATCCAACAAAACAAAAACATAAACAATTGGACCTCACATATATTTTGATTTACTTCTAAGGAAAAGAAATAAATCACCCAAAAAGTTGGATGTCCAGCAATAATATAAAGCCAGTGACAATTACAGAAACATAAGAAGTAAACCACTGACCGCTAGGGGTGTAAACGAGTCGAGTCAAGCTCGAATACAACCACGCTTAACTCGACTCGTGAAAGATTACATCAAGCTTGAACTCGAGTTCGAACTCGTCCATCTACCAAAAATCAAGCTCGACTTGCGCTCGAATGGTAATCAAGCTACTCGAACTCGACTCATTAAAGTCTATTAATGTTTTCATTATTAATTTTTTAATTTTATGTAATCATACTTAACTCGAATTTGGTGTATTTAACTCGAATTTGGTGTACTCTAGCTCGACTCATTTACCCTTTCTATAGTAAAACTTGATAAGGCTCGTGAGCTTTACGAGTCGAGTAATATAGAGCTCGAGCTCGACTAGTTTTAGAAAAAACTCGACTCGAGCTCGTGAACAACGAGTTGATTTCGAGTATTTCTCGAGTCGATCTCGAAGAGCTCGAGAGTGGCTCAACTGACTTACACCCCTACTGACCACTGACCATCCTTAGTTAACATGCATTCCAAATGGCCTTCTTAAGATCAGGAGATCTTCAGCTATTTCAATAATGGACATAATTTGCATGTCTTATAACAAAACATATAATTTACAGAAGCACAAATTCAAAAGCTCACCTCCATTCAAATTTTCTTGATCACTAATTAACCTCAGGAGAAATGGCAATAAATCAGGCCACTCTTCTGGCCAGTCATAAGCTGCAATAGATGCCACAGCCATACTGATAGCCGTGCAAATTTTTCTCTGAGAATCATCCAGTGTCGATAAAAGAAGTTGGCGAATAACTTCCTGATTATATCAAAATTATGCATTTTCAGCCCATACGTAGATCTCAAAATGAAGTCATTTACAAAACTAAAGAATATTTAATACTGTTAAATAAGTTATGTTACGCTACCAAGGTTACTGTCCCATAACTTGCAAGCTGATTTTAAATGCAATATAATCAACATATCTTCCAATAATTAATATGATTGTCACAAATCAGCTTGCCAGTTGTTTTAGTCATAATTTTGCTGCACAGAAAAACTACAAATAATCGTGATAATACAATTTATTTCAGATATTTTTAACTACTAAATGACACTTTCAGAATCTTCATAAAACTGTAAAAAAAAATGACAAGCAATCAAATGAACTACATGATCTCCAACAATTTATACCTTTGTTGCATTCTCAGAGCACAAATTCACCTATAATATACTATATACCTTTTCTTCGGTGGAAACAACTGGATGCTCAAATGATTGATCTCCCTCCTGCCAATGTTTCTTGATGAAATGCTTTAGGAGTACAGCAGCAAGGTAAATTTAGGTCAAGTCCAACAATGTAAACACATACTGAGCTCATGCAGTAAAACGATAGGATTAGGACTGCTTTAAGTCCAAGGAGAGTATGTAAATAAACAGATAAATAATGTAAAAGGATATCTGGCGCAAACCAAACTGAAGCTGTCTGTTTGCAGCAATTCTGGATAAAGCCGCTCCAAAACCTTCATCAATGTCATAAAATGTCATATTTTTTAAACCTCACGGGAATCATACAGATGAGACACATACTGCAAACTGAAAATTCGAAACTAAATACAAACAAGACTTATCGCACATAGAATCTTCAAATACCGCCACCGAGTTTGTGAAGTTTATAAACAGGCACTATTATGACTAAAAGTTTATAAACTAACTTCCTAAACTAACAATCGGAAAACAACGCAGTTTTATGAAGAAAATTGCAATAACAGTGAGAGGCACCTGGTTGCAGAGAGGCTTGATTGAGAGAAGTTTCAGCGAAGGATCTGACTTCTTGATTAGGATCGAGAGTAGCAGACAGGCAATTAAGTAGCCATTGTTGATCTTTATCATCGACAACGGAAACAGTATTCGACATTGCTTGATCGAAAATTCCAGAAGCAATTTGCTGTTTTAGTTTCCCGCTAAGAGCAAATGGTAAAGGTCAAAAAAGACTCCGTTTGAATTTTGTTTTTTTGGGGTTTATATAGACCATATGCCACCACTCTAGTCTAGTCTCAGACAGAGTGGCAGGAACGAAAATTTCCTCAACCCTCTCTCTCTCCCACTTTAGGGTTTTCAATTTTCGAATATCGGCGGGCCACATCTCTCGGCCACTGGTCCAAGCCCAGTACTGGTAGGCCCATATTGCACTTTGGACTTGGGCCCAATGCTTTTTACTAAAATTCTAAAAATCAAATTCTGGTTATGGTATTAATTTTACAACATTCTGGGTGTCAGCAGCAGATTCTATGAAAATTAAAGCAAGTGCAGCAAATTAAATTGTTCCGAATCCCAATGTATTCGATGAGTCATATGCAAACTTGCAAGCACACCCTGCATGTTAGGTATTCCTTGTTTGTTGTGAAATTTTACATATTAATCAACATAACTACATGAATAAGTATATAAAAGACCAGCACTACAAATCGCACAAATACAAAATAACGAAAATAAAACCAAAGATTTGATGTAATTAGCTGTAGCTGTAGGTGCTTCATGGATTGACCATAACATCTTCATCTTTCTTCCTACCACTAATCCAATTAGGATGATGTTTGAAAATCCATCTCCAACCCTTAAAACTCTTTCTGCTCTTCTTGATTCCTCTGTCATTCACTGTGATTCTACATGAACCACCATGACACTGATCATGTCCGGTACCAAAATCACCACCTCTACCACCAAAATAAGGAAAATCACCACCACTAGGTGCTTCTGATGGAAAGTCAAATTTCAAGTCAATGAAACCAGATTCATCCCCGCCACTGAAATAAGTCTCTTTAAGTGAAAAAATCCTTCTGTTCTTGAAATCATTAGGCAGTAATTCAGATTCAGCAACAGTACTATCTCTTTTCTGATTCTGATCACTATCGAAACCACTTTTTCTAGGCTCCGATTCACTGAACCCACTTCTTCTCTCTGGATCAAACAAATTGACTCCAGAGCTTCTAGCAGCAGAGATAGAACTTCTAGCACCGGAATAACTCATCAAATCGCCACCGTCTTCTGATCCAAACAAACCATTACCTCTAAAACTGCAAAGAGATCTAGATCTAGAAACTCCCATGTAATCAACCACCCACATCTCACTTTTCTCATCACCGATCACACTTTTCCCACACTCTTTATTACTACTCTCTCTTTTACTCTTCCTAAACAACCTCCCGATTCTCCATAAACCGTTCTTCTTCTTGATCTCCACACAGCTACTGTTGCTTCGTTTAAACAACAAAACCTCCTCCGCCACACTCACCCCACCTCCGCCTCCGCCTCCGCCGCCAGTCTTAGTACCGGTGTTACTCTCACTCTGTTT
Organism: Cardiospermum halicacabum; assembly: GCA_031304145.1. Lineage (NCBI taxonomy): Eukaryota > Viridiplantae > Streptophyta > Magnoliopsida > Sapindales > Sapindaceae > Cardiospermum > Cardiospermum halicacabum. Next base: position 18,007,092 of record CM062395.1, read on the forward strand.
ATCATTCTCTATAAGAAACGAAACGCGACCGACACTACCGACATCAACCGTGCAGGAATTCCGATTGGAAGATATCTCAGAGCAAGAACAGGAGGAGAGACGCTGCTCTCCGCAATCGGAGCAGACTAAATTCACCAAACGATCTTTGAGACAGTAAGCGCAAATGCCGACCGATGACGAAGACTGTGGATGTCGCTTGCAAGGAAAATCAGACGAAGAAGACGACTCAGCGAAAAGCTCGCTGTTGATGTTGAAACTGCTGTACACCTCCAAACCTTTGCCTCTCTCTTTCATTGTTTTTGTTTATTTGTTTTTTTCTCTTTCGTTTCCAAATAACAAGAAGAAGACAAAGTATATAATAATAATATATATAATGTAATGTATAGAGAAAACACAATCTTTTTGAAAAATCGGAAATATGATGGTCGGTCTAAATATATATGTGTAGGAGGAGAATGGGAAGTGTAAGGGTGAAAAAAGTAAAGGTGGAATGAGAGGTTTTATTCATGGAGGAGTGCATAGAGAAAACGTAAAGGCGACGTTTTCTTTTCTTTTGTAGTAGCATTGCTCCAGTGAGAAAAAGAGAAACAAGAGTGAGTGATGTTGAAAGCACTATAGCTGTGTGTTGTAGATATAATTGTGTAGGGAATCCAACAACAGCGATTTCAGACTCTGACGTTTCTCTTCTTCCTCCCCGTTTTATGCAATCATTCATCCAATTGATTTTATACAATTTAAGTTAGTGGGTGGTCTAGTTTTAAAGATAATATATAATATTTTTCTATAATTTCATTAAAATTAAATTTACTATTCATTAGTTAGCAATATTATAAAAGATTATTTGAAGTTATGTAAATGGGTCACTGGAAAGTTATATTCCATTTACATTATCTAATATTTTTTTAAAGTGGTATTAGTGACGGGTCAAAAAATTATTAAATTCGAATTTATTATAAGTTAATTATAAATTAGGTATGATATTTATATTTCTAAAAATGAATTTATCGTAATAAATTATACATAAAGGTTAACATAAATTACGAAAATATATATATTAATTTATTTTTTAACAAATTTTTACTATTTAATAAAAAAATATATAAATATTAATTTTTTAATAAATTTTTAGTATTTAAGAAAAAATTATATAATTATATAATTTAATATATTTAATAATATTTTATATAATTAATGGTATGAATTTAATTTTACAAAGTATATAATTCTATTTTATCTAATTTATAATTTTCAACTATAATCTAAAATATATGAAATTATCATATATTAAATGGGATTGTGTTGACTTCCGCCCATACTTGTATTAATATGTATATGACGCGTTAGATACTACGTGTCAAGTGAGTAAATCATTCTTGCATATTCAATGACACATGTACATGAGTTCCTCTATAAATAGAGGATAGAGTTGATGAAATAAAATTGCTAATTCACTTGGTTTTCTCCTTTTATCTTTTCTCTATTTCCTTTGTAAGTTATTCTTGTATTGATGCCGATTTGATTTTATAACACGTTATTAGCACAAATATGCTCTCTAGTTGTCGCCCAGACTGATCCTCCAGATCAGAAAGTGAGAGCATCTCCAATGGTTTAGCGGATTGAGACATATGTGGCATGATAAATAGAGGGTGTAGATAATGATGTGTCAAAAATAATAGTTCTGGAGAAAAGAAAATAAAAATAACTCAAAGTGGTTATTGTTTATTTGGATTTTTCTAATTTATAATCAATTAGAATTAATTTTTTATTTCCTTTTTAATTTATAATTTAAATAAAAATATGGTAATTTCAATTTTAAAATATTAAAATTGCTGATTGACACCGTCAACTAGGACGTGAAAAATAGAAGTTCTACTCCACACCCTCTATTATTTTTCTTGCCACATCACCCGAACATTGTAAATTCACATCGCCATTGGAGTGGATTTTTTAAATAAAAAATCCAGAATGTCCACGTGGATGTGCAAACCAATAGATCCACATTCCACTGGAGATGCTCTAATGTTAACGATGTTTTGGTTATACTGTGTAAAGATTTAATAATTTGTAAGAAGTTGTTGATTTATTCATTCACAACCAATAGTATATACACAATGTACAAGAGATTATATCAGATTCTAATTTAATGTAATAGCCTAAATTAAAGATTCTAAATAAATATTATAGCCTAAATTAAAGATTCTAAATTAATATTATAGCCTAAATTAAGGGATAATTACAACAAATAAGGAATGTCAAAATATATACTCTTACATCCCCCGCAAGCTCATGATCGGGAACGAACATGCAGCTAGGGATGGCAATTTGACCCGCCGACCCGTTTACCGATGGATATCTGATCCGTTTACCCGAAACGGATTTGGGTTATCGGGTCAATGGATCGGGTTTGGGTCCAAAATAAGGATCTGTGTTGGGTTTGGATTCGGGTTTGGGTAAGGGTCGAAACCCAAACCCGAACCCGAATCCGCTAAAAAAATAAATAAAATAAAATAATATTATTCAATCAATTGTAAAATTTAAAATCCCTAACCTCTTTCTTTGACACTTTTTTCTCTATTCTATCGCAAACCCAAAACACATCTACACACCACATCATCGTCGTCGGCCACAAATTTGTAGCGACCTGCCAAGATTCGAACTCGTCTTCAGATCTTCACTGAAATCTTAGCAAGTACATATTTATCAAAACCCTAATTTGAGGTTAGTTTTTATCATCTCAAATAATTAAAAGAATTGTTTTTTTTATATCAAATAGTGTAACTTTTTATTTGTTTCTCCATTATTTGCTATAGATGATCAACTAATGAATTTAGTGTTAGAATAGAAAATTTCTTGATTAAATAGATTGATATTCGAGATTTTCTATGACTATGAGAAGGGTGTTTTTGATTTTTGTTGTTTGTGTTTCATTGATATTTGGGTTCATTAATTTACTTGCTCAATGGATACATTATGTTGTGTTGTGCTTCTGGATTTTATGAAACATCACAATTCAATCCTATTTGTTTGTTTAGATACATTAAATTGCATGTTCACATGTTGATCAATGATCACTCAGTCTTCCTCTATAATTGCTCCACTTTTGTGTTCATTCTCAGTGATTTTTGTCCTCTTTATTTTAAGAAAAGTAAAATCTCCCATTCAACACTTTTTAAATATCTATAATAGATTTATATGAAGAGTAGAAAAGTCAAAATCAAACCTTCAGTACTTTGTATGCAATGAGTTTGGCTATGAGAAAATAGTTGTTCAATTAAAATAGTTTTTTTTTTAATTTTATTTAGTTAATTTACTTTCTTGGTTTTATTTTGTTATTGAGAAGATAATGATTTGAGTTAATTTTTTTAGGTCCTTTTTAGCAGCTTCTTATTTAAGATGTCGACATCACAATCAACTCCAAACTTAGAGACACATGTCCCTTCTCATTCAAGTATTAGAGATGTTAGTAATACACAAGATGGTGAAGTTCAAGTTTCTTGTGATGACAAACATAAATCTCTAAGTGGAAGAAAGCGAACATCAAAAGTGTGGGAATCTTTTACTCTGGAAAAGATTAATGATGTTCCAACTGCGGTATGCAATCAATGTAAGAAGCGATTATCGGCTAAATCAAGTTGTGGAACAACTCATCTTCATAACCATTTACAAATATGTGTTCGAAAAAATACACCAGATGTAGGACAACTTCTTAGAGCTAAAAGAACTAGAGAAGGGGAATTAGAATTACATATGGGTGCATTTAATCAAGATCTTTGCCGTAACGATCTTGCTAGTATGGTGGTGTTGTATGAGTATCTGCTTAGTATTGTAGAACATCATGGTTTTCAAAAGTTTGTTGCCGATCTTCAACCATTATTCAAAATGCCAACAAGAAATACATTGAAGATTGACATATTCAAGATATATGACATTCAAAAAACCAAGACAATGTCATTGTTGCAGAAAAATGAAGGAATGATAGCTCTTACAACTGACATGTGATAGCTAGCAACCAAAGGAAGGGATTTATGGTTGTCACTGCACATTTCGTGGACAGCACTTGAACTTTACAAAGTCGTGTTTTAAGGTTTTTTTTTCTTTTTCTAGTATATTTGAATTTTATTTTGTTTATATATGTTCATTTAAATTCATATAAAAATATTTTTTTGTTATTAACTTAATAGGTTTTCTTACATTCCATATCCACATACTGCTGAACTACTTTCTGATGCATTGTTGGATTGTATTCTTGATTGGAACATTGAGCAAAACATTTCTGCCTTGACTGTGGATAATGCTTCATCTAATACTAGGATGATTCATCTTTTATGTGACAAGCTCTCTATTAGTTCTCTTATTTATAGCCCAGACTTGTTTCATGTACGCTACGTTGCTCATGTGTTGAATTTGATTGTGAGACAAGGGTTAGATGTCATTAAGTCAACTATAGATATTGTTCGAGATAGCGTTACTTATTGTATAGGATCCCCTAAAAGAGAGGAAAGGTTCTTTGAAACAGTCCGCCAATTGAATATAGATTGTTCTAAGAAGATGGCACTTGATTGCAAAACAAGATGGAATTCTACATACTTAATGCTTCGTAGTACTTTTAGCTATAAAAGTGTTTTTCCTCGCTTAAGGAAAAAGGATCCAAATTATAGAAATGTACCAATCGAAGATGATTGGATGTTAGCCAAAGAGATTTGTGATAGGCTCGAACCATTTTACTCTGCTACTTGCAAGCTTTCAGGCACAGAGTATCCTACTGCAAATGAATTTTTGTCAGAAGTTTGTGATCTTAGGACATTAATCTCCAATTCCCCAAGTACAATTGATGACTTCTTTCATGAAAGTTAAGTTTGATGAATATTGGTCGGAGTTTCATGGGCTAATGATTGTGGCCACTATCTTGGATCCACGATTCAAGTGTAAAGTGATGGATTTTTATTTTCCCACCATATATGGAGAGAGGGCTGCAAATGCATTGGAAAAAGCTCGAAAAATACTTTTAAATATTGTTGGTGAGTATGAGAAAAGGTTGCACATTAGTCGAGCTAGTTCTACTACTTCAACTCCTTTAGTTTCATCAACTAACACAACATCAACATCAACAAAAAAGTTATCAAAATTCCAACTTCATAAGATGAGTCAAGAACTTTCTACTAGTTCTACAATCGCAGTGAAGACGGAATTGGATTTTTATCTTAAGAAGACTTGTGAAATGGCGAATCCAGATTTTGATGTGTTGAAATGGTGGGCTGCAAATTCTAGTAACTTTCCGATTCGTCATCGTATAGCTAGAGATATTTTGGCTATTCCTGTCTCCACAGTTGCCTCCAAATTAGCATTTAGTACATGTGGGCGTTTTGTGACTCCTCATCGTAGTCGCTTAAGTCCAAAGACATTGGAAGTACTAATGTGCACTCAAGATTGGTTATGGACAGAACATAATGGTATGAAAGTAATATATTCTTTTAAACATTATTGTATTAAGTTATTCTTATTGATTTGATGAAATTTATTGTTGTATTCATTTTTAGATGGAAAAGCTTCAACAGTGCCAACATTTGACTATGATGGTGAAGATGGTGATGTATGATGAATAAGTTTATTATTTGAAATTGGTTATGTTTATTATTATTATTATTATTAACTTATATATTTTAATGTGTAGGTATCAACTATGGTTTGAAGAAAATTAGGAGTTGAAACCATATTAAGTTGTCATTATTATTTTGTTGTAATTTTATTTTTTGAGTTATGTCTAACATGTATTGATTGAGATGTTGAATCATTTGGTTTTGGATATTGTTTTAGTTGTTTTGGTAATGATGTGATGGAAGATATGACTTGAAATGACTACCATAATTTTTCTATTATATGCAGATTTTTATATTTATATATTTTTTATACCAATTTCATATTAGATGCAACTTTAAATATTAAAATACAGAATTTATATGCAAATTTTGACATACAAATTTTCATATTTATGTATAAATTTGTATGCAGTTTTTTTTATATTGAAATATGAAAATTATATGCAGATTTTTATACCAATTTTTATATGAAAATATAACAAATTATATACAATTTTTTTAAAATAATAATAATAATAATCGGGTCAACCCGCGGGTCGATCCATACCCGCGGGTCAAAATCCGACCCAAACCCGTTGGATCATTAACGGATTCGGATCGAATTCGGGTTGAAAAAAAATAAACGGGTTCGGATTTGGGTCTAGCCTGATCCGCCCAAATCCGACCCATTGCCATCCCTACATGCAGCTTGTCGCGAAGAGTAAGAAAATGATGATTGCCAACAGCCTTTGTGAAGATATCAGCGATCTGATCAAGAGACCATACATGCCGAACTATAAGAGCGCCAGATGCAACCTGTTCACGAACGAAGTGGTAATCGATTTTAATATGCTTAGATCGCTGATGAAATACTGGATTGGCACAAAGAAACGTGGCACTCAAATTATCACATAGTAAAATAGGCGGTTGCGTAACAGGGACGGTCATTTCCTTTAGTAATTGTTGTAACCAGATTAACTCAGCAGCGGCAAAGACAATTGTAACACCCCGGCTAGTCCGGCTTGCCCGGTCCGGCTGTGTTAGCTCTACTCTCTACTACTAGCTAGCTAGGCTATCCCAAACCGGTGGTTACGGTTGGTTTCTTTCGCCTCCCCCAGCACTCGAACCCTTGATTTGCCACCTTAAGGATCAAGCGGAAGGACAGATGTTAGGATGTTGAGTGAGGCCGGACCATCACCCGTCTCCAACGAATGTGACGATGAGTCTGGTAAGGAGGAAGTTGACGCATCGGAGTGACTCGACAAGAGAGAATCGGAACTAGACATAGAACTTAATTGTTGTTTCCCAGAACTAATGGACACAGGATGTGAAGATTGAGATACTATAGATGCCTGTTGGAGTAGAGACAATGGAATGGGTTCTAAAGAGTTTGGTATGGTGACTCCAGAGAAGAGGAAAATTTAGGGTAGGGAAAAACAGATTCATCAAAGACAACATATCGAGATACATAAGTTCTAGTGGTAGGGACATAAAGACACATATAGCCCTTATGTTTTAAACTATACCCCAAAAAGACACAAGGAAGAGATCTGAACTCTAATTTAGTGTTGTGGTAGGGTCGTAGGAAATGATAACAAAGACACCCAAAAGACTTAAGGAACCCATAATCTGGCTTTTTTCCATATAAGCACTCATAAGAGGGATTTATATCCTAGGACAGGAGTGATTTTTTGATTGATTAAGTAGGCAGAAGTATGAAATGATTGCTCCCAAAATTTTATAGGAAGATGAGAGTGTGCAAGAAGAGCAAGACCTTTCTCAACAATAACCCGATTACGTCTTTCAGAGGATCCATTTTGTTCAAGGGTATAAGGACATGAAACTCTGTGACGAATACCGTATCCTTCAATGAGCGTAGAAACAATACGATACTCACCACCCCAATCAGTTTGAAATGATTTCACCTGAGTAGAGAATTGTGTTTGGATTAGTTTGAGAAACAATTCAAAGATAGAATAAACCTGAGATTTATTAGAAATGAAATAGATCCAAGTGAACTTGGTACAATCATCGATGAAACTGATATAATAACGACAACCAGTAGTAGATGCATCATGGGAGGGGCCCCATACATCAGAATGAACTAAATCAAATGGTTTGACAGAAGACTCAAGACGACGTGGCAATGGTAGTCTGTGGCTTTTACCAAGTTGACAAGAACCACAGACAGATGTTAATTTATTACAGGACACTGGTAATTGCTGACTCGACACTAAACGACGAAGTATTGATTCATGAGGATGAGCGAGGCGATGATGCCAACACTGGAGAGAGGTTCGTTCACTAAGACAAGCAGTTGGAAAACTACCAGATGAGGAAGACACGGTAAGATGCGGGAGATGGTAGAGGCCATTCTCAACGGTTCCTTTGAGGAGGATCTGTCCCTGCAAGTTCTTAACAAAGCAACAATTCGGGTGAAACTCAAGATAAACATTATTATCACGGGATAATTTTGAAACACTCAACAAACTTTTGGCTATTTTTGGAACATAAAGGATATTATTTAAGGATAAAGGTTTGGTAGTAGATGTAGTAGGAAGAGTAGAATGCTCTAAATGAGTAATGGGAAGGAACTTACCATCCCAACCATGAGTCGATCATTACCTTCGTAGTTAGATTGCAATGTGAGATTGCTAAGATCAGGAGTGACATGATGGCTGGCCCCAGAGTCAACAAACCATGGATCACCAACGTCAGATGGACTATTAGCAGATGCAGTAAACACTGACTTTCTAGCCGTACGTATTTTTGCTACCGCATTGCAATTGATGAAAGGAAATTTCTTTAAATTAAGACGTTGATAGCAGTTCAGCGCCTCGTGACCAAGTCATTTGCAAATCTGACATTGAGGCCTTGATCGTTCACCAGTGAAACTTTGTCCGCATAATTACCAGAGAACCGATCGGATCGAAAGTTGCGACCACTAGAGCAATTGGCGACATTGGCAGAAGGTAGAGATAGTGAGTGATTATCTTCTTCCAAGTGCTGCTCTTCCTGAAGTAAAAGACCAAGCAGTTCATCGGATGACAAAGGCTCAATACGCATAGATAGTGCCGACCGAAACACCCAATATTGAGAACCAAGACCATAAAGCAGATAATAGACAAAATCAGCATCTAAAATATCACACATACAGTTTGATAAGGAGTCAACAAGGGCTTTCTTTTTCTCAAAATAATCAAGGACAGACAAAGACCCCTTTGTCATGGTTTGTAGTTGTTGTCGAAGGTGTATTTGGCGAGCACCAGTCTGCGTATGGAACGTACGCGCAAGGATGCTCCAAGCTGCAGCACTTGTAGAAGCACGAGCAACCATGCCAAGTAAAGGAGTGGTTAAGGTGGATCGAATCCATAATAAAACAAGACGATCTTTCTTAATCCAAGAAGCCAGATCCAGATTTGGGATGACACGTTCGGAAACGGCAGTCTCGGGGTGGGCAGAATCAATAAGAGGAATAGCCGGGATGACCAGAGTAGGTGGCGGTGGACTAATGTCGGTAAGGAATGTATCTAATACATAAGCCTCCAAAGCAGAGCGGACAGTACTGCGCCATAGAGAGTAGTTAGAGCGATCAAGACGAATCACCAAGTTGGGAAAATGAAAACTCTGATGGGAAACACCAGAATCAGCGGAAGCAAAGGCAAGAATGGAAGTGGAGCCTGTGGTAGAGGATGAAGTTGAAGACATGATGGATCCTTCAGGCTCTGATACCATGTAAAGATTTAATAATTTGTAAGAAGTTGTTGATTTATTCATTCACAACCAATAATATATATACAATGTACAAGAGATTATATCAGATTCTAATTTAATGTAATAGCCTAAATTAAAGATTCTAAATAAATGTTATAGCCTAAATTAAAGATTCTAAATTAATACTATAGCCTAAATTAAGGGATAATTACAACAAATAAGGAATGTCAAAAGAGGAACCATAAAAAGGAGGAAAAATGGAGAAATGATAGAAAAGAGGAAAATAAAAATTGATATAAAAGAGAAAATGGAAAATTGATAGAAAAGAACAACAAAGAGAATTGGTTGGTGTGTGAAAAAAAAATAAAATAAAATAAAATAAGGAATTGGTGATCTTGAGATATGAAAAAAATAATTTAGATGAAAATGAAAATGATTTTACCAAGTGAGTTGGTTTTAAGATTATTGAATTAATTTGGAAATTGGTTGAGAAATGGAATTCATATTTTGGTTATATGAAAAAAAAAATTGAATATCGATAAAGTTCCCAGTAAAAGAAATTATTATTTCTGAGGTGAAAACCTTGAGGTTGAAATTATTATTTATTAAAGAGGAAAAAAAATGATGAAAGAAGGGAATATTGATTGTGTTTAAATTATATATGTTACATGAAATCTGTTTACCAAGTAGATGGTTAAATTTATTTATCCAACAAAAGAAAATGAATTGAATATGATGAAGATTGACTATGTGGAAACTTTAATATACACATAGAAAATTATTGAAATATCGATGCTAAATTTTGAAAGAGAAAAAAATGAATTATTCACTTGCGTGATGAAATTGAATTGATTTGGACCATATAGAAATTATATTGGATTATTTGGGGAGTTGAATTATTTGCCCAGAAGATATTATTATTCCAAAAAATCTTATATGAACATCTTTTGTGAAGTTTGGCGCTGTCAACCCAAAATAGAAAATCGGTCCATATATATATATATATATATATATAGGAGGGATACTTTGACACCTGGTGTCAAAGTATTAAACTTACACCAGATCTCCTACCGTCAATGCAGAGTAAATTGAATGGTTGGGATATTTTATTTCTCTTTCCTCACTTCTCTCTCCTCTCTTTTCTATCAATGTTTTAAATCAATTATTATTTTCTCTCTTCCATTAAAAGAGTAATTCTCTTTTAAAAATTATTTTATTTTTTTAAAAAAATCTTTATTTTTAATTCATTCCAACCGTCATATTTATATTTATATGACCAAACTAGCTGTAAGAAATGAGGTTATATTTGAATAGTTTTATTATTTCAAGTTTTGACATTTCTGGAAACTTGAATATATTATTTTATTTTTTTTAATACTTTTTTAATATAGGTGAAGAAGTTTGTAAAGGTCATGAACAAGAACATGGTTCAGAATAATGGGTTTGACTTGCTAGTAAAGATGTGTTGAGTGTGACTGACAATATTATTATGATTGGAGATATTGTGTTAGTTCAGAGTTTTAATTATTATTGTGAAAAAAGTATTTGGATCCAATAGATGATATTATATTTAATGATTTATGTGATTATATTTTGTAGTTATATTGATGTGTGATTATATTATTATACAAACCAAAATGATTTTGAAGATGACTATAAATGAACTATTTTGAAAAATTGTGATGAAATTCAAACGCACAAAGTAAATAATGGTATGCAATATAGAGTTTGTGATGGAATTCGAGTGCACAGTGTAAATAGTTTGCAAATTATTAGTTTTTTAAAATCAATTTTAAGAGTTTTTGAGTGTTATATTGAGTTGTTTATTTTTAAAATGGATTAATAATTAATTATATTATTATATTAAAAAATTCAATTGGTTTATATATATAGTTAAAAATAAATAGTTAAAAAAAATTAGTTTTTAAAGAAGAATGAAGAAAAATTGTAAAGGATTATACTCTTTTAATGGGAGAGAGAAAGTAATAATTGATTTAAAACATTGATTGAAAAGAGAGGAGAGAGAAGTGAGGAAAGAGAAATAAAATATCTCAACCATTCAACTTACTCTACATTGACGGTAAGAGATCGGGTGTAAGTTTAATACTTTGACACCAGGTGTCAAAGTATCCCTCCTTTTATATATATATATATATATATATATATTTGTTGCATCATCAATCTTTATTTAAAGCATACGCAATACATTTTAATTTAATTGTCAATTTATTTAGTTGTGTTTATTATTTTTAGTTATTAGTATGGACACCTGAGAAGTGTCGAAATTGAAATATTAAAAAGGCTCTGGATCTATCTGGGAAAAATTATTGATATAAATGGATGAGTATTGTAATGGAAATAATGAGATCACTCTCCAACCCAGATCATAGTCCTGATTATTTAAAAGTGCAAAAATGTTTCAACTAAGAAATGAGCATAGAAAAAAAAATCTCAGCAATGAATATTTGAAATAAATATAGTTTATTGAGATGGAATCTCTAAGATTAAACTGTGAAAATTTTGAGAAGGTTATATGAGGAATCTGTGATGGGATATAATTGCATGGATATACTTTTCGATTTAGTATATTGATGTATTTATTGATTAAAGTCGAGAAAATTCTGATATGTGGCTTTGTTTATTTGGATAGGATATGGAAAGTTCAGGAAATATGTCAGAAATATATTTGATTGATAGTGTTACAACTCATTCTATCCTCCGAGATAAAAAAATATTTTCTGAACATATCTGAATATAAGTCTCGAGTAAATATCATATCTAGTTATGCTGATTTAATTGAGGGATATAGAAAAGGTATAATATTATTAAAAAAGAGAACAAAAATGTGTATCCATAATGCATTGTATTCGAGTAATTCGAAATGAAGTTTGTTGAGTTTTAAGGATATCAGAAAAAATGGATACCATATTGAGACAGTGAATGAACAAAATATGGAGTATTTGTATATTACGTCTATTATTTTTGGACATAAAATTATTCTGGAAAAACTTCATACATTATCATCTGTTTATATTTTACGAAAATATCTCCAATTGAAACCTACGCTGTAATGACTAAGAAAATAAATGACCCTAAAGTTTTTCAATTATGGCATGATAGACTTGGTCATCCTGGATCCACGATGATGCGTAGAATTGTTGAAAGTTCTAATGGACATCCATTAAGTGATTTGAAGATATTGATATCAAAAGATAATTTTTGTACCGCTTGTACTCAGAAGAAATTGATAGTCAGACCATCCCCATTAAAAGTAAATATTGAATGTCCATCGTTTTTAGAAAGAATTCAAGGGGATATTTGTGGACTAATTCATCCACCAAGTGGGTCGTTTAAATATTTTATGGTGTTGATTGATGCATCTACAAGATGATCATATGTATGTTTATTATCAACACGGAATGTGGCGTTTGTTAAGTTACTTGCCCAGATAATAAAATTAAGAGCACAATTCTCAGATTATCAGATTAGAAATATTCGTTTGGATAATGCTGGTGAATTTACATCAAGGGGTTTTGATGATTATTGCATGTCAATTGGTATAAATGTTGAACATTCAGTACCCCATGTCCATACCCAGAATGGGTTAGCAGAATCTTTTATTAAAAGGCTTCAAATGATTGCCCGAACGTTGTTGTTACAAACTCAATTACCGATTTTCGCTTGGGGTCATGCAATATTATATGCAACCACACTAATACGCCTGAGGCCCACTGTTTATCATGATTATTCTCCGTTACAGCTGGTTACTGGAAATAAACCAAATATATCTAATTTGAAACTTTTGGATATGTTGTATATGTTCTCATAGCACCCCCTCAAAGAACAAAAATGGGACAACAACATTGTATGAGAATTTATGTTGGGTATAATTCACCATCCATAATTAGATATCTAGAACCCATGACGGGTGATATGTTTACTACAAGATTTGCAGATTGCCATTATAATGAAGAATTATTCCCACGACTTGGAAAAGATAAACCTTCTAATATCGGTAAAAATGAACTCGATTAGAAAAGTAATATGCTGTCTTATCTAGATCCACGCACTGACCAAAGTGAAAATGAAGTACGTATGATAATTCATTTATAAACAGTTGCAAACCGATTACCAAATAGTTTTGTTGATACAACTAAAGTTACGAAATCTCATCTACCAGCATATAATGCACCAGCTCAACTGGATGTGCCTACTGAAAAATCAAAATAGATGGTAACTGGTGAGACATCTAAAATCCAGAGAAAACGTGGTAGACATATTGGGTCTAAAGATATTGTACCACGAAAATGAAAAGTTAGAATTGAGAACACTATTGATATAATACCACCGAAAGATACCAGTCAAAATTTACAAATTGTGGAGGTTGAAAATCCAAATGAAGAAAAGACCTCTGAAGAGGTAAATGTATCCAAAAATGAAGAAATATCTATTAATTATACAAAAGACATTTGGAACCGTGAAAACTTTGTTGTTGATAATATTTTCATATGCAGTAGCTATCGATGTGATGAATGATGGTTATGAACCTCAATCCATAAATAATTGTAGGGAACGAAATGACTAGCCAAAATGGAAAGAAGCAATCCATGTAGAATTAAGTTCATTGAACGAACGGAACGTTTTTAGACCGATTATTAAAACACCAAAAGGTGTTAATCCAGTTAATTATAAATGGGTGTTCGTTAGAAAACGAAATGAGAAAAACGAAATTGTGAGGTATAAAGCCTGATTGGTTGCTCTGGGTTTCTCACAAAGGCCTAGGATTGATTTTGACGAAACGTATTCTCCTGTGATGGATACAGTTACTTTCCGTTTTTTGATTGGATTTGCCAAAGAAAAGAATCTGGAGATGAGGTTAATGAATGTGGTAACTGCATATCTGTATGGTTCCCTGGATACAAAAATCTTCATGAAAGTTCCAGAAGGATTAAAAATTCCTCAAATTAATAAACCTCAGGGCTTATACTTAGTAAAATTACAAAGGTCACTATATGGATTAAAACAGTCTGGACGAATGTGGTACAATCGTCTGAGTGAATATTTAATTAGAGAATTGTACATTAATGATGTTATTTGTCCATCTGTGTTCATTAGAAAATCAGGATCTAGATTTGCAATAGTAGCAGTCTATGTTGATGATATGAACTCGATTGGAACCCAAAATGAAATTCTAGAAACTGCTGAATATTTGAAAAGGGAATTTGAAATGAAAGACCAGGGGAAAGCAAAATATTGTCTGGGATTAGAAATTGAACATAAAATTCATGGAATTTTAATCCATTAGAAAGCTTATACAGAAAAGATTTTGAAAAGATTTAATTTGGGAAAATGTCATCCATTAAGCACTCCGATGGTCATTCATTCTCTTGATCCCAAAAAGGATCCATTCAGACCTAAAGATGATGATGAAAATATTTTGGATTCTAGAACACCATACTTAAGTACAATTGGTGCCCTCCTCTATCTAACCTAATGTACAAGACCAGACATTGCTTTTGCTGTAATTTTATTGGCTAGATACAGTTCTGCCCCAACTCCTCGGCACTGGAATGGAATTAAACATATTCTCAGATATCTTCGAGGGACTGTTGATTTAGAACTGTTTTATCCAAATTTTGATAATACTTCTGGATTGGTTGGTTATGCTGATGCTGGTTATCTTTCGGGTCCATATAAAGCTCGTTCTCAATCTGGATATATTTTTACATATAATGGCACAACTATCTCCTGGATATCCATTAAGCAAACTTTGGTTGCTACTTTTTCAAATAATGCCAAAATTTTTGCACTGCATGAAGTCAGCCGTGAATGTGTCTAGTTGAGATCCGTTATACATCATATCCAGAGTTCATGTGGTATCCCACAAACATAAAATGAGCTAACAATTATTTACGAGGATAATATTGCTTGTACCGCCCAAGTGAGAGGTGGATACATCAAATAGGATAGATTGAAGCACATATCTCCCAAATTCTTCTACACTCACGGGCTCTAAGAATCTAGACAAATCGACGTGAAGTAGATTCGATCTTCAAACAATCTAGTTGATTTACTGACGAAGACTTTACCAACGTCCACATTCGAAAATTTGTTTCACGTAATTGGAATGCGAAGACTCTCCAAATTAGGTGATTAATTTATAGGTGTTTTCATCGGGGAGAGTTTTATAAATGTCTAGATTCAACTGTACTCTTTTTCCCTTTTCCAGTTTTTTGTCCCACTAAATTTTTTTGGTAAAGTTTTTAACGAGGCAGTCGATTGGTTGAATCCAAGGGGGAGTATCATGTATGAAATGGGATTGTATTGGCTTTCATCCATATTTGTATTAATATGTATATGACACATTAGATATTATGTGTCAAGTGAGTAAATCATTCTTCCATGTTCAATGACACATGTACATGAGTTCTTCTATAAATAGAGGATGAAGTTGATGAAATAAAATTGCTAATTCACTTGGTTTTCTCCCCATATCTTCTCCTCATTTCCTTTATTTCCTTTGTAAGTTATTCGTGTTGTATATGTTGATTTGATTTTATAGCAGAAATAACATTTTTTTTAATGGTATGATGCCATGAAGTTAGATGTGGTTTTATTGATTGAAACTTATTTTATTATTTAAAATTGAATAAATAATATTAAATTTCAAAAGAAAAAAAAATGGTAACTTCAAATAATGCTTATTACCAAAAAAAATAATAATAAGAATAATAAATAAATATACTATTTTAATAATTTATATAAATAAATAAAATAAGATAAAACAATTTGTATATAATTATTAATTTTTGTTATATTCCATTATTATTTATCAAACAATAATTTTTCAAAGATAGTGGGAAGGATATTTTGTCCCCGAAACTAATCAATAGCCCATGCAGTGTTTATAAATTTTTATATAAGGTAATATTTAAATTTTATGTAATTCATTGAAATTATAATTACTTTTATTATATTTTATTGGGAAATTGATATTTAATTTGATAAAATTCTGAATTATTTATTTGAAAAGTCGAAGATAAAAATAAATTTAAAAATTTTATATTAAATTTATGTTAAATTTAAAAGTCTTTAGAATAAATTTAATTACTCTCAAATAAATTTTAATTTATATGTTTGTTTTTGAAAATATATGAGGTGTATTTTTTTTAATGATTTATTTAGTTCTTCTTATATATTCATACTCTCTATTTATTTTTAAAATATAATTTTATGTGTAAATTCTATATTATTAAAATCAAAATTATTTAATAAATATTAATAACTTTTAAAAATAATTTTATTTTTATAAAATTTTAAAAAATTATTAACTTTTATAAATATAGTAAATTTGAAACTTTTCAAATCACACAATTAATGAGTACCTATTATGACAATTAACATTATGAAAAATACTTTCATTTATTAATTGAATAATTGACATGTGAGAGAGTACAAACAATCAAAAATATGATTGTCGAGAATATTGGTTATAATTTTTTTAACTTTTTTTTAAAAAAATATATATATAACAATGAAATAAATGGTGTATATTATATATATATATATATATTATACAATATTTTGTAATTAATTATACCAATAGTATTATAATATACATCAATGGATGTAATTAATTTAGCATTTCATTATAACAATTATAATTTAAAGAAAATAAAAGATTATAGAATTTAGAATAATTCATTAATGCATTGATATCATTCATTGAAAAATAATACAATAATAAAAGTAAATAAATAAATCTTTAAATATCTAATAAAATTTCAAAAATAAAATATTACACTTAAATAGAAAATAATTTACGATGATCAATATTTTTTTTTCTTTAATTTTTTAATGTAGTCTATGTCATTAAATTAGCTAACATAAAATTTTTAATCGAACAAAGCATACTAAATCGATATTTCAAATTTGAATAAGATTTTGTACATAATGAATATTATATTAATTAAAAATAAACAGGTAACTACTTCTCACCGTTAAAGCAAGTTATTGTATATCACAACTTTTTCATTATTTTTTTAAAAGTTTTTGTTTTCTTATATTTAAAAGACTTGTAAAAAAAGAAAAGAAAAAGTAATTAGACAATAAAATCAAAAGAAAATAAAACATACTAAAAATATTGAGTCTCACATTTTTGTACATAACAGAAAAAAAACTATTAAATTAGAAAATAGAAAACATCAAATAATTTTTAAATTATGTTATTACTTTAATTTACAATAAAAAAAATAACTTTTCATTTATTTTTTAAGGCATCCACTTTTTTCTATATTTTTTTAAAAATTTTTATCTACATAAAAAAATAAAATAAAATAAAAATTAAAAAGTTACAATTGTAAAATTTTATTTCATTATAGAAAATTGATTGAAATTTTAAACTCCACAAATCTTACTATAAAACTAAAACAATAATTAAAAAAATAAAACAAATGTTGAAAAATGCATAAATAAAAGTTAATGAGGCTCTCATGGCAATCAACATCTTTGATGATATACCCAACAATTTCGCATATAAAACTAAAAAACACAATCATGTGAGAACATAGAATATATTTACTCAAAATAATAAGCACATCAGTAACAAGTAAAAATTGATAACTTATATTAATAATCATTATATTAACAACACAAGAATATATGGCTAAATTTACATTAGAATTGGTGGAAAAGGAGATAATACATAAATACAAACATTTGCATAGAAAAGTTCGAGAGGAGAGAATAAGTACAATTTTCACTTGCATTTCCAATTAGTTGAGTGTTTTTTTTTTTTTTTTTTTTTTTTTTTAAAGGAAGAAATATAAATACAAATTTGAGAGACATTAGAAATATGAAAAGTTATTAATAAAGTGGAAAGAGATATAATTAATAAAAATTTAATAGTTACAAATATAAAATGTTGTTAATAAAGTGAAATAAATACAATTAATAAAATTTTAATAGTTTTATTTTTTTTAAAAAAAATATTTCTATAATATTCTTTTTGAATTTCAAGGGATGAGAGAGAACAGATAACAAAGAAAACAAAACTTGTCATTTTTAATATTTTTCAACCAAATGCTAAGTTTTCAGAGCGCCACGTCATCTTTGTAGGGCCACCGAAAACTTTCGCTTTATATATATATATTAGGATTTTGGACCCGTACAATGCACACAGGTATTAAAATGTACAATATATATATATGTATATAAATTTTCACAATCAACTAATAATTAAATCCAAAGTCTCTTACAAAACGAATAATATATCACATGATGTCAACATCAATCGAAAAAAAAAAAACCCAAAAATAACTATATTCGGCATCAGCTATTAAACTTAGCAATTAAAGTAGTAGTTTTGATAGCTGTAGCAGTTAGCGGTTAGAATAGTTGTCAAAGTAGCGATTGCAATAACTATTTGGTGGTAGTTGTAGCAGTTAAAAATAACGGTTAGATATATAATTACAAAAAGGTTGATGCTATTATTTAATTTGTACTTATTAATATGAAATAAAATGGTATTTTGATAGTTTTAAAATAGCGATTTGGGAGAAAACTAATTTGAATAGCATTTGTCAGACTACAATTTAAACTGTTAAATGCTACTTTAAAATGTTATTACTGAACACATAATTTTACAAACTGCTAAATGCCAAATGCCAAATACATGGTATAAAAGAAAACAAATTTTGAGAAAAATGAGGAAAAAAAAAGACTAACTAACCAGATCTAATTAGATACAAATCTCTTTCCACTCTTAGCCATTTGTGCCATGGAGATCGAATCATGCAAAATTGAGCGAATTTATCATATCTCACTTATTATCAATTCCTTTAGTGCGTCTCAGGGTGAATTACCCTTCATCAAAATCAATACATATATCAGTATTTGCAGTTTTATTATTTCAAGAAAAGAAAATGTAATTATTTAAATTATCAGATAAATTACCTAAATTTTGTGTTGAACAACATTCGGTTTGTACCTTTATCAAATGTTTGGAAAGACTTATTCGAACACAACATTGGTTGTGATTTTTTGTATTGCAGCATGTTCATCTAAAATAAGTATTTTTAGACCTTTACGATTAGTTACTCTAGAAACAATGATGTAGTTGACCACGAGTGAAAATAAGTCTTTTGAGACAGGGACCTAGTTATTTAGATATTGTCTATTACTCTTATTTATGATAATTTTAAATGATACTAAGATAGGGAATTGTTAACTCTTAAATTTGAACGGTAATCTCCAATCTCACTGCATCAAAGTAAGTCGCAGTGTCAACGCATTTGCTCAATAGTTGGACCTTGAATGACCATAACTTCCAAGACTCTTCTTCCTAAACTTGTAAGGGTCAATATTGTATAATTGCATAATCCTTTCGAGTGATCAATATTTTGTAATAGCATCACCTCCAACTTTGAGTTTTAGTTCGTGAAGCGGTAAACCCGAGCACTTGATAGTAATTCAAAAATTCTGGAGTGTGGATGTCGGTAAATATGTCGATCACCATATTCGATTGGCACACTAAATCCGAACTTTGATAAATCTTTTTATCATTAACATTAATCTATGTCATGCAATCATTTACCTCTTTCACAAAATCCAAAGTCGGAACTGGTATAGTGTGTTTTTGTAAGTATATAGGATTATTAAAGTGCTAATGTGATGAATAATATGTTGCTTCCATTATGGAATCGAGCAGATTAGGCCCAAACTAAGCCATGTCCCGCCCTAAAATATGGAAATTGGGACCCCTTTACCGGTACCGACACTGGGAAATGAATACCAGAAAACAGGTAAAAAATATTATATTTCCATGATATCGAACTAGGAAATAATTTGGCAAAATCTCAGGTCATTTCCCTCCCTCAAGACCGGGAAATGTCTATCAGATTGGCTCATTTTCAGCCATTGGAACCGGGAAATAACTAGGAACTTTGTCAATTCATGTTCATGTATCAATACTAGGAATCAGATCAAATATCATCATATTTCTTTGTTTTTGTACCTAGAAATTATTGCTGGTCAGTCAGTTTCCCGGTGTGAATATTGAAAATAATACAAAAATATCCAGATTTCATGTGTTAAAATAGGGAAACAACTTGTTTCATTATAATTTCACTTTTCCGAAATAAATTTCTGCATTCAAAACCATACTTACAACCAAACCAAATTAAACAACCAAACCATATTCGACAAAAAGCATTGGATAATAAAAGTTATATATCTAAAGTAAAGGAGACTGGGGTGAATTAGCTTTCAGATGGAATGGTATATCCCAGGAGGAGCTATTAACTTGGTTCATTTGTTACAAAAAATATTTATAATTGTTTACTTTTAAAAAAATTCTGATGTTGGGCTGAAACAAAAATTTTGTTGATTGACCCAAAAGTGAAAATTATCACTTAATAAAATCATAATATATTACCAAGTTAATATAAATAAATAATTAGTAGTCAAATAAATAAAATAAATAAAAAATATTATAAACAAAATATAAAAATTAAATAAACAAAATATGTTTGATGGTTGCTACAATGGATGCTATATCCAGCGGCCGCAATTCCCAATGTACGCCAAGCGCCATTAACTTTTTTCGGAGAGCGTGAAATCACACCAGATTAGAGCCACACCCAACTTCAAATGCCAACTCAATGCTTCGGTTGGATTTGGTTTTATAATCGTCTCGCTGTGAAATTGACATGTCAGCTACGTTTTCCTACACAAAACATTTCAGCAAAACAACCCCAAAAGTTTTGCTATTTGGAGCACATTGGTAATAAAACTTTCTAACATAGTGGATGAGGAAAATTTTATTATTTTGGGATATATGGCTCAAAAAGCCAATTAAAACAAATTTATATAATTTTAATAAATTAAATACTATTAAATTTAATGAATAAATAATTTAAACAATAGAAAGTTAATTTAGTTTTTATAAAAATAAAAAATATATAAAAAATATACAAATAAATAATAAATATAAAAATTTATTAAAAAATTGAGGTTGCAACAATATCGTTGACAGGTTGTGAACCGAACATAGAGATTGTGATTTAACGTTCATTTAACTAAAAACTGATATTGCAATTTCATCGTTGGCAGGTAGTACTATCAGATGGTCGAGCCCGTGACCGTTCGTCTGTGACCGTAAGGTCACGGACTTTCTCGGTCATGGGTCTAAAAGAGCCCGTATTCAAATGGTCATTGAATTTTTTACCGTGCTCGTCCGTTGACCACACGGACGGTCTCGGGCCAAGTCCTTTTTTTCATTTTAAAATTATTTTTAAAAAAATAAAAGTTCAATTTAATATTAAAATACCACTAACTCATGCTTTAAATTTTAAGACAATTGAAAAACTTTTTCCAATTTCAATATATGATGAAAAAGTAAAGCACCATGAAGTGAACAATAACTAACTATACAGACCAACTTTTATGAGTGAATTTCCACTTGTTTTGACCTCAACTTAACAAGACAGCTTGTTATCCTTTAGAATAGAAGAATATGTACCTTTCTTTAATGCCTTTGCACAACATAAACATAATCAAACAATATTAAACCACATGTAGTAATATTCACTCTCTACTGTCTCAGAAACTTCAATTTACCTAAAGAACTCCTTTCTTCACATCAGAACAATTAGTGGCCAATCACTTACAAGTATGAGAATGAATATGAAACTAATTAATTACAAAATATATAAAAAAAAATAGGAACAATATAACGACAGCCTTAATAAAAACATCCAATAGCGGCCTCAAGTTATATGATATTACTTAATGCCTTTACAATAAATCCATAGTCCAAAAACACAATTCCTTATAAATTTTTTAAAATAAACTACAAATAACTAATTCAAAACATAACAACGTAAAAGAATCGCAATAGATCAAGAAATAAAATAAGCACAGAACACCATCTTGATCTCGGGTTCTTTCTCCAAGCACCCTTCTGTTACAGTGAAACCAAAACCAATCATCACATCTTTGAAAAAAAAAAATTACTATATATAATTTATTTTAAGCATGATTCATGAACACTTTCTCAAAATACCAAAAGTGAAAAATGACAAGAAGTACCCATTTATTTATCTTCCTCTCCTACATCATTAATAACAATATTTGAGTCTTCCATTGAAATGTGATATTCACTTAGAGCTATCTCTTTATCTCCACAATCAATAGTTTCATCATCCAGAAAAAAAAATGATAATTCATTAATCAATAAAATGACATAAGAATAAATGAATCAAATTGATTATTATTACCTGTAGGAGCATAACCAATCATCCAATTTCGTGTACAAATTAAAGCCTGTACATTTTTTTGGAAGAAGAGAGCTACGCTACTTGTTTAGGACTATTGAACCAATGCTAAAAGCAGATTTTGAGGCCACTGTAGTTATTGGAATGCTAAGCACATCACTAGCCATACGAGACAAATTGGGATACCTTGACTGATTTTCCTTCTACCAAGTTAAGACATCCATACTTGCAAAATGCCCATATTCAAGAGGTGCTTTATCCAAGTACCTATCTAGTTCACTTTTTTTCAAAAAAGAGATTCACTCATTCGACCCAAGATACGTATTGCATCCTGTATAGAAAAAAATAATTAAACATGTTTATAGTAGCTGCATTACCTACTTTAATAAAAATTATATAAATAGAATAATTACTAGAAAAATTTACATCTGCTCTTGCCTTAAGTACTAGCACTTGGCCTTTATATTGGAGGAATTGTTTATGAAGAAAAAGGTGGGGGTGATGGTGATAAACTGGCATAGTCATTAAAAAGCAAATTGAAATTTCTCTTTATATCTTCCATCTTACTAACTACACCATATTCATCAGCAATCTCCTCAAAACAACCCTTTACCAATTGAAGTTTCATGCGTGGGTTTAAAACAACACTAAGTGATAGTATCTCACTATATCCATCCTAAAATTTGCCAAACTTTACTTGCATACTTTGAACCATATGCTTGATAACATGATCTTGGCAATTTTTATAATCAAGCAATAGTTTCTCAATCTTCCAAATTTGAAGAAAATACAAATTTGAAGTCGGATAACTAGAACCTGATATGAAAGTGGTGATGGTATACAAATGCTTCAATATCTCACATATCTTTTCCCCCCTTTCCCATTCTTCCTTAGATGGACACCACTTGTAGTTAGGGTCACGCATCTTTATGAAGTCAAAGGCATCTTTATATTTTAATGCACTTTCAAGCATCAAATAAGTTAAGTTCCACCTAGTTAACACGTCTATTCATAAGTGAACCCCGCCTTCAATCCCAATAGCACTAACCCATTCTTTAAAATTTCTCCTCTTAATTTTCGACCCCTTCACATATTTCACACTCTCTCTGATATTTTGCAAAGCATATTTGGTCTCATCTAATCCATCTTGAACAATTAGATTCAGAATGTGTGCACAATAACGCACATGGAAAAACTTCCCACCATATACCAACCGCTGCTGTATGGACAATGAATCTTTTAGCTTATCCTGCATATTGTCATTTGCACTAGGAATATCCAAGGTAATTGAAAAGAACTTTGCACTTATACCCCAATTTTCTAGAATGTCATAAACTTTATTGGCCAATTGAAGACCAGTGTGTGGGGGAGGAAATGAAGTAAAAGATAAAATCTTATTACACAAATTCCATCCACTGTCAACATAATGAATAGTCACACAAATATATCCATCAATGGAACAAGCAGTCCAAACATCAGATGTGAGACAAACTTTACCAGTAATCTCTTTCAATACTTTTTTAAGCATTTCTTTTTCTCTCTCGTACAACTTCAAGACATCTAAAGCTATGGTGTTTCTAGTGGAAAATTTTATATCTGGATGCAAATATGTCAAAAGATCTCTAATGGCTTCATACTCAACAAAATAAAATGGAAAATCATGTCTAACTATTGCCATAGCTAACCTATCCGTTACAAACTTTTGATAAATCTTTCGATACTTTTGTCTACCCCTATAAGATTCAAGCATGTCATTAAATTGTTGGTGAATCGCCTTATGTTTAGTGAACTCTGGACAAATTTTTATATGACGTGTCATGGTTGTAGTCCTATATACAGCTCCTCCCCCACTAAACAACTTATTGCAAGTATTACATTAGACTTTCCATTTATGATCCCCATTGGAGTAAAATGCTTCCAAACATTCGAATAGGTCCTAGGTTTTTTTACTTGTGTTTTGACTATCTTTATTATCACTAGAACCATCAACACCTACACTAGAACCTATTTTTTGATTTTGATGTTCCATTTCATTGGCATCTATGCTAGGGGATTCCATTCTATAAAAATTGAAAAAAGAAAACATAATTATTAATGTGCATAATGGTATTGAAAATATCATGTAAAATAAGCATATATACTGACTTATTTTAGACTATATATCTTATTTAAGTACTAATCTAAAATACCTGAATAATAGTCGAGTTCACTAACGAATTTCGCTTCTTCACATTCAACGGTTGGTCTATTTGAGCCTCTAAATTGCCTTTAATCTCTTAAATCAACTATATGAGAAGATATAAAAAATAAAAATCAATAAATAAATAAGTGAATTCATTAAATCCTAGTATTTCATAGCAATCATCAAACAATTAGAACTCATTTTTCCCAAGACAAAATAAAACAATCAAATTTCTAGAGAATATGTAAGAAAGCCAATTGATCTCACTAGATGGATGCAAAACCATGACCTGAACCAAACAAAATAAATTATTTTTTTAATCAAAGTGAAATTTTTGGATTGAAGCAAACTAAACAAAGAAATTTAGTGACATGTAATCTAAAATTTTATCATCTAAATAGTAACTCAAATGCTCCACTTTAATCAAAGTGATTTTTTTTTTGACAATTTTCAGACCAATTCTCAAACAACATGATTGGTAATTGGAATTCATAAATAAATCTGTTTACCATAGCAGCAAAAGGACCATATAAGCCAAGTATAAAAGCCAAGTATATATGTAGAATGAAGAGTGGAATTATATAATTAAAGATTATTCATAAACAATAGATTCAAATTTAATTGAGTATACTTTAAAGAGACAAAACTACATCAAAGTCATACATAGAAAATCACAATGACATAAGTAGCCATATATATACATAAGTACAGCTACATCAAAGTCATACACAGAAAATGACAATGACATAAGTAGTCATATATACATATGTGTCCCGATCTTATTTTGTCTCTAAACTTCACAGTACTACTATCAAAGTCACGCACAGAAAATCACAATGGCAATATTTCAAAGTCACACACAAAAAATCACAATGACACCATTTCATTACAATTCCAACTTTATTCAGTTTTCCTACATGTATTGAATTTATATCAAAATATACAAATCAACCAAGATGATTGTGATTTCACTTTAACATTAAAATAAAAAGGTTCGCACAAGGTTCAGTAGATTTACACATAACAAACACTGATACTACCTAGTTGAAATGAGAGAGGAAAACTAACCTTCTCAGTTATGGCGGCCACAGAGAGCAAAGTGATCAAAATAATCAAAATAACTAGCAGAGATGGAGGCAACCAACGACTCGAGAACGCTATGACGAGAATATGGATGAGAAATTCGAACTTCAAAGAGACAAGACAACAGATGATTAAGAGGAAAATATGATGATGACCAGGAATAAAGAGGAGCAGAGTCGTGGTCCACAACACACTTTTAAGATCTACATCCTTCAATGGAACAAGCAACACACTTTTAAGCAGAGATGGAGGTGAACGACGGCTAGAGAACGCTGTGACAGGATTATGGATGAGAAGTTTAACTTTAAAGAGACAAGACAATAGATGATTAAGATGTTACTATGATGATGAACAGGGAGGAGCAGAGCCGTGTTCCATAACACAGAGCTCGTCGTGAATGAAATTTTAGGATTATGGTTAGATTTAGAATAACATAGGATGATTTTATTATTATTATAATGATCATTATTATTATTATACAAATGCAGGCTTGACCGCGGTCAACCCGTTACAATTACGGGCTCAAACGGATCGGTTATTAAAAGCCCGTATTCTATTATAATATTTATTTTTTAACCATACCCGTGACGAACGGGCCGATCGCGGTCACGGTCTTGATTTTGACAATACTATTGGAAGGTTGCAAACCTAACATAGAGGTTGCAATTCAATGTTAATTTCAAAAAACTTTGAGGTTGCGATCTCTTCGTTCAGAGTTTTATGAACTTTATATAGAGGTTGCGATTTAAGTTGATTTAATAACAAAATTTAGGTAGTGTAACAACATTGTCAGGTTATAACCCGACGTGAAGGTTGTGATTTTTATTCATTTAATAAATAAAAAATACAAGTTGCGATTATTTCGTCGAGCGATTGCGAATCCTACGTAAAGGTTACGATATCATGTTGAATTCACTAAAAAAAAAGTGAGATTGTGACATCATCTTTGGTAGGTTATGAATCCAACATAGAGGCTACATAGGTTACGAATGTTCCATAAAGGTAGTGATTTTTTGTTGATTTAATAATAAAATAGAGGTTTTTACAACAACGTTATCAAGTTGTAAACTTGATGTGAAGTGCAATTTTATGTTTATTTATCAGAAAATAGATGTTGTAATTATTTAGTTGAGACGTCGTAAACCCTACATAAAGGTTGTTTCACGTTGATTTAATAAAAAAGTAAAAAAAGAGTTTGGGACACCATTATTGAATGGTTGCAAAACCAACATAGTGCATGCAATTCAATATTAATTTCACAAATCATTGAGGTTGCAACCCCTTCATTTAGATGTTGCGATTTTATGTTAATTTAAAAATAAAATTGAGATTGCGACACCAATATTGTCAGGTTGCAAACCTGACGTGAAGGTTACAGTTTTATGTTCACTTATTAAAAAGAATATCAGTTGCAATTATTTCGTCAAGCGGTAACTATTCTATGTTAATTTAATAAAAAGAATTGAGGTTGCAATCTCTTCCTTAACAACAGATTGCAAATCCCATGTAGAGTTGTGATTTTACTATGTTTAATTTAAAATTAAGGTTATGACATCGTAATTGACAAGTTCTGAATCTCACCTAGAGGTTGCGATTTTACATGGATTAAATAAAAAGTTAAGATTACAGCACTATTGTTAACAAGTTGCGAATCTCATGTAGATGTTGTGATTTTATGTGGATTTAATTAAAATTATGGTTGGGATACCATTGTTAACAGGTTGTGAATCTCACGTAGAGATTGCAATTTTACTTGGATTTAATAAAATAATTAAGGTTCGGACACCGTTGTTAACAGGTTGTGAATCTCGCGTAGAGACTATGATACTCGTGGATTTAATCAAAAATTAAGGGTGCGACAAGGTCGTTAATAGATTGCGAATCTCATATAGAAATTGTGATTTTATATGGATTTAACCAAAAATTAAGTTTGTGTCACATTTGTTAACATGTTGCAAATTTCATGTAGAGGTTGCAATTTGACGTGAATTTAATAAAAAATTAAAGTTTAGACACCGTTATTAACAGGTTGTGAATCTCATGTAGAGATTGCAATTTTAGGTGGATTGAATAAAAAATTAAGGTTGCAACAAAGTTGTTAATAGGTTTCGAATCTCATATAAAAGTTGCGATTTTACATGGATTTAATCAAAAATTAAGTTTGCATAATCTTCAATTAACATGTTGCGAATCTCATGTAGAGGTTGCAATTTGACATGGATTTAAACAAAATATTAAGGTTGCCTAGGATGGCAGATTCAGCGGTTAGCAAATTAGCTACTCCTCAGCCCGAACAGTCCCTTTCTGTTGACCCTCTGCAGAACGAAAATGGACAAGATGAATTACAGAATGCTGGCTCCAAATCTGAACCTTATTTGTGTGAAGGTTTTAAAGTTACTATAAAAAGATAAAAATGAATTCTCCCTTTAAAATATAATATAAGCTATAAATAATTTTTATCCATATAATATTTTTCATTGAAAAGATTTTTTTTTTGGTGATAATTTCTATTTTTGGGCCGATCCAAAATCAAAATCTTTGTTTTAGCCCAACATCAGAAATATTTCAAAAGTAAACAATCATAAATATTTTTTGCAACAAATGAATCAAGTTTACTATGTTACCCTTGATATTAAAAATAAAATCAAAATAAAATTAAAAAAATAGAAAATATAAAAACAAATCAGAATTTCCAATCTACCCCTATATTAATCGTTTGAATCCAATATCATATCTCCTCCCTCGTCACATTCAACGTTCACTACTCCGATATCCGGTCTCTCCTCCTCTCCACTCTCTACTTCTCCGGCAGAGACCCCATATTCAATTTCCACTCCGTACAACGCCTCAATTCCGCAATTTTTCTCTCCAATTCTACTAGAAGATAAATTTATTAATGGTTCTTACACAATAGGAAAAATAATCTCAATTGTATTGGAACCCTAACTTTTACAATCCTAATTCATCACGTTCCTGGAACACCAAATTCAACCTTATTTGTCCCTTAACAATTCATAAGCATGTATGCACGTGTCTCTCCAATATATTTCTGAAATTTCATCTTCCATCACAACTCAAAGGTATGTTTTTAAAGTTTTTTCATTCTTGAGCATGGTAGTGTTAATGTTATGGTGCAGGGGTATAGGGGTCTTGAATATATGATTTTAGAGTTCATGGTAACGTAAATATGGATATTGGATAGTGTTTGGAGTCAATTGTATGGTATAGGACCGCAATTTTACGAGTTAGGGTTGAAATTCCCGATTTTACATTTTCCAACGATTTCCTGGGTTCCATACCTGGAAACTGTCTAAACTTATACCATTTCCCGGTGTCCATGCATGGAAACAGACTTGCATTTTTGTCAGTGATTTCCTGGTATAGACACCGGGAAATAAGCCAAATGAGTTCCTATTTCCGGGTGTCCATACCGGGAAACTGCTTTGATGCATTATTTTTTTCTACGTTTAAATAATTTATGTTTTCTTTTTTCAGAAATGAGTTTGAAAAAGACACTAGTGTACTTCAAGTTCATTGTGGAGAGTGTAAAGATTTAGGGCATATCATTCGCACGTTCCCAAACAAACATATCAAAGTTCCGGATTTAGAAGAATCACCACAAAATGAAGATTTGACACAAGCAGCGAACCCCCCTGTTGAAAGCTCCTCCTGGGATATACCATTCCATCCAGAAGCTAACTCACCACATTCTCTTTTACTTTAGATATATCACTTTTGTTATGAGTTTGTTTGAGCATCGTTTATCAAATTCTTTTTGTCGAATATGGCTTGGTTGTTGAATTTGTTTTAGTTGTAAGTATGATTTTGAATGCAGAAATTTATTTCGGAAAAATGAAATTATCATAAAACAGTTTGTTTCCCTCTTTTAACATATGGAATCTGGATATTTTTGTATTATTTTCGGCATTCACACCGTTAAAATGTCAGTTTCCAGGTCAACATACCGAAAAATTGGACCCAAATTTACCTATTTTCCGGTGTTTATGCATGGAAATAAGGCATGTGTCTTCGAAGATATATACCGAGAAATAGTTCATTTTGAGCATTGTTTCTCGATGTTGAGGCATGAAAACTGGACCTCAAAATCATACCAGGAAACTAGACCCAAATTTACCTATTTCCCGGTGTTGAGGCATGGAAACAAGTCATTTCCTAAGATCTAGACCAGGAAACAGTTCATTTTGAGCAATGTTTCCCGGTATGAGACCATGGAAATGACATTTGTCAGATTAATTTAAGACCCAAACAAGCTAAAATACACTTGATACCACTAAAGAGTCCAGCACAGATCATTTGTAACTTGGAGTTTTGATGTTCATTCTAATGGACATGTAAGAGTAGCACATGATGGACTATATACTACTACGTAGGTCATGCAGAACACCTTGTTTTTTGACTTTTCCAATGACGATATTTTATGATACAACTGCGTTCAACTAAGTGAAAGAAAGCGTAATCATCCACAATTAGCCGTTTAAAGCTACTAAATATCAAAATTAAGCAACTTATATAAACAAAATAGGTCATAAAAGTGTGCATTGGTATGTGAGAGTTGGGTTAAACCACAAAAAAATGCTCTCTAATGGTAGTAGTGGGTGTGGCAGGTTGTTTGGAGTTGGAATGAATGTCATTTAATGTCGGAAAACATAGTTTCCAGGTCAATATACCGGGAAACTGAACCCAAATTTAACTATTTCCCAGTGTGTATGCATAGAAATAAGGCATGTGTTTCCTAAGATATATACCGGGAAAAAATTTATTTTGAGCATTGTTTCCCGGTGTTTAGGCATGGAAACAAGTCATTAGTTTCCTAAGATCTAGATCGGGAAACAATTCATTTTGAGCAATGTTTCCCAGTATGAGACCATGGAAATGACCTTTGTCACATTATTTTAAGATTCAAACAAGGTAAAATACACTTGAGACCACTAAGGAGTCCAGCACAGATCATTTTTAACTTGGAGTTTTGATGTTCATTCCAATGGACATGTAAGAATAACACATGATAGACTATATACTACTACGTGGGTCATGTAGAACACCTTGTTTTTTGACTTTTCCAATGATGATATTTTATGATACAATTGCGTTCAACTAAGTGAAATCAAGCGTAATCATCCACAGTTAGCCATTTAAAGCTACTAAATATCAAAATTAAGTAACTTATATAAACAAACCTGGTCATAAAAGCGTGCATTAGTATGTGAGAGTTGGGTTAAACCTAAAAAAAATGCTACCTAATGGTAGTAGTGGGTGTGGTAGGTTGTTTGGAGTTGGAATTGATGTCATTTAATGTCGGAAAACATAGTTTTCGGGTCTGCATATCGGGAAA
This sequence comes from Cardiospermum halicacabum, assembly GCA_031304145.1. Classification (NCBI taxonomy): domain Eukaryota; kingdom Viridiplantae; phylum Streptophyta; class Magnoliopsida; order Sapindales; family Sapindaceae; genus Cardiospermum; species Cardiospermum halicacabum. The sequence continues at coordinate 18,038,274 of CM062395.1, forward strand.
CTGAACCCAAATTTACTTATTTTCCCAGTGTGTATGCATGGAAATAAGGCATGTGTTTCCTAAGATATGTACCGGGAAACAGTTCATTTTGAGCATGGTTTCCCGGTGTTTTGGCATGGAAATAAGTCATTAGTTTCCTAAGATTTATACCGAAAAACAGTTCATTTTGAGCAATATTTCCCGGTATGAGACCATGGAAATGACCTTTGTCAAATTAATTTAAGACCTAAACAAGCGAAAATACACCAGTGTCTTTTTCAAGCCTATTTCTGAAAAAGGAAAAGACAAATTATTTAAAGGCAGGAAAAACTGATGCATCGACGCCTTTTCCCGGCCTAAAGACTTGGAAATACAAGTAATTTTTGCCTATTTCCCGGTGTTGACACTAGAAAATCACTGACAAAAAAATCATGTTTATTTCCATGCATAAAGGGAGGGAAACAGTCAAAATTAGCCATATGGAGGTATGGAGGCCGGTAAATGGTTTCCCTCTTATGAAGGCTTGAAATCAGCCTTCTAGTAGACTATTTCCCGGGCTTCAACAATGGAAATCACCGATAAATATTATCCCGTATGTATCCCGGTATTGTGACCGGTAAATAGGTAAAAAAAAACCACTTATGTCCCGGTATAGATGTTTGGAAACCAATAAATTATTTACCAGCATGTGTCACGGTATCTATGTACGGAAATTAAATCGATTCATTTTCAGCCATGGACACCGGAAAATGGTGTTAATCTGGGACAGTTTCCTGGCATGGACACCAGAAAACAGCTGAAAAACTACATTCGGGATTTTCAACCTAACTCGTCAAATTGCATTCCAACACCATACAATTAACACGAAACACTATCCAATATCCAAAATGACGTTACAAATAACTCTAAAATCATTAATTCAAGACTCATAAACCCCTAGACCATAACATTAACTCTACAATGCTCAAGAATGAAAAAAATTTAAAAACATATCTTTGAGTTATGATGGAAGATGAAGTTTTAGATACTTAGTGGATAATTATGTGCTGACATTCCTATGGATTGTTAAGGGACAAATAGGGATGAATTTGTTGTGAATTTAGTGTCCCAAGGATGTGGGGAATTGTGATTGTGAAAGTTAGGTTTCCAGTACAATTGGGGATTATTTTTCCTAATGTGTAGGGACTAGAAGCAAATTTTGTGAGGGGCTTTTATTAAATATGGTGGGATCTATATATGAATATTATTTTTGAATTCAATATTTAAATTGAAGGGCATAATAGACTTTGCATATTTTTAAAACAAATAAATATAACTTAAATTGATTTTAAATTATTTTTTTAATGGGAGGGGTATAAAGGTCTTCTTGGTTCATTTGTTGCAAAAAAAAATTAATTAGATAGTTTAGTATTGTAAAAATTTTAATCTTGGTTTAAAATTATAATGGATTTAATTTTTTGGGCCACTTTTACAAATCACCTTTTTTTTCTAAAAAATATATGTTATATTTCAAAATTTGTTTTCATCTTTTATATTTATGTTATTATTATTATTTTATAATTAAAAATTATAATAGTATATTTGGCACAGATATACTAGTATTATATAATTTTTGCTAATTTATTTTTAATTTAATTTTTTATTAATTTATAATTCTATTCTAAATTTATTAAATCTTTAAACAGATAATATCATAATATTATAAACGAAATTAATTTTATTAAAATATTAAAATTTTGAAAAATTAATTAATCAGTATCATTATTTTTTAACATAATATATATAAATAATTATAGATAAAAAATGACTAGAAACACATAGATGTCCCACCTCATCCATTCAAATTTAACTCTTCTTTTTTTCTTCCTTTATTATAATAAAAGAAAAAATAAAATAAAATAAAATAAAAGGATGAAAACTGAGATTTGAAATACCTTTTGGAGGCATAGAGTTGATTTTTTTTTTTTCCTTTTAAGTCAGATGTAGCCTAATGAATGGCAGTTTCAATGTTTCAGTATATAACACACAAGCGTGATACGCGCATCATATTATTATTGTACTTCATCATTTAGAAACTTTTAGTCGTCATCTGCAACTGCAATTTTTAATATAAAAATACTGAAATATTTGAGAGTATGCAGTAGCCTACATGAATGTACTCATAGTTTCTATATATTTTTAAGGTTTGCCTTTAATTATAATTTATTAATTAATTAATTTATTTCAATGTACCGCATTTTGTTTTTTGTATTTTTGTATATGACATCATCACATACTTACTAGCGGTCTAAATTTGTGTGGATGAATCTAGTGTGCACGGGATATAAAATAGGAGTTTGGAGAATTTGAGATGACACATCATTTCATTTCGTGTTATCTTGTGATTCTGATAGGAAATTGGATCCGATAGATTTGGGGGCAGAAGTCGACCACCACGACACGCCAAGCTAAAAGGACAGACTGAGTGAGATATGACTCCCTCCCTCAGGTGTAGTATTTATGGATTGGATGGAGACTTGATTGCAGTGGAGGATCTCATCTCATGCCCTCATCAACATTATTGCTTACTATCTGCATTGCATTTCATCAACAGTTATTTTCAAACAGATATAGCCTAGCCTTTGTTTGATTATTGTTCGAATGTTACTATTTTAGTTTCAAACCCCTAATAAATAGGGTGCAAAAGACACCCGAATAGTGGTTAACGGTTTGTAAACAATTTAGTCACAACTTTGTCTCGTTCAACATTTAAATAAATGATCACGAATAATTTTTTTTTAGGTTATTTAACAAACGAGTCGAGCCGGAACAGACCATTGTTTGGCTAGTTTAGGTTCATAAACGAGCTCGTTCATAATTCGTAGTTTATAATCACGAACGAGCTCATTTATAACTCATTTAGTACATGTTTTTAATAAAAATTAATAGAAATTTTTTTAAATATATATATAACAAAATTCCAAATTTGAAAAAAAAACAATTTGAAATAGATTCCGAAATTAAAAAAATAAAAATATCAATAATTTATCTAACCTAGGGTTTAGTTTTCTTATGACTATTAGTTTGTCCAGATAGCCACCACCACTCTCTACTACCTCTCTCTTTTTTCGTCATCAAACTATCAAGTAATTTCACCTCTCATCTCTACCACCGCCTCTCACTCTCTCTCTCTACTTTTTCGTCATCAAGCATCGAGCAATTTCACTTTCTTTAGTCTTGCCTGAAAATTTGTGTCTAATCCAACTTGCTTCTCTACCACTTGGTGAGTTAAATTACTTTTCTATCTTACTTATTTTTCTCCTTTATTTGTTTCGATATAGATTTCACTTTTTTTTTTCTTTTTTTTTAGGTTTAGTTTAAGCTCAATTTATTTTTAATTTAATTTTACTAAACAAGCAGCTAAATGAACCTAATCAAGCTACTAAACGAGTTAAGCTAGATTAATTTAAATGAGCTACTAAACGAGCTGAGTTAGATTAGCTTAAACGAGCTCACTAAATAAGTTTAGACGAGTCGAGCTCGAACATAGAAAAAATTATCGAGTCGAGTTTGAATAAACATTTATAAAGCTTATCGAGTTAGAGCCGAGCTTAAGCTCAATATTTGACAAACAAGCCGAACACGAGCACTTCATATACTCGGTCCGGCTTGACTCGTTTGCAGCCCTAGTAATAATCTATAGCATGACATTTTATTTGTAAGGTAAAGTATTATTTTATATATTTTATTTCGGTTTTTATCCATGCTAATAAATGGTTTTATGCTATTTATTAGGTAAATAAAAAAGATAAAGTACAAAATCCTCCTAATTTTTCAAACGTTTACCATTCGACTACCATTTTCAAATATGTGTTACAAAAAGCTTCTAGTAAATAAATTAGAGTTGACTTTTTAAAAATTGACAAGAATGCCCTTGCCTTCTTCAAACACAATCTCCTTTTTCATCAATCTCTTTCCTTCTTTGGCACTACCTTCCTTTCCTCCACTCCACCTCCGTCTCACGATAATGACGTCTTTTTCAATTTTTATCATTTACACTTAATGTTTCACTATTCTCTTTCATCGTCATGTATCATTGTAACTGTTTTCACTAAATGCATACACATAATATTAACTTCACTCCTCTCTACCTTCAACACCACTCCTTAATCTCCTATTACAAAACCAAAACCTCAAACCTCAAATTTCATTGAAATAACACAAATGTTTTCTACTCTCACTCTATCCTCATTCCCAGAACCTCAAACAGTTAAAAACCTAAACACAACAACAATTCATCACATATTGACTTTAGATGGAATCATCAATGTTAACTCTCTATTCACTCTCAGACTCGTCCTCGGCTTAACTATATACCCATTAACATCCTCAGCCACTATCTTCACCACTCCTTTCTGTTCAGCAGGAACATCGTTGGCCAAAAGCTTGGTGTTTTCTAATGTTTATTCTTTTAGTTCATTCATTCATTTCTTTAAGTCTTCTCGCTTTTGGTCTCAAACTGAATATCAAGATATCTAACGGTAGCGAGTGTAACACCCCATATTGAGAGAGGGTTAAAAGGAATTGAATTGCTACCTATATCACTAATGTGCAAATTATTTTTCGGGAGCCTAGAACTTGAGAACTCCAAAGTTAAGCGTGTTTGGCTTGGAGCAATCTTGGGATGGGTGACCTTCTAGGAAGTTTGTCCAGAAAGCATGCGAGTGAGGACGATGCATGCTGGAAAGCGTAATTGTGATCTGTGGGGTTAGTGGTCAGCCTTAAGACCGGTACAGTAATGATGTGGCGCTCGGCCACTGCGTCTCGGCTCATCCAGGGATGGGGGTCGGACATTACAAATGGTATTAGAGTAATCCTGCGACCGCGAGGTGCGCTTGTGGACAGAAGATCCAAGGGCAATCGTCTAGCGGGGGTAAAGATTCTAGGAAGGTTGTGAACAGACCACAACGATAAAGTTGTGTCCTAAGAGGGTGGATTGTAACACCCCATATTGAGACAAGATTGAAAGAAATTGAATTGCTACCCATATCACCAATGTGCACATTATTTTTTGGGAGTCTAGAACTTGAGAACTCCAAAGTTAAGCTTGCTTGGCTTGGAGCAATCTTGGGATGAGTGATCTTTCGAGAAGTTTATCCGAAAAGCATGCGAGTGAGGATAAAGCATGTCAGAAAGCGTAATGGTGATCTATGGGGATAGTGATCAGCCTTAAGACTAATACAGTAATGATGTGGCGCTCGGCCACCACGCCTCGAGTCATTCGGTGTCGGGGGTCGGATGTTACAGCGAGAATTTAGATTTTGTGTTTGTATTGGTACATTGAGAGTGAATTTGATTGTTTTGAGATTCGGAACTTTATTCTCGGCTCTTGAATGGTGTTTCGATATATATATATATATATATATATATATTTGTGTTAGTTGATTTGGTTAAGATGAAATTGCGTGTATCGAGTTGTGTCGGCAATGGTGGAGATAGTGGTGGTTTTGGAAGAGAGAAAGAGATTGGTTCAACAAGGAGAGTTTGTTGAAGAAGTCAAGGATATTTTTGTCAATTTTTAAAAAGTCAATCCAAATTTATTGATGGGGGAGTTTTTTTTTGTAACTATGGTTTGAAAATGGGAGTAAAATAGTAAACATTTTTCAAAAAGGAGTTATTTATAATTTACCCAAATAAAAATTAGAATAATATAAGTTTATGATTATTATTTTTAATAATTAAATTGCAATATATTATATTAATATTATTAAATTATTATAAATATATTTAAATATTTTTTAATTTATTGAAGTAATATTTTAATAATTAAAATTATAATAATTTAAAATATTATTTAAATTATTTAATGACCTTAATTTAATAAATAATATAAATTAAATCAATTTATTAATATTAATATTATTATTATTTTATCAAATACGTATTTATGCCAGTTAAAGTGTTTTCATCGCTAGGTAATTTTTCTTTTTCTATTAATTGGTAACTCGAATGCTTATGTAGAAGATTAAGAATTTTAGTATTAAACAGTAAGAGAAGTAGGATGCATAAGTATGTGATTTGTGATTTTCTTTTCATAAAGTAACTACCAAGACAACTGGAGTTTTTTTTAAGTTTGTTATCGTTCGTCATCATAAAGAATACTGGTATATTACTTAATTGTGAATAATCAATCTTTTGATTAGAGGTGAAATGAGATTAAAAAAAAATAAAAAAATTAATGTTTAAAGTATTCTATTATAATTTTATAAATAAAAAAAGAAAAAATTACCATAAAAAGTTTCTTTGTTCCACAGGATTTAAAAAAAAATGGATACAAATATGATAAATTAATATATATATTTATAATTAGAAATACATTTAAACTAAATAAACTCATAAAATAAGTGTTGGACATTCCAAATAAATGTGTTGAACAAAGTAATAAAATTTTAATTGGGCTAGTTATGAGTGAGCATTCACCGGGTAGTTCGGTTTTGTACAAAAACCGAACCGAAAATCGATGGCATCAGTTTTAGTAATCTTAATTTAAATATAAAATCGATCGGTTCGATTTATAATCGGGCCAATTCAGTCCGGACTGGTTTGGGCTTTAATTAAATTATTATTATTTTTTCATGTTGTGTCATTGAATTTTGGGCACATGAGAGTTTCATTGCAATTTATTTTTCAAATCAACTTCAATAACAACATAACTAAACACATGAATAAATATTCTAAATAATAAAATTGAGATATTAGAGAATGTGAAGGAAAAGTGAATGTGGACTTTAATACGATGAATGCATGTATATAATTTTTTAAATATTAGGTTCAGTTTTCGGTTTCGGTCCGATTTTTAAAATCAAAATCGAATCGAAACCGAATTAACCGATTTTATTTTTTAAAAAACTGGACCGATCAAATTTCAACTCTAAAATCAATCTTACCGGTTCGAGTCGGGCTGGTTCCTGCCGGTTAAGATCGGGCCCAGTTAAACTGTCCACCCCTAGGGCTAGTAAATCCAAGTTGGCATTAGCGCCGTCAATTTTGGCCTGCACTCGCAGTCCGTCCGTTACTAGCCTATATTTTTCAAGTTTGTGCCCGTTTGGGTCCTTGAGCGTACGGGTGGCCAGCGGGCAAACCCGCATTCATTATTATTATTTTTATTTTAAAATAAACAATAAAACAACGACTTAAAAATAATACCGACTAAAAATGACTCTCATGGCACAAACAAACCTAAATCTTTCTCTCTTAATCTGATCTCTTTCTCTTCAATTTCAATTTTGATTGAAAATTACAATTTACGTAGGTGCTTTACTTTGTGAGAAGAGTAGCACCAATTCCAATTTTCATCGAAAATCATAAAGGTTTCTTGGGCTTTACTCTTTACTTTATAAGAAGAGTAGCGTCGATTTCAATTTTCATCGAAAATCACGAAGGTGTTATTTTTTATTATGTGAAAAGAAGCTACTCTTTAAAGGAAGAAGATACTTATATTTGTAATTATATATATATATATATATATTAATTTATTAGGTTGATTAATTTTTATATTTGAAATCTAGATTGTTAGTATATCCAACGTTTGTTCGTTTCAATTCTTGTTATGATAGTTTTATGTATCTTAGGAGTGATTGGTATGTGTTTTTAGTTTTTGTGATATTCAACTTTAAAATTTTTCTCATAGTTGATTTCATTTGCTTTCATATGTATATTCAATTTTAGCTTACAATTGATAAAATAAGATATGTCATGTAATAGTGGTTATGGGTTGGATTCCATCCCAATGTGTCAAATTGCATGGTGAGATTAAGTTAGAAAGCAATATCTGTACTCTCACTTTGCCTATAAATATGAGAAGAAGATGGGGTGACACTTTATATCTTCCTCCTCTCTTTCTATCTCTAGTATTATGTAAGTCATTTCTTGTGTTGGTTCTGGTATTCTGGGTGTTGATTCTGGTTTTGTTTTGTAACACGTTATCAGCACGAGTATGCTCTCTGGTTGCCGCCCAGACGGATCCTCCAGATCAGAAAGTGATGGTAACGATGTTTTGGTTATACTGAGATGCTGTCGAAATTATATTGAAAAAATTGAGATATTGATCTGGAACCATAAAAAGAGGAAAATAGAAAATTGACTGGAACCATAAAAAAGAGAAAAATGGAAATTTTGTAGAAAAGAAGAAATGAAGGAATTGGTATAAAAGAGGAAATGAAAAATGAAAAAAAAATTGATGAAAAGAGGAATAATTATTTGAAAAAGAGGATGATATATTTATTTAATTGGAAATATATTTATTGATTAATTGTTTTATTTTTATTTTTATTATTTGTTATAATTATTTTATTTTTATTTATTATTAATTGTGAATATATTATTTTGTAGAAGTTCAAGAAAAGAAAAATGTCAGAACTGAAAAATTGGATTTCCATACCCTGGAACTTTATGGAAAAAATTACATAACATGGACATCGGATCTGAAAGTCCATTTGCAAGCCAGGGAATTGCAAGATACTATATGTGAAAATAATGCAACTTCTATTAAACAGAAGGCTCAAGCAATGGAAATTATCAGACATCATATAAATGGGAATTTGAAAGCTGAGTATATGAATATTGAGGATCCACTGATTTTGTGGAAATCCCTGAAAAATAGATTTGAACGAGTGAGAGATATAGATCTCCCAAAGGCTCAACATGAAATGATCCATTTAAAGTTCCAAGATTTTAAAACAGTTAGTGAATATAGTTCTGAGTTCCACCGAATTGCGGCGGTATTAGAATTTTGTGGAGAAAAGAAAAGTGAAGGGGAGAAAATTGAAAAAACATTATCCACCTTCCATGCTAATCAAATAACATTACAATCAACGATCAGACAAAATAAAGTTAATACCTTTGGTGAGTTGCTTACCGATCTAACAAGAATGGAAGAACAAAACCAAATATTGTTAAGAAACCATGAGTTACGACCTCCTAGTGCGATGGCACCACCAGAAATAAACAATAATGTGTATCGGGGTAATGGAAACCCGAATCGTGGTAGGGGTCGTGGTTTTAGACGTGGCCGCAATAACAACAACGGGGGCCGTGGACAAGGCCATGATAACAATATTGGGGGCCGTGGTAGAGGCCGAAACCAAAGGAGAGGTGGAAATTGTTCACATCCATATAATCGTGGAAATCCGGTCTGGACAAGAGATGGATCCCAGAACCCAAATGGAAATTTTGGAAATAACAATTCCCGAAGTGTGTGCTATAAATGTGGGAGCACTGAACATTTTCTCCGCCAGTGTCGAACTCCACAACATTTGGTAGATTTGTATCAGGCTTCCCAGAAAGGAAAACTGAAAGTTATTGAAACAAATGCTACAAATGTGGAGAGTGGAGAAGGAACATCTCAGGGAAATATTTCAAGCTTTCATACCTCAAATTTTTTCGATGATCTAGATATTGAAAATTTCCTGAATAGTGCTGAAAATGTAAACAAAAGTGATGTCTGAAAAAAAAATATGGAAATGTAAATAAAAGTTATGTAAATATTTTCTGACTATATTTTGAATTTCGTTGTATATATCCATTTTGTAATTAAAGTCAGAAATATCAATGGATATGTTTTCTAATGTAAACATAGTGTTTATTTGAACAAAAAAGATATGGAAATTCAAGGAAATATTTCAGAAATATGTTTGATTGATAGTGCTACAACTCATTCTATCCTTCGAGATAAAAAATATTTCCTGAACATATCTGAATATAAGGCTCGAGGAAATACCATATCTGTTCTGCTGATTTAATTGAGGAATATGGAAAAGCTATAATGCTGTTAGAAAAGGGAACGAAAATATGTATCCATAATGCATTATATTCGAGTAATTCGAAACGAAATTTATTGAGTTTTAAAGATATCAGGAAAAATGGATACCATATTGAGATAGTGAATGAACAAAATATGGAGTATTTGTATATTACGTCTATTGTTTTTGGACAGAAAATTATTTTGGAAAAACTCCATAAATTATCATCTGTTTATATTTTACGAAAATATCTCCAATAGAAGCCTACGCTGTAATGAATAAGAAGATAACAAACCCTAAAGTTTTTCAATTATGGCATGATAGACTTGGCCATCCTGGGTCCACAATGATGTCGTAGAATTGTTGAGAATTCTAATGGACATCCATTAAGTGATTTAAAGATATTGATATCAAAAAATAATTTTTGTACTGCTTGTACTCAGGGGAAATTGATAGTTAGACCATCCCCCTTAAAAGTAAATATTGAATGTCCATCGTTTTTAGAAAGAATTCAAGGGGATATTTGTGAACCAATTCATCCACCAAGTGGGCCATTTAAGTATTTTATGGAGTTGATTGACGCATCTGCAAGATGGTCACATGTATGTTTATTATCAACACGGAATGTGGCGTTTGCTAAGTTGCTTGCGCAGATAATAAGATTGAGGGCACAATTTCCAGATTATCAGATTAAAAATATTCGTTTGGATAATGCTGGTGAATTTGCATCAAGGGCGTTTGATGATTATTACATGTCAATTGGTATAAATGTTGAACATTCAGTACCCCATGTTCATACCTAGAATGGATTAGCGGATTTTTTTATTAAAATGCTTCAAATGATTGCCCGAACGTTGTTGTTACAAACTCAATTACCGATTTCCGCTTGGGGTCATGCAATATTACATGCAGCCACACTGATACGCCTGAGACCCACTGCATATCATGAATATTCTCCGTTACAGTTGGTAACTGGAAATAAACCAGATATATCTCATTTGAAAACTTTTGGTTGTGTTGTATATGTTCCCATAGCACCCCCTCAGAGAACCAAAATGGGACCACAATGTCGTTTGAGAATTTATGTTGGATATAATTCACCGTCTATAATTAGATATCTGGAACCCATGACGGGTGATATGTTTACTACAAGATTTGCAGATTGCCATTTTAGTGAAGAATTATTCCCACGACTTGGAAAGGATGAACCTTCTAATGCTGGTAAAAATGAACTCGTTTGGAAAAGTGAAATGATGCATTATCTAGATCCATGTACTAGTCAAAGTGAAAATGAAGTACGTAGGATAATTCATTTACAAATGGTTGCGAACCGTTTACCAGATAGTTTTGTTGATGCTACTAAAGTTACAAAATCTCATATGCTAGCATGTAATGCACCAGCTCGATTGGAGGTGCCTACTGAGAAATCAAAACAGATGGTAACTGGTGAGGCATCTGAAATCTAGAGAAAACGTGGTAGAGCTGTTGGGTCCAAAGATATTGTACCACGAAAACGAAAAGTTAGAATCGAGAATACTATTGATATAATACCTCCGAAAGATACTAATCAAAATTTACAAATTGTGGAAGTTGGAAATCCAAGTGAGCAAAAGACCTCTGAGGAGGTAAATGTATCCAAGAATGAAAAAATATCCATTAATTATACAAAAGAAATTTGGAACCGTGAAAACTTTGTTGTTGATAATATGTTTTCATATGCAGTAGCTATTGATGTGATGAATGATGATTATGAACCTCAATCCATAAATGATTGTAGGGAACGAAATGACTGGCCAAAATGGAAAGAAGCAATCCAAGCAGAATTAAGTTCATTGAATAAACAGAATGTTTTTTGACCCATTATTGAAACACCAAAAAGTGTTAATCCAGTTGGTTATAAATGGGTATTCGTCCGAAAGCGAAATGAGAAAAACGAAATTGTGAGATATAAAGCCCGATTGGTTGCTCAAGGTTTCTCACAAAGGCCTGGGATTGATTTTGATGAAACGTATTCACCTGTGATGGATACAATTACTTTCCGGTTTTTGATTGGATTGGCGAAAGAAAGGAATCTGGAAATGAGGTTAATGGATGTGGTAACTGCATATCTATACGGTTCCCTGGATACAGAAATCTTCATGAAAGTTCCAGAATGATTAAAAATCCCTGAAATTAATAAACCTCGAGGGTTATACTCAGTGAAATTACAAAGGTCACTATATGGATTAAAACAGTTTGGGCGAATGTGGTATAATCGTCTGAGTGAATACTTAATTAAGGAAGGGTACATTAATGATACTATTTGTCCATGTGTGTTCATTAGAAAATCAGGATCTGGTTTTGCAATTGTAGCAGTCTATGTTGATGATATGAATTTGATTGGAACTCAAAATGAAATCCTAGAGACTGCTGAATATTTGAAAAGAGAATTTGAAATGAAAGACCTGGGAAAAATAAAATATTGTCTGGGATTAGAAATTGAACATAGAAATAATGGAATTTTGATCCATCAGAAAGCTTATACAGAAAAGATCTTAAAAATATTTAATTTGGAAAAATGTCATCCATTAAGCACCCCACTGGTCGTTCGTTCTCTTGATCCCAAAAAGGATCCATTCAGACCCAAAGATGATGATGAAAATATTTTGGATTCTGGAACACCATACTTGAGCGCAATTGGTGCCCTCCTATATCTAGCCCAATGTACGAAACCAGACATTGCTTTTGCTGTAAATTTATTGGCTAGATACAGTTCTGCCCCGACTCGTCGTCACTGGAATGGAATTAAACATATTCTTAGATATCTTCGGGGAACTGTTGATTTGGGACTGTTTTATTCGAATTCAGATAATCCTTCTGGGTTGGTTGGTTATGCTGATGCCGGATATCTTTCGGATCCACACAAAGCTCGTTCTCAATCTGGATATATTTTTACATATAATGGAACAGCTATCTCTTGGAGATCCATAAAGCAAACTTTGGTTGCTACTTCTTCAAATCATGCTGAAATTTTGGCATTGCATGAAGCCAGTCGGGAATGTGTCTGGTTGAGATCGGTTATACATCATATTCAGAGTTCATATGGTATCCCACAGTCAAACGAGCCAACAATTCTTTACGAAGATAATGCTGCTTGTATCACCCAAGTGAGAGGTGGATACATCAAAGGGGATAGAACGAAGCACATATCTCCCAAATTTTTCTACACCCACGAGCTCCAAGAATCCAGACAAATCGACGTGAAGTAGATTCGATCTTCAAACAATTTGGCTGATTTACTAACAAAGACATTACCAACTTCCACATTCAAAAGGTTGCTTCACCGAATCGGAATGCGAAGACTCTCCAAATTAATTGATTGATTTATGGGTATTTTCGTCAGGCGGAGTTTTGTAAATGTCTGGGTTCAACTGTACTCTTTTTCCCTTATACAGTTTTTGTCCCACTGGATTTTTCTGGTAAGGTTTTTAACGAGGCAGTTAATGAATGGATGAAATCCAAAGGGGGTGTCATGTAATAGTGGTTATTGGTTGGATTCCATCCAAGGCATATGTGTCAAATTGCATGGAGAGATTAAGTTAGAAAGCAACATGTGTACTCTCACTTTGCCTATAAATATGAGAAAAAGATGGGGTGAAAATTTGCCAATTCACTTTATATCTTCCTCCTCTCTTTCTATCTCTAGTATTATGTAAGTCATTTCTTGTGTTGGTTCTGGTATTCTGAGTGTTCTGGTTTGGTTTTGTAAAAAGATACAATTTGTTTTAGGCGTATTATTCGTCTATCTTCATATCTGCATTGATATATATTTTTTTTTATCAAGATATTATCTTCATACATGTACTGCTATCATTTCTTATCAGCATTCCTGTCTGTAAATTTATTTAATTATATTTTATAAAAAGGTCAAAAATTTCTATTATAAAAGTGCATGCTTATATACACAATAAGATATGGACTGTTATAAAGTATAAATAAATACTAGTTATAATTTGATACTATTTTGAATTAATGAGAGCTGTCTATTTACTAGCATTGTCAATTTTATTTTACATGACCCGTTTTGTTTAACGGGTGTTCTTTATATTTTTCAAATACGTAACGCAACCACAAAGAATATAATGAATTAAAGTGGAACAACAAAGTCATCCTATCCACTCTCATGGTGTGGATGGTAATGGTGGTACTAGCGATAGTGGTAGCGAACAGTCAAGTAAGAAGTCTAAACTACTTTATGATGTTTGGAATTATTTTACTTCTCTTGGAATCATAGATGGAAAACCTCAATGATTAGTGAGTCAGGAAAAGAATTATTTTATAAAATGCTATTAAGGCAGAAAAAGAATGCATAGAAAATCATATAGAAGATAAATGAAAAATCAACTTTTAATCGAGAATTACATCAAGAAATGATTAGTGAGTCACAACTTAAAGTTAGTTTTTTTTTTTTTAATATTTTAAAGAAGTATTGTGAACTTTGGCAGGTAATAAAGGATTTAATCTTGATTAAAATGATAAAAAATTAGGCTTGATTAAAATGATAAAAAAATAAAAATGATAATTAGCCATGATAATTATGAACTCATTTATATAAATAATAACCATTTCATGCTTGACTTTAAAATATTAAATAAAAAGTTTAAAACTTTCTAAAGCTATTTGCATATACATAGTTTTACTCTATTTCAGTTTAAACCTTGAATCCCAAATTTGTGTATCAGAGCATAGTAAAATCTTATTTTCTCATAATTCAAAGGTTTTTTTTTTCATAGTATTTCGTGCAAAAGGGAAAAATAGGCATCAAAACCTATATATATATATATATATATATATATATATATATATATATATATATATGAACACCAAACTTTCTTAAACTTTATTTTTAGGCATAAGGGTCTTAGAAACCCCTAAACTTGACTATATTTTTCAAGTAAGTCCTCTAACTTAACGAAGGGTCAATTTAACCCCTTAACTTTCAAATTTTGTGTCAAATGATCCTTTTTTGTTGATGTGGAGGGCATAATTAACATTTTAAAGTTAACATTTTTGGCATAAGGGTCTTACAAGCCCCTGAACTTAATTATATTTTTCAAGTCAGCCCTCCAACTTCACGAATGGTCAATTTAGCCCTTTAACTTATAATTTTTTTTTTGTCAAATAAGCCCTTCTTGCTAATGTGGATGACTTATTTGACATTTTTATGTTAACATTTTTTGCTGTCAGATCAGCATCCACATTAGCAAAAAGGCTTAATTAACCTACCATTAGGAAGTTGGAGGGCTAAATTGACCTTCCGTAAATTTTGAGGGCTAACTTGAAAATTACAGCCAAATTCGGGGGCTTCTGAGACCCTTATGCCAACATTTTTTGTTGTTAGATCAGCCTCCACATCAGAAAAAATGGCTTAATTGACCCATCATTTGAAAGTTGAGGGGTTAAATTGATCCTCCATAAAGTGCTAACTTGAAAAATATAGTCAAGTTCGAGGGCTTCTGAGACCCTTATGCCTTATTTTTATTTTGTTAGTTTCAAAATAATGTCTAAAAATAAAATCCAAACTCTAATGAGTTTAAAAATAAGAAAATCATATTTGATTATTTATTAACCAAATTATATTTAAAATCTATATATCTATATAAAGTGGAACTCTCAGTGGACCCCACGAGATTGACGTGGCAGGGCTAAGAGTTCACGCTTGGTTTGAAAATCGTCAAAAACAACAAGTTTTGGAAATTCACCATATTTGACCAATTATAAAATGACAAGTGTTTTTGCCTTTTCACTCGACCTCTTTTTTTCCATGTTCCTTCATTAATGTCATTTAATAAAAAAGTTTATTTAATTTTTTTTTTCATATTTTTGCAATGAAGAGATCACATGTAGCATTTAACAAAATGCTTAAAAATTTAATGTGGTGTGAACTTTAAGGTTTGTTTGAAAAAAAGTGTATGGAACATATTCTTAAGAATATTCCTCTGTCAGTTGTCCAAAATTTATTATAATTGATTAACTTTGAATTGATATCATTAAAAAAATGCAAAAGGTTTTGTAACTCCATTCTTTTTTTCCTATTTATACCATGTTTTCACATTTCGCTTCTTTCACTTCTCGCTCATTATTTTATCATTTTAAACTATTTTTTCTATTTTTTGTTGTTATATTTTGATTACTTTTAATTGTATGAAAGTTTTCATATTGTGTCAATTTGTATTTTTCTATTAAAATATGATTAATTGATTTTATTTTATTTTCTTTTGAATAAGTGAAATAAACATAATTTTTTATGTTGAATTTTGGTATATTTTATTATGCATGTATCTCTTTTTTTAATTCACTTTTTACTTTGTTTATTTTTCTTGATTTTTGACGGGTAAAATATACAAAGCACAAAATGTAAACTTTGTTACCATCGATTCTTCTCGTATTCTTCTCGTAGAGAGAATAACTGATCATGTGGATCTCTCAGGGGAATTCTCCATTTGTCAATATCAATTATGTTTTGTTAATTTGTTTGTAGTTTGAGATTTTATTTGATTATTTGATTCATGTTTGTTGATTAGAGTTGATGATGAATTGATAGAGAATCTATTCAAATACATAAGCACTAACAGAATCAGCCATTTAATAAAAAAAATGTCTCAATTAAATAAAAAAAAAAAGGTCATTGTAGTGTATTGTTTTTTTTTTCCTCAAGTGTATCAATTTATTATTATTGTTGTTATTAATTATGATTATTATTTACTTTTTTTCTTTATAACTTTTTGGTAATTCAAATTTACTTAAATTCCTTTTCCTTATCTAAATATACATCATGAATTTTAGATTTTTTCATTAGGAGATATGAGGAAAGAGAACAATTGAAATTTATGAGAGATTAAATTTCTTTATGTTCTTATTTATATGTGAGATTTAAAAATCATTAACAATTAATATTACTTAATTTATATGGACAGATGAAAAATTTATTTTATAAAATTACTATTACAATAATGTTATTCATATAAAATTGTTATTATTGTATTCTTTAAAATGACAATTTTATATATATTACTCTGTAGAGGTCCATGTTATTTTACTATAATGTTATTAATATATATAATGCCCCAATTATTCCCTCATTTTAAAAATAAGATTCTAGATTTTTTTAAGGTGTGAGAAATTTAAAATTGTTAGTATTAAAGTTAATTTTCGAGAGAAATTTTGTATGCTGCACTGTAAGGATAAATTTAGGTAGAATAAAAATAATAAAATAATTAAAAATATTATTTTCATATTATGATTTTTTTTTCAATTTGCATATACCAGTGGTATGAAATATCATATTACTATTCTCTTAAAATATCTCAGTGGGATAAAATATCATATCATATCATTAATATATAATCACTTTTATCCTTAATTTTTTATAATATTTTAAAATATCAATTTTGAAAAATTGAATATAATCTTTTTCATAAAATTTAATTATAATAATAATAATTTAGTAAAATATATAAAATATTAAATATTGAGCAACGCGTGAGCTCTACACTAGTAATAATAATAGTGATACTAATAACTTGATAATAGAATATAAAAGAATATCTTTAATTTTTTTGTAGTAAATGATAATAAATAAAAAAAATTAAAAAGAACTGAAAAGTTATAAAATTTGAAAAGATTTTAATTAATGCTATGATTAAATTGATATTAAAATGATAAATTAATTTTATTTTGTATTTAATTGACTTGAATAAATAAAATTGATTAAAAAGATAATATCCTAAAGAAATATTAAATATCCAATAATAAAAATGTAAAATTGATTGGTTATAAAATCCACAAAACTTTCGAATAATAAATATAATGTATGATATAATTTGAATAATGAATTATATGTTTTATACTTGAAAGAATACTTTATTAAAATTAATTTAGTTGATTACCTTATATTATATGTAAAGTTGTCATTAGATTAGTTGATCAGGTAGATTAGTCGAATTGCTTATTTATCTAATGGTACATAATTCGAGGGTAATGTTATCCAATGGTAACAAGTTAATAGGATATAAAATAATAAACTGAATAAATCGAGAGGTATAGTAAGGTTATTCAATAATAATAAGTTAGTCAACTATGAATAATCAACTTAAAATAAATAAATAAATAAATGT